>JACVVK020000359.1:37500-97500 GCA_018292915.2 Batillaria attramentaria
CAAAAACTAAAAATGAATTTTACTATAGCCATCAGTGGATGAGCAGATGGTGCACACGATTGAAACAGCGGCAACATGGACCGTGCAATACGCATTACAACTGCGGACGGATATCAGTCTGAATAACACTGACTGAGATAGCAGAGATAAGAAACTGAGTCAGTCGGACTGAGAAAAAACAAAACAAAAGCAAACAAACAAACAAACATACTAAAATACAACCCCCCCAAAAAAAAAATAAATAAATAAATAAATAAAATTGCATCAGTTTCTATAGGCTCAGCTGCTTTACACAACTTAGTTCACGAGGCATCTTTGCGATCAGAAACGCTCATACGCGCTCCACGGCGGCCGCGGCCACGGTCTCTGAATCCAGCGCTGTAAGCGGCCGGCCGCGCCGCGACCCGGCAGCTGAATCCATCATACGCACGCTGACCCAAAATCATGCATTCACTCACACCGGCACTGACCGCCGGGACACCTGCACGTTACGTGCAATGTAATGTTTTCATGGGTTGAACAGAGTGAGCTACATGTAATAATAATGAGACGTGGAACTGAAACTGAAACAGTCAGTAACATCAGTAAACGCAAGACAATTAATCCATAAGTTGTATGTCGGCATTCACTGAGTTGCAACTGTAACCAAAAAATCATAGCATACCTGCACTAGTGAAGTAGGTTTGAGTCAGTGTTCTCAGTTGCAGCAGTTCGATCAGTCCCGCTGTTTGATCGGACACCAGTAGTAACTGCAGATCTACTAAGCACAAACAGGTTGTAATTATGTTATTTATAACGGTCAGAATTGTTGCTAAATATAGTGATCCAATGGGGAGCTCGCGAATATAGTGACCTATTTTTGGCTCTGAGCAACTCAGCCGACGGAAATAAACGTAGACTACCGAAGTTATTTTTAGTCCAGCGAGGATACCGGAAGTGAAGGACAACTCAAAGTCATGGCCGGCGACACGGGTTCTTTGGTAGTCGACGCATTTCAAGCAGAATTAGGAGGTAAATGGAGAGATTAAGAGAAAGAAAGAAAATTGATGCTTTCTTTTTAATTTCCTTCAATCAAAATCACCCAATCAAACGTGCATTGTACATGACTTAGGAAGGCAGGCGTCCAAGTGCCGTTCGTCCGTTTACAGTGCCGTCAGTGGCAAGTTTCGTTATCAGCCAACGACATGGAGCTGATCATTCGCTGATTGGTGCCGATAAATTATATAACGTTTTCTTTCCTTGTTTGAACAGCTTCAGAACCCTGGCCCGATGATGTTGTGCTATACCAACAGTACCAAGGTAATTTGTGTTTAGATTTGGTCCTTCTGCGTTCTTTCTTCATGATGTATGCCAGTTGTGTGTGTGTTTCTTTCTCTTGTTGTTTTTTCTTTCTTTCTTTCTTTTCTTTTGGTTTGTGTGTGCGTGTGTGTGTGTGTGTGTGTGTGTGTGTGTGTGTGTGTGTGTGTGTGTGTGTGTGTGAGGTAGTGGGGTTTGGGCAGACGGGAGGGGGGGAGGGGAGGGACGGGGGGGAATTTAAGGGGTTTAGGGGGTTGGATTTTGGGGTGGTGGTGGTGTCATTCCCCTCATTCCTTGACATCTAACGGCATCATATCCAACATACAGACATTGTACAGTCAGGTTAAAATATGCAGCAAATGTTCTGTTTCTTCATGGTGAAATGATAGTTTCAGCAGTTTTATACTAGGCACATTACGGGTTTTTTTTTTTTTTTTTACTGTCATCATACCAAATTCTGTAAAATGTTAAAATCAGTGTTAAAATCATTCATCCTTGTAATTTATTGTATTAAAGTATTCATAATTTATTGCTTTGTTTATTTGGCCTGCAGCAGAACAGATAACATTCCCAGACTATGCCAACTGTCTGAGTGTCAAGACATTCCTCTACATGTGCGGTCTGGATTTCAGAGTAGAAGTCAGGACTAATGCTGAAGAAATGTCACCATCAGGTGCGATCATGTTTCTCTTTCTTGGCGTGTTAGGTGGTTTTGCTGTAGTAAGAGCTAGTAATGATGTTGTTTATTTTATTTAATTTATAACTTACTCATTTATTTTCATTATTTGGGGGGAAGGTGTCTGCTGCATAGGGCTCACTGTGTCTTTGGTGTGTGTCTCTGGAGGCATGTGCAGATTTCTTTTACAATCTCCATTTAAATGCAAGATTTAGCCTATGACCACTGTTCTGACCATTTGCTGTATTTCCATCCCTTGTCGTCAGGGAAAGTGCCATTTATCCATGTGGGGGCATTCTTGGTGTCTGAGCTGGATCCAATCATTGCTTTTGTCAACTCAAGGGTAAGATTCAACAGAACCTAATTCAATGAGTATTATATATTCTGGTGATATTCATTTGGACAACTATGATCTCTGTTGTTGTGGTGTTGGTGCGCATGTGAGTGAGACTTACGGAAAGAGATTGATGCTTTGTCGGCATTGGCTGCAGTCCACTGAAAACTGATAAACTACCAGAATCAGTGGTGACGGCACCCACAGTCAACTCATTTAAAGGCAGACTCGACAGCTTCTGGGAGGCCCTCCCCACTCAATTCGACCCAAATTGCTACTACCCAACCTCCTAGACATCCCATTATTGGCCTTTTATTAGCCGCTTTTAGTTTGTTTTTAATTTTTTTTTAGATGCCAAGAGTTTCTTTTAGACTGATGAACAGACCAAAGGCCTATAGCATCAATGTGTTCAAGTTCAAGTTCAAGTTCAACTTTTTAAAGAAATTTTTCTATTTTTGGCATCTAAACGTTTGCATTGTGCTGTTGCTTCAAATGCAGTTAACACATTAACCCTTGACCTTGTTTCAAAAAATGATCATGCCATTCACGGATCATTGAAAGTATGTTTGTATATATTTATTGCAGGGTTTTCAGCTTACCGCCAAACTGGCTGACGCAGAGCGGTCAGAGATGAGAGCCTACATGGCTATGATTGAAAACATCCTTGTTAATGCTGAGGTATGACTTCCTTATTGTATGTCTCAGGTTAAATTCATTAAATTTAATGTTTGAAATTATTCTTAGGGCATTAACTTGTGTGAGAGGATTTGTAAATTGATGGCCAGCTCTCCTGGTGAGGTGTCGCACTTACAACAAGTACCTCTGATGTGTCTGTGTTTCATGTATTAAAATTGATTTATTTTTCATTTTCTGTAGGTAGAAATTAGAAACAAATAGATCTAGATTTCTTTACCCCAACTCATTAAAGCAAGCTTATTTGTTCCTTTTCAGCTGTACCTAGCATGGCTGGATGAGACTGTTTCTACAGAGGTGAGCTTATGACTAGATTGTTTACTGTTGCAGCTGCTTAATCCATTTTCTTTCATGTGTGTGTGTGTGTGTGTGGCATGCGTGGTGTGTGTGTGGCCTGCGCGCGCGCATTTGTGGGCATGTGCTATGCCTTCGTCCTTTGTTTTTAAAATCATACATACTTGCCATTGTTGCCTGCATGTGTTTCTGTCTGTTTGCCATGCGTATGCCGAGCTTGTTATAAAAATTTACCTTTGTTTTTGGACATTTGCCAAATTGTAGCTTTTGACACATCATATTGTAGATCACAAAGCCAAGATATGGGTGTCCGTATCCGTGGCCCCTGAGCTCGATTCTGCCGTTGAGGAAACAGTCTGAGATACAAGCACGGCTTGCAAGTAATTCGTGGAAGGACAAGACTTTGAGTGAGGTGAGTCTGAGAAACGAGTTTTTTGTTTTTGTTTGAGTGCCTTTAGTTCTTAATTATCTCCTTTGGCAAATTCAGGTTGCTTCTCCATGTATGGAGGCACATGGTGCAGTGCAACCCAGCGCTTATTTTCTAGTTTTTTAGGTGGGGGAGGAAAGCTGCAGGACCTGGAGAGAACCCCCTAACCCCATCCTGATGAGCAGCCTGGGAGCCTGGGCCCTGTTGCATGACACACTGTCACATTATAAGCTTCCAACTTCTAGCTGGGTGCTAACTACGACAGAAGGAAGATAACTAGAAGCCTTACACATATTACGCAGCAAGCTGCTAGCTAACTGGCACATGGAGCACTGAGACATAGATGGGGGAGGGGGGTGGGGGTCCCATTTGTGATGACACAAACATGGCTGCAACTAGCGTTGAGAAGCATGCTTGCACTGAAATTTTTGGACACAAAGAGATACTTTCGCTTTCAGGGAATTTGGTGCAAGAGAAGGAAACAATCAGATCGAAATTTAAGTACATGTAGTACATGTGTCTGCAGTAAAAAAGAAAAAAAAAGGAGGCTTTGGATGCTGTAGTCACTGCCGTCAACTCGGTATCAATGGTTTGCAGACGCATTCTGCTCGGCATACAGTGAGGCCCATCCGCCGTGCTTCAGTGTAGGGGCTTGAAGACCCAAACTGGAAATAATGAACACTGTAGTGAACGTACAAGTAACTGCAAGCTACTGTGTGGCAAATCTTACCAATAATTTACATATTCCTTGCCAGCATTTACCTCATTATTTTGCAAATGTTGTGTAGAGATTTATTTTATATTTGATTGGGGGGTGTGTGCAGGTGTGTGAAGAAGTACGGACATGCTGTCAAGCCCTGTCAGAACGTCTTGATCAGCAGAAATATTTCTTTGGAGACAAGTAAGGTTTAATATCAGTTACCTATATATATATATATTGCCATCATCATTTTCGTCAGACCACTCTTTTCCATGTCACAGCATCTCACATCCTGTACTACATATTTGTACAGCAATAAGTATTAGTGTATCTATATACCCTCTTGAACCAAGAAATTGTCACAATCAATTTGTAGTTACACTGTACTGTAATTTGAAGTATGTGAAGATTGGTGGATACAAAATTCTGTTTTTTGTTTTTTTTTGTTGTTGTGCTTTTTGGCTTTTTGTTGTTTTTTGGAGGGGGGATTAAATTTGCAAAATGAACAGTTTATGGACCGTTTTGAGAATGACTTTTCTGTCCGACAGGCCTACAGAACTTGATGCTTTGGTTTTTGGACATCTCTTCACACTTCTGACTACCAGTCTTCCTGAAGGTCACTTTGCCGAGATCATCCAGCAGTTCTCCAACCTTACAGCCTTCTGCAAGAGAATTGATGAACAGTACTTCAAACAGAACTAGGTCAATGCACTAACATCTTGCCTCTATGTGAATAAACATGCCAGATTCGCCGATGCATCTGCAAAATAGAAAAAAGCTGCTACTGCAGTTTCACATTGCCTAATACTCCGTAACATTTGGATCATCTCATTTGTTCCTGGAATCAACTGAGAAGTTTGGGTTTTCGTTTGGTAGTTTTTCATGTTGTAGTTTTAAGTTGCGTGATATTTTGGAGTGGTCAAACTGCACAGCAGTCTTAGGGAGAAGTATATTTGTATGTGTGTGAGAATGTGAGTGACATCGAAAGTGAGAGGGACAGAGAGAGAGTGAAACATATTTGCAGTCAGCATCTAACACAATATAAACAAGACAGGAAGTGGATTTTGAAAATGACAATAAACTCCTGAAAACCTTGAACAGGTCTTGATTCATTTATTTGTATTCAAAGACTAGTAACAATTCACAAGAAAAATATTTTGGCTCCCTTGTGTAACAATGGGAGTCTATGTATTAGCCCTCCGTCGTCTGTCTGTCTGTCTGTCTGTCTGTGTGTGCGTGTGTCCAGAAAACTTTAACATTGTCATTTTCTCAGAATCTACAAACAGCAGAGGCACCAAACTTGGCATGCTGATAGACAACCACAAGACCTTTCAAAACACATCATTTTGAATGACCTTGACTCAAGGTCAAGGTCACTGAAGCTCTCTGTTTGAAAATTTTACATTGGCATTTTCTCATAATCTACAAACACCAGAGGTTTTAAACTTTGCATGATGATAGACATTGATAAGAACTTTACAGATATACATGAAGTCAATGGCCTTGTGTCAAGGTCAAGGCCATACAAGCTATTTTTATGAAACCTTAACGTTGGCATTTTCTCAGAAACCACAAACAGCAGAGGTGCCAAACCTGGCATGCTGATAGACAGTGATGAGACCTATGCACATGTACCATCTTAAATGACCTTGACTCAAGGTCAAGGTCATTAAAACAGTCTGTTGGGAAATTTTACATTTGCATTTTCTCAGAGTCTAGAAGGATCAGAAGCCTCAAACTATGTGTGATGATTGACATTGGCAGCACCTTTACAGACATACCTGTGTTCAGTGACTTTTAGTCAAGGTCAAGGCCATGCAAGCGTATTTGTGGAAACTTTAACCTTGGCATTTTCTCCAAAACAACAAACAGTAGAGGCACTAAACGAGGCATGATGACAGACAGCAATGAGACCTTCCTTTCTGAATGACCTTGACGGAGGTCAAGGTCATTAAAGCTGTCTGTTATGAATTTTAACATTACCGTTTTCGGGGGAACTACAAATACTAGAGGCATCAAACTTGGCATGATGATAGACATTGCTGAGATCGCATTTGTATGACCTTGACCAAAGGTCAAGGCCATACAAACTGTTTCGGGGAAAATTGTAATATTGCCAGGGACTCAGAGCGCCAGAGACACTTTACTTGGCACGATACTGGATAGTGATAAGAGCTTTACAAACATACTCTTGTGAATGACCTTGACCTGTGTCACAAGGGAGCCATGGAGGCTTCTGCCTCTCTAGTTTTTAAAGGAAACACATTTTATCAACACAGAAAACAAAGTACCTCCACTCAAATTTACCAGTGCCTAGCCATGTGCCCAAATATTGGTATCCTTACCAAGCCTCACGTGTTACCACTGTAATCATGATTATCATTGCACTTACAGGGCTCGGCAAAGGCACCAGCTATACGTAATCTGGACAAAGTAGCTGTTGAACCCCCCCCCCCCCAACTAAAGCTGTTCAACACAGGGAAATAAGCATAAAAGAAAAGAGGAAAACTGGAGTAAAAATGAAAACAAAACTGGAAAAGTACAAAAATTGATACATTTGACCAACGATTAACAGCTGGATGGGTGAATTAAAAGTGGAAAAAGATGGTGCTTGCAGGTACATTGGCATATCAGGCACAGCTGACAGATGGCACTTCAGACAGAAAAAATTTACACACTTTCCTTCACTTGTAAAATCAGTTTAAGTTGCACTGCCACCATGAGAAAGCTTGAACACGGTGTCCATGAACTAAAACCTTTCACTTCCTGGTGCATTTTGAACAGCTCAGTCAATAAAGGCAAAAAACAAACAAACAAACAACAGTTTGGTGGGAGAGCAATACGCTTGCTGTCTCCCTGATACAATATTTCTTATTTTACGAGAATATGAAATACTCTGGTTTCAATGACAGAATGTAAACGTTAATTTGGCTTGTTTCTCTGAAAGCTGCTAATAGCCATACCAGCATTTAAGATCTCTGTAAAGTTTACCAAAAAAGCAAGGCACTGTGCAGGTGTACAGTGGATAAAATTCATGTTTACAGGACATCCATGTACAGAGAGTCCATTTCTCACAAAATTTATTCACTGGCAATAAGTAGTAGTTATGTACAATAGCTAAAAAAAAAAGGTGATTGTCATTTGGCAAAATAAATCAGGAATGTATGAAAAAAATAAAAAACACAGGAATGTGTCCAATAATACTTGTACTTCTATACCAGTACTGTTTATACACAGATTGACTCTGCCAACAGGTGGACCAACAAATAATATAACATTAAAGAAAAGTTTCTTACCTCTACTGCATCTTCCATCGGATGAAGTAGAACATCTTGAGCATAAAATATTTGAAGCCTTAGCCATGATGATAAATAAAAATGGAAAGAACTGAACAAAATTAATGTCCTCATAACACAAGCAGAGTATGGTATTCACATGTGAAAATTAAGAGAGGAAAAAAAAAGGTTTTGGTGCCAAACACCTATATACCTGGTAATATAAACATTTGCAGAATTTCAACATTATACACTCTTTAAAAAATGGCACCAATATCATATGCATTTTATTTTCAGTCAGGGCTGAATATCTGCATCAGTATATGGTACTTCATGTGGGCAGGGGACATCAAAATTTTATGCAAGAATTAATGACCCTAATGAAGAGAACTTGAATCAAATGGACTGACTGACAAAGTTGTGTAGAATGCCATACAGACAATGACTATTTTGAAATGAAAGCCCACAAATATGAAATACAAACACTGGAAAATCACTAACACTACATCACAAGCAACTTCAGCCCACTCAAACCTAACAAAGTATTTTGCAAAACAAGTAAATTAATTCCGGTATGCCCTTGTTCATATAGTCAAACAGTACATGTAGTTCCATCACCGGTTTGGAATGTGTGCTTCTCTTGCCCTAGTCAACAGCACTTTATGATGGAGCTCACTTACCCTACAGCACTGTATCATGGGGCAGAACATCATATATCACATATTTGTATTATTCATATTACATGTATTAACCCTGGTGGAGCTGAGAACGGAATATTTCAGACTACCTCTATGGCTTTTTCAGCATAAGACAAATTAATTCAGTGAGACCAGGATTAAAACTGTACGACAAGGATCCTAAGCAACTACCAATTCCAATTATCTAGAGCGTCCAAGGACATGTGATAAATCTAGTAAACACCCTACTGTTTAACTTATCTGAGATGTCATCATAACTGACGGAAAGATCGAGTAGTCACCACTAGGTGGGCTTCATAGCCTAAAACAATATCAGTCATACACCGATTCATTTTCCAGATGTCCGGTTACTTTCTCAAAGGCGGATATGTGTCTGATCATTTCTATGCCACAGTGGACAACACTCAGAACGAATGTCCTATACGTTTATGGTCAACCAGGACAACTGTCCTATTATAGTTTCCGTGGATATGAAACCCTGCACTGGTGTAGTACGTAATACTCACAGAAGCCTATCACATGCCACTTCACAAAAGTTAACTAAGCTCTCCATGTGTTTTAGCAAGCATTTACTGTATCATACGGGGTAACCATGTGGTAACCATGTTTGTAACAGGTTTGGTTTTGTTGGCGGGCCCGGTCCAGTATGATAAAGCACAATTGTTTTGCCCTGGCACTATGTGAGTTGAAAGATGAGAAACATAGTTCATGCAGCTTTTGTAATTAGCCAATAATGAGGATGGGTACAGATGACAGATAAGGTGGGTGGGGGTGTACTAGTTGTGCAAGGGAAAGGGCTGTTTGGAAAGATATGGCACATACCCACTAAAATGAAACCGTTTACCATACAGATCGTGTATCCACACATTTGATAAACCTTCCTACACCACCAAAATAAGCGACAAAACAATAACTTAACAGAGTAAAAGAAGGTGTCTGTCCATGCATATGGCCATGTAATGAAATTTAAACACGTAAGTGGCTGTACATTACCAATGTTGACTTGACACATAAATAATACTCCAGTGAAATGGCTTAAAGTTATACGTAAAATATGATGAAAGTTATACGTAAAATATGACACAAACGAGCATTTCCCTTTAATGTACAATATGAATACTGAAAAACTGGTATAGTGAGAACAGCTATGTGGTGCCTTTAATTAATGAGCTTTTTTTTTCTCATGAATTCCTTTATAAAACTGATATCAGATGACTGGATGCCAAGTTACAGGGTAATGATGTAAGAAGGTCATGATGACAATGGTTACATTCTGAGGCTAGGACTTTTGTTGCATATAATTATATACTATCAATGGTGACCAGTTTCTACACTATTCTTCAACTGTAATAAGAGAACATAAAAGACTGGAATCAGTAAATGCCAACGTTCCTCACTGCTCATGGGGCTCATGTTTGAGTGGGAGCCGCCTTGAGACAGAGATGTGGTTGGGAATTGTTTCCTCAAGAATTTCCTGGTGGCAACAACTGATGAGACTTGGGTTACTACAAAAAGTTCCATCAAGCTAGCATACACTGACTTAATAAAGAGCGATAAAAACTTTCATCTCTTATTGTACTCTCGGCTGCAGCAACGCATAATTCACACATTGCTCTAGAAGTGTCTTAACGCACCAGCTCAAATGCTGGACACAAGTACTGCTTTGGCACCAGGCCTATCTTACCCCCCAACTCTCCCACCCACCAGTCCTCTGCATCAAAATCACGGCTCAAAACATGGATGAGATCCCCCCGTTTAAAGGCAAGCTCTTTATTGGACTCTGCAGAGCAGTCCCACTTTCCGCAGAAAATGTTCTCAAAATCCTCCTCCCGATCCATAAATGGCTTCCTAAGATGTGGGACTCTTGCGGTCGATCCACCTCCCCTAGAAGGGAGGGGTGGTGGGTTCGCAGGCAGTGGTGGTGCCGCCTGAGAATCTGCAGATGACAAGTCTCCGCTGCTAAGTTTTCTGTCTGGAACAGGTGGTGGTGGCAAAGCCGCCTTGGGCAAAGCAGGAAGCTCTGACTTTGGTGGCCGAGGTGGTGCTGAAGTGGGCGAAGGGTCTCGTGGTTTTCCTTGTGGAGGTGGTGGCGGGGGACGAAGGTTGCTGCTGGAAGATGAATCTTCGTTGTCACCAGGTGATGACATGCATGCATCGTAGATGTCATCAGGAGGTTCTGTTTCTTCTTCAGCAACAAGTGCTGGTGGAGGTGCCGGGAAAAGATCATCTCCACACTCCTCGTAAATATCATCTGGATCCTCAAACTCAATGGATTTATCATCAGGCGCAGCAGGTTTGGCTGTAGAAGCTGCTTCTTCCTCCACTCCAACATCCTCATAATTTTCTGTCAACAGCAAAACATGTGAATTACTGGCCAAAGGTAATAGCAGACAGTAGTGATAGCAGCAGTAATAACACAGAAGTCACTTTTCTGAACATTATATTAGAGACAGAGAGAGAGTGTGTGTCATCATCATCAAGTATTTTATAGATAGTGTTTATATTTCTACTTCAAACCCAACCTTTTCTGTTTTTCTTGTGTGTGATACAGACCTGTCCCCCCACCCCCCTCCCCCTGGCAAGTTCTCAGGGTCAGTAATATGAAGGGAAATGAACCTTCACTGTCCAAACTGTTGCAACAAAGTGCATGCAGGGCCAGCTGCTCCTTTGTTCCAAAACTGTTAAGTCACTACATTTAAAGGTTTTTAATGAGTGCGCCTGTGTCCTCAAAACTGTCTTAGGGTTCTAAATTTATGCAATAAATGGATATTGTTGACAATGCTAGTGGGGAGAACTGTCTTTGCTGACCTGTACCAAAACTTTCCATGCTACACGTTCACCTTATCCATTCATCATTTTAGCTTCTGTCATGCTCAATGCTGTAACAGTGTAAGTGGTTTGATGCTTAAAATCATCTCAACAGATCCTCACAATTTGTGAGTGTCACAGTGGTGACCCTGACAATGGCCCCGTTCCCAGTGACATGCCGGCCCACAAAAAGTGTATGTGTCATCAGGTTAGTATCATGCAAAGCACAATGTTCCACGACAATGCATGACGTTATACATATATCCACACTCACCTCCTGGCTCCTCCTCATCGCCTGGGCCACCGCTGGTCAGTTGAATGCCTTTGGCAATGGAATCTCGCCACTCTATCATCCCATCCTTGCTGCTGGCACGGAACTGAGGAGAGACAGCAACAGAGAAATCTTCTCAGAAAAAAATGAAAACTACACAATACATTGCAGGAAATTGGTGCGCTACATGTTGCCCTGATCAGTTGGCGAAAAGCTAGCTGTTGTGTACAGGGTTTAATTCATACAGCTAAAAGCAACAATTCATAAGGCAATGATGCCCAGCCCCCCCCCCCCCTCCCCCCGACACACACACACACAAAGGCAGGCACGTCTGAGAGGTGAATTCCAAACACAGGCACATGACCCCTCAGAACAAAATTTATTGAAACATATATATAATCCTGTGTTTCTCTCATACACTTGTTTAGTAACTCACCTGGTAGGTCGCAGAGCCAGGCTTTGTGAGCTCAAAGCACATTTCCTTCCGGCCACTGTCCAGACTGGGATTCTCATGGAATTCGTAACCTTTGGACAAAAATGTAGTGTGTGCAAGGACAAAGGACTGAAATCCATCCAATACATGAAGAACTCCAGGCAATGTAACAGGATTTTTGATTACCTTCCTTTTTAGAAACATAAAACATTCTGATGGCACATAAATTTGATATGATACAAAAACTAAACAAAATTAATCATGCAAAGTATGTTGTAAGGAATGCTGTTAAAGTAGGACTTGAAATGATAGCACATGTATACCAAAGACCGTATATAATAAGACAGGGAACTCGACGCAAAACGCGAGGATAGGTAGGAGTTACGTCCCTTGCGTTTTTCCTGCTCGTCTCGAGCATGGCTACAGACAGAAAGGGGGAAGGTGGCGAATTCTGCTGCGCCATAGGCTGCAACAATGCACGTTTGAAGAAATCCGGTGCCAACAAGGCATTTTTCCAGTTCCCGAGGGGGAGAGAAAGGTAAGCTGAACATAATTTGTATCGTTGCTAGGAAGAAATAGGCGAAAATGGTTCGCTATAGTCCTGGACCTGCAGATTTTTAGATCTAAGATCATCCCCGAGTTCGTATCATATTTCTAATTCTACAAGGAGCACGTGGTCTCACAGTGTAGGCAGGAGAGAATATTGCAATTTGCTATAGGTTCTGGTGGCCAATATCAAGTTTTACAGAAAATGTTTGACACGCAGTGCCCATGCATATCGTCGTACAGGCCAAGTTGAAGTACAGTACTCCTCGCTTAACGTCACTACCGTTTAAGGTCACACCTCTGATAAGATCAATCAGGTTGTTGGTCCCGGCCAAAAGCCTTCTTTGTACCATTTACAATTCCTCGCTTAGCGTCACCTCGGATAAGGGAAAACCTCGGATTACGTCACCCCCGTTTTGGTTCCCAAATGGAAAAGACTACCGCTTAAGATGAAATCCATGTGATGAGAGTGGCTTCCCTTGGAAACAACACCCGGATTTGCACTGCGATGTGAAGACGAAACAGGCGAATTTTTATTTTTATTCCATGAGATGATACCCAAAGACTGAAAATGGAAACTGGAAGAGGGGGGGGGGGGGGGGGGCTTGTTTTTGATGAACTGACGATAAAGATAGTTTACCGCAGATGAGTATACTTAAGTTAAAAAAGATTTCTTATTTCGTTCAGGGTCCTTTTAGATCTAGAAATTGGTACAATCTTTGTGAAAGAGATAAGAGCTGCAATGCAGGGAGCAATGTAGCGATATGATGGTGGTGGTGGTGGTGGTGGTGATACTTATGTTGTTAGAGAGGGAGGGGGGGGGGAGAGAGCGAGAGATCTGGTTAATTTCTAGGCTTAGTCGGAAGGCAAGTTGAAGTACTTTTGCAGGTCACGAAACATCAGTGCAACCATCCCTCAACCACGTAACAGGGGCAAGATGTTTGGAGGGGGCTTGACATCAGCGGCTGGGGGGGGGGGGGGAGGAGCGATCCACAGGGTTCGGAAAAAAATTAAAAAGGGGAGGGGGGGGGGGTATATGCATTGGCGTTCGTTTGTGCTTGCGTGCGCGCGCGCGCGCGCGCGCGCGCGTGTGTGTGTGTGTGTGTGTGTGTGTGTGTGTGTGTGTGTGTGTGTGTGTGTGTGTGTGTGTGTGTGTGTGTAGAATTACATATTTTGGCGGAAAGTCTTTCGGTCTAAAATGTGAAAAATGACATAATCGCCAAATATTGAGCTCCTCGGATAAGATCAAGTTTTAAACTGGTAGTTGATCTTATCAGAGGACTGTTTAGCGTGCCCCTCGGATAAGATCAAAAAAAATTTTGGTCCCGTGGGGGGTCACCTTAAGCGAGGAGTACTGTACTTGCTTGATAATTACACAAACGGTTGTTAAGATATTGGATACTACATCAACAGGTGCATGAAATGGGTGCAGAACACCAGACGGGAAGATCTGCTGGGGAAGCAGCCAGATGAGCTGATTAAAGTACACCTGAGATTCCACTTTACGCAGTGGCCACACTGCTCCATATGGTCAAAAGAATCTGCTGTGCATGGTTACATTGTTAAGGACAACTGAAATATCAGGATTCCTTTTATGCTTGTATTATTACCTGCCAAAAGGATTTTTTTTTTTTACTTCTTCTGTGAAAGTCTTTCTGGTGTGCACTCCTTTGTTGGCTTTCTCACTGTATGGGGTGTATTTTCGGGAAGAGCAAATGCAGTTTTCACTGCGTTCCAGGTCAACCTTCTCCATTCTGTTACAACCGTGAACTGCGATTCCTTTTTTTTTTTTTTGGGGGGGGGGGGGGAGGTTATGCTGTTAGAAACTCATGACTCATTTGGAGACTCTTTTGAAGTTGTGAATACTCTGGCAGTCTGCCATCATATACATGTATAAATAAACGTGGAAATGTTGGCGGTTCTTCCTCTTGCATTCTCTGTGTGTGTGTGTGCGTGTGTGCGTGCGTGCGTGCGTGCGTGCGTGCGTGTGTGTGTGTGTAAGAAAAAGGTGAACTATATCAAATCTTTCTTTGTCTTGCAATACATAGCAGTCAGCAGTGTTTTGTTTTGTTTGTTTTTTGTTTTGTTTGTTTGTTTGTTTGTTGTTGTTTTTTGTGGGTTTTTTTTTTTTTTTTTTTTGGGGGGGGGGGGGGGCGTTTGGTTTCCTCAGATGGCAGGTAGCCTGACAATGGTGATGTGCTACAGTGTGTGGCATGTCGCTCGGCGCACTTGGGCTGCCTGACAGGACAAAATAGCTTAATCATATCTAAAAAACCAATATCAGCAAGCCATTCAGACATCTAAGATGCCACAAACGTCGATTTTTGTCTCGGACCCTTGTTTTTCATGCACAAAGTCAAACAGATAGACGCGCACAAAACAGATCCAACAGAGGGACGTTACACGCTGAGCAGGAAAAGCGCAAGGGACGTCACTCGCTCTCCGATCTCGTAGGCGCTATGAAGGAGTTCCCTGTCTTATTATATACGGTCTTTGTGTATACTTAGCCATACAATGTATTATGATAGTCACAAACAAGACACTCAGTGATGATGTTCACAGGGTCACATTCCCCATCTGATTCTGTGCTCACTTCTGCTTCTTCACTGTAGGCCAGAGAAAAGGACTCATGTAAGTATGGCACAGATGGATGCATGGCACAGAATAAGATGGGACACATGGGCCCTATCAACCTGTGAATAACCGAAAATTTCATCTGTGAATGTCCTATTATTCTGATACATGTACTCATTTTAACTAAATGAACTTCCGCCCTTCATTTATGTGCTTCAGACCTGTAAGACAAAAGGCTTCCTTCTGTTTGCTGTCCGTCTGTTTCTTGTACAGGTAGAAAATGTTGCCACTGACCACACAGTAAAGACTTTCCCATGTCTTGAAACCTGTTCAAAGATAGTAAGCATAATACATTTGATGCATTTACAGCAAGAATGTATCTTACCAATGCAATCACAGCTTCAACATCTTAAAAAGCCATTGGAGTTCATACAGTGTAATAACTTTGAGAACGGTTTGTTTTGGAAATGCACCTGAACAGTGAGTGGTGGTCTAATAGGTAGCGCGTCGGATTTAGCTGCTGCGCAACTGAACGGCCGTCACCAATGTCACAATGATGAAGTGTGGGTTCAAGCCCAGGTCGAGCTTGTGATATGTGATACCAGTTTTTCCTGGCTACCGGGCTGCTCATCGTGGGTTTCTCTCCGGGTTATCCGGCTTTCCTCCCCCAGCAAAATTGTAAAAAAAAATATAGGATAGGTACTGGGTGGCGCTGCAGTGCAGCGCCACGCTTCCCCCAGGGGAAGCAGCCCGAATTTCCCAAAAGGGATAATAAAGTAGTAAAAAAAAAAAAATTAAAATTAAAAAAAAAACATTTCTAAAGGCAAAGGAATATTTCATCAGAAATTTTTTACCTGACTTTTTCTTCTTGTCCAGCAAACCAGATTGTAGCTTGTTCTGGAGACTGCTGCAAGGTACCTTGGTGATGTCTGCAACAGAACAATGGTCAGTCAGTGTGTTTCTCCAGCTGCTTCTGCATTACTGCAGTTACAAAGTATGTAACTGTTAAAGCAGCCTGTTTGCCTAGTTTATATATCACAAGTCACCTGTGTTGTTAAGCAGTGTTCTGTCTCCGGATAAAAAAGTACAGGGTAATTTGCAGTGTGTAGAAAGTGGTAAAAATAAGGCAATGATGACTCTTCATCATCATCATTAGCTTGCTTTACGTCCTATGGCTTTTGGCCCTTAAGGACAAGTCTTCTCCCATTTTCCTTAATCATATACACCCAAGGCACCCACTGAACCAAATATGCCACTGAACCAAACATGCCACTGAACTGTCCACATCTGTAGCAATCCTATATTGCATTGCCAAAAAACAGTGAGGGTAGGGGGTGGGGGAGGACAGGTGTGTGTGTGTGTTTATAAAATATATATATGCCAAGACACAGTTGAAAGCTGTGTGTACCTTCCCCATAGCCATGTTCTTCTTCAGCAGCTTGAGTTCCTGAGTTACTGTTGCCACTGCTGCTTCCATCTCCACCTGTTGTATAATAACATGACAATCAGTCTTCAGTCAATCAAATTCTCAACATTCAAGTCTAGACTTTCATTCATCAATATCAATTTTCTTAATAACCCCTGTTGTGTAAATTTTGATACTGAAGGTGATAACTGAATGTATGAATAATGCAGATGGAATCTCCACGCAGGGAACGCAGAAGAAGCAGAAGAAGAAGAAGAAGAAGAATCTCCACTGAATCTGCTAAAAATAAAACACCCATTTCAAGTCAATCAAGCCCGATTACATTTGACAGGCAAATAAAAAATACACAAAAAAACAAACATTTCTAACTTATTCATAATAATGTTTGTGTGATACATTGTGTTACTCACCAGAAATCTTCAGGCTGCCATTACTGTCGTTTCTGCTGTCATTCAGGTTAAATGTACTTGCTGATCCTGGAATTTCCTCTAGAATTCGTTTTCACTTTCTCCACAAGTCGTTCCTTCTGTTCCGACACATTCTTGCCTAGTTTCACACTCTTCAGCGTCTCCACAAGGAATACCTCCACCTCTGAAAAGTGTTTTTAAAAACTCCTGATTAATACTTATAAAGAAACCCCAAACCCGTCAGTTTCTTCAGCCACTGTTCCAAAGCGTCTGTGTGTGTGTGTGTGTGTGTGTGTGTGTGTGTGTGTGTGTGTGTGTGTGTGTGTGTGTGTGTGTGTGTGTGTGTGTGCTTGGGAGGGGGGGGGGGCGGAGGAAAGGCTGGGAGGGGTTCTGGCCAGTGATAAATGGGCAGGATGCTGAATGATCACCGGAACGTGTGCGAAGACTAAGAGTGTATTATGGACCAGTGAAAAAAACAACAACAAACAAACAACAACAAAAAATTGACTGATGTACGTATGTGCCCATTTGCTTTCATTAGATTATAACGTGAACTTCACGTAACGCTGGTAAAACTTTCTCGCAATAATGCTAATACAACACATCTGCTTCTTAAGTCGAAGGTTTAGCTTCCGCGTTTCCATAACCGTGTAAACAGCGATGTACACTACCCTATCTCAGCACAACTGCATCACACATGCAGACGACAATAATGTACAGAGCTTTGACCTGAAAACTTCATATCGTTTATGTGTGTCCCCCTATTTACTAAACGCTCAGGAGATGAGTAAGAGTTTATTTTCATCTTACTGAAAGAACTGTCCTGATGTTCTGCTTGAGAGACGTCATCTTTCTGCGTGCTTGCTACCGCTTTTCACTCGCACGAACTTGCCTTCGGCCACGGCGTGTTGATGTGTGGATCTCCCGACTTCCTGGTTCGCTTTCAGCAACAACTATTTTCATTGGTTCTTTGCCCAAGGTCGCCGTTGCACAAGCCAATCGTTACGTCTTTTGTTTTTGGTTGTAGAAAGGAAAGTAGGAGAAGTGCGTAAGCTCTGCTAGAGAGAGAGAGAGAGAGAATTTCATCGACAGCACACATGCGAGTAAAGCAGATCAATGATAATCAGATAATCTTGCAGTTTTCGATAGGCCTAACAGCATAATAAACCCTAGCACTGCGGATCGGAATGCGCGGATCGGAATTAATGCACGACTGATTTACGTGCACGGTATAGTGGTCACTCAGTGATGTGTCATAGTGTATCGAGTGTGTGTGTGTGTGTGTGTGTGTGTGTGTGTGCTGTTGTTGTTGTTGTTGACAACGCCGGTTAATTGGTATTCAGTTTTGATTGAATTAGACTGTGTTACTCGCGGCGTACTCGAGTCAGTAGTCACAGTTTTCCGAGCGGTCAGGTTGTCACGGCAGTATCAGTCACTGAGTGGTCGTGTTCTCAGTCGGTGGTCTCACTGATCAGCGCTTGTTTTGCCCGCCGACCGTCATGTGGCGTCGCCATCTCTGACCCAACAGTGAAACAATCTGGCACGCGCTACATTCGTCAGTCCCTCCGTCAGTTCAGTCCCGAAAGTCTACCGTACTGAGCCGGCCGGCCTCAGTCTTTAACGGCCGAAACTGACCAGCTAGTGCACGGCTTGGTCGGCTCACTCACTCCCGTCGCGACTGGGGCGGTGACATGCTGCAGGGCTTGTACCGTGTGAAACAGGCCGAGTAATCCTACAGTATGCCACTGACTGACTACAGCTGAAAACGCTATGCGGGCAATAAATGGGGTGGGTGTTTGGGAGTTTAACGTCCTTTTCCGCCACATCGCGGGTACGGGTGATATCAAAGACGGGGCAACGATGAAAAAGCCAGCACAAATATTTGGCCCAAGCCAACTCACGAACTCACAACCCGAGCCGCATTAGAAGTCCAACGCTCCACCATTCGGCCACCCCGGCAAGAAATGTAATAGGACGATAATCTCTCAGTTTTACTTCGCCCGGCTTTGGAATCACTGAGGCCGCCCAGGCCGGAGCCACGGTCCACCCATAGACCGGCCGTGGCTGAAGTGCCAGTGCCTGGCGGCCCGGCTAGCTGTGAACCAGAACTGGTTATAACTGGTCTGTGTACAAGTCAGTTGTGCTGTTGCAGAATTGAAAACCTGTCCGATTTATTGAAATGTTGCTGTGTGTGTGTGAGTGTGTGTGTGTGTGTGTGTGTGTGTGTGTGTGTGTGTGTGAGTGTGTGTGTGTGTGTGTGTGTGTGTGTGTGTGTGAGTGTGTATGTGTGTGTGTGTGTGTGTATGTGTGTGTGTGTGTGTGTGTGTGTGTGTGTGTGTGTGTGTGAGTGTGTGTGTGTGTGTGTGTGTGTGTGAGTGTGTATGTGTGTGTGTGTGTGTGTATGTGTGTGTGTGTGTGTGTGTGTGTGTGTGTGTGTGTGAGTGTGTATGTGTGTGTGTGTGTAGTGTGTGTGTGTGTGTGCATGTGTGTGTGTGTGTGTGTGTGGTGTGTGTGTGTTCCTTTATTGCTTTTCCTTTTTCTTCTCATTTTCAGCTCATTCAGTTTTAAGTTTTGTAAGCGCATATAGGGCTCACCGAGGAATAAGCGCTTCATAATATCCATATCATTATTGTATTGTATTGTATTGTATTTTATTGTATTGTATTGTATGGTATTGTATTGTATTGTATTGTATTGCACAACCAGGTTAAGCCTCCATCGTTTTTATTGTAAAGTCCTCGGGGAAATTGTGTATCCATCACGAATTATGCCAAAGTTGACCGTACAAGCGAGCAAGCAAGCAAGCAAGCAAGCACACACACACACACACACACACACCACACACCACACACACACACACACACACACACACACACACACCACACACACACCCTGAACAGAATTAAAGAAGATCATGATCCGAAACAAGCAAGTGGATTTTACTCATCAGTTCATTATCCATGTTCATATGCAGTGTGTGTGGTGTGTGTGCTGTGTGTGTGTGTGTGGTGTGTGTGTGGTGTGTGTGTGCTGTCACCAATACCTACGGTGCATGGTGTCATGTCCTGTCTCAAGCTATGCTCTTGGATAAAACTTCTAACTTCACATGAGTCCAGAGTCCATTTTGGACAGAGAATGTTTTACTGCTTATCCACAACAGAGCATTTTGAATAAAAACTATCCAGTACAACCAAAGTCTGTTTCAATAGACATATCCACAAAAATCTACATCTCGAACTACACGACACAAACGAGTGATACAGAAAATGTTCTGTTTAAGCAATGAAGCATTTGGTGGACCGACGGTACGTCGATCGCCGGGTCAAAGCTACGTGTGCAGTTTTCCTTAAAACAACAACAAAAAACCCCTTTACTGCTATTTTATAGGAAGAATGCTGTTGTAGGGAAGTAGCGCTTGTCACAGTCGGTGTCTGCGCCTGTCCGCCTACTAATATAAGGTGGGTGGGTGTTTGGGGGTTTAACGTCCTTTTCCACCCACATACGGGTGATATCAAAGACGGGGCAACGATGAAAAAGTCAGCACAAATATTTGGCCCCAGCCGGGATGCGAACTCACGACCCGAGCATCAGAAGTCCAACGCTCTACCATTCGGCCACATCCGGCTCCCCTACTAATACAGTCTACCTTAGAGATGAGTACGGCTCCCAATGAAACACGCCGACGTTTGATAGCCGTGCGAACGAGGAGAACTCAACCGTACCGTATACGACGCCCCGCCATGTTTGTCGATTGTCCGGTCAGCGACACTGCCACCGGCTACAGCGTTATGGCGCCAATCAACTGAACTCAAGCGTGCCTGTGCATCATGATCATTGTATTGATTTTGTGCATGCATTCTTAGTGGTGTTTTATAAAGAACACCACCAGAACAGGTCAGAACGATCCAGCTTTGAGCCTAAAAAATGGTAGTAATGGGTCCTTTAAAAAGGACAGAGGAGGTGGGGATTAAGAATTCTTAATGGGGATAGGGTGTAAAAGGGAGGAGACAAAATTTAATGGGGTATGTGTGTATTCTTACGTACCAGTCAACAAGGATACAACGTTACGTGTTTCTGCTGAACAGCACTAACTTGATTTCGTTACCTCTATGTGCACATGCCGGCTACTGATAATCGAACACATAATGTAACAACAGTGCAAGTATGTACATATAGACACAACCCGACTCACAATCTCATATTTAACAACACTAACGCTTGAAAAGATCACATTCATAAAATAACAGTTTTAACAGTGGTTATCCTACCAAAACAATACGCACAGAACACACGCTGATCGAAGCAGAACGTTCTTGAGACAGTAACAGCGAATACATTCAAACAAAACCATTTGTGTTATGACCATTAATATGGACACAATGCAAAATATCTGCTATACTGGTCGCGTCATGTTGATCTCTACATGCAGTAGAAAGTAAGCAGTGCGTGCTTATCTGTGCTCCTCAAATCAAAGTTTTGCAACCAACTACCAGTGAAATAAACTCTGTTTACACAAGCAAAGGCAGTTTCGGGATCCCATTCTGCAAGAACTTGACCCTCAGAGAGAGAGAGAGAGAGAGAGAGAGAGAGAGACAGAGACAGAGAGACAGAGACAGAGAGAGACAGAGAGGCAGACACTGAGAGAGACAGAGAGAGACATAGAGACAAATTTTGAAGACAATGCGGGAGACACCCCCCCCCCCCCAACAGTAGCGCTGGCACCGATGGCACACGACGCAGAAAGGATCACATTTGAACATTTGCATGAAACCGGCTACTGCACCAGTGTAGGGATTTTAAGCAACCCACTGTCCATTCTGATCATCAGCTGTGAAAAAGAAAAGTGGAAAGAAGCAGTTGAAACTGAACAGAGAACTTGAAGACCAAGCGTGAACAAAGATCACGGTATGGAATTAGGCCTACCTAGCTGCATGAAATTTTGTGACGCATTCCTGAACATAATCTACCCTCTCGATCTCACGCAAACACTAGACTTCATCAGGTGGTTGAGGGATACAGTCCAGAAATACTGTATATACACCTAAGCGTGTGAGTATGGAATTTGATTCCGAATTCAACCCTACTTAGGCGGTGAGAATCCTCGTATTATATTTGCGTGACTGGTCTGAAGTTCACACACCACTCCACTGTATGACCGGTAGTACGGGGGTAAAACAGCAAAGCTTAACGTTTTCCACCTTTTGGCGGATTTCCACCTTTGACTTAAAAAACTTTCCTCCCTCAGAAATTATGCTTTCTCCTCTGAAACACTTAAAATCATGCCAAAACACGCCAGGCTGCACAGATTTTCGTCTGATTTTACCCCCCCCCCAAAAAAAAAAAAAATAAATAAATAAATAAATAAATAAATAATAATAATTTAAAAAAAATCTTCCTCTAAATAATTTAAAATTATGCCAGAAACGCACCAAATTGTACAGATTTTAATCTGTTTTTTTTTTTTTCAAAAAGTTCCGGGGGAACATGCTCCCGGACACCCTTAGCGGAACGCATCTGTGTTGCAGACGCGCGCTTGTTTCTTTGCTGCTTCGTCACCAAATGCTACATTTTAAGCTCTAAAAGAGAGATCAAGATGTTTATAGTTCGGAAAGACGGCAACTGCCAATGCGATTTATACTGTAAAGGACCAACTACAGTTTCAGGGTTTCAGGTGACATCTTCACGTGTAGGTATGAAAACCTTATTTCATCTTCGGTCGTGTAGAAGGATGTCCGCCTGGCAATGGAGGTGGAGCATTCTTGTCTGGACTGGCAGGTGACGGCTGGGGATCGTTTACGTAATCGTCGTCATCTGGAGGCTTCACAGGTGGCCACTGGGGCAGCTTCGAACTTCGCACCATCGACTTGGGTCTTTCACCTGTAGCTTTAGGTCCCTTGTCATCTGCAGTTTGAGGTCCCTTGCCACCTCTAATCTGAGCTCCCTTGTCACCTGTAGCCTGAGGTACCTTGTCACCTGTACCTTTAGGAGGTGGTGGCGCCTGCCCCATCAGGTCGTACGTCGTCTTGCCGTTACTGTTTTCATACAGGCCCTGGTTCATGTAGAAATTATCCGACGTGGGCCGGTCGGACGCGCATTCCGTGTAGTAGGCTGCTTCACGAGCCCCGACTTCATCGTAGATTTCTTGGTCGTCTTCTGGCTTGTGGGCTTGTGACGCAGCGCTTTTGTTGCCATCCAAGTGAGCGTTTTCGTATGCCTCAACTGTAGAACACAATAAAAAGGTACATTTTCTACCTGAAAATCTCGAAAACTTTCAGTAGATACGCTGACCAAAACGGGGGAAGTCGCCTAGTCAGTGAAGCAGCTGCAGTTCATTCATAATAATAATAATAATAATAATAATAATAATAATTATAGTGCGCCTATCCCCGAGGAACGAGCTCTAGGCGCCTTACAATCTAAGGCAAAAAAACAAAACAAAAACCATTCACTCAATGTACACTACGTAAGAACAACTAAAAAATAAAATAGCACACACACACACACACACACACACACACACACACACACACACACACACACACACAGAGCTAAAAAAAAAAAAAAGAAGAAAAAAAAAAGGCAGAGACCAAGATTAGAGATTAGAGATTCATCGTCAGCTATTGCAGTCGGCCAGTCCGTGAATTAGCCACCCAGTAGACCAGTCAGTCCCTCACTGAATGCAACAGCCGCGTAATCAATCAATACTCAACAATTCAGGCGGTCAGAAGCACAAAGCAACCAGCTGTTACCACTCATAGTCTTACCAAATTTAACTCCCTTGAGAATAGACTGTCGCCACTCCAACATTCCGTCCTTACAGGCCGCCCTGAACTGTAACATAAAAATGTTGTTATGCTCACCTCGTCTTGAAATGACTGTATCGGAAATGAAACGACGGTAGCTCAAGCCTTCTGATACAGTAGCAGCAATACTTGAAGAGCAGACGGCAATGGTAAGTTGCCTTTAATTTGACTTAAATACACTGAGCAAAAATAAAAGACCACGTTTACTAACCTGATACGGTATGCTTCCAGGTTTCGTCAGCTCAAAGCACATGTCTCCACGGTTGGAATCAAGACTTGGAGCTTTCTGGAAGTCGTACCCTGAAAGAAAATGGCAGACATGTGTCAGTGCTTGTGTTCATGTGTGCGCCACCCTTTTTTGGGCCAAGATCATGCTCGTTCAATAAGTTTTTGTTTTCAAACTGCCTTGGCTACAGGAACAACACTAGACCAAAGAGCGTGCACAGTAGTGTCATAATGGATAAGGGTGTGGGTGGGTGTTTTTTTTTCTGTTTTTTTTTTTTTTTGTAGGGGGGGGGGGGGGGGGTTAACGTCCTTTTCCACCACATACGGGTGATATCAAAGATGGGGCGACGATGAAAAAGCCAGCACAAATATTTGGCCCCAACCGGGATACGAACGTTATAATGGATAAGATTTCTTTAAAAAAAAAAAGAAGAAAAAAAGAAATGCATGTGTCTTACCTGTGAGACAAAACGCTTCCTTCTGTTTGGCATCGTTGGCCTTCTTGTACATGTAAAACATGTTGCCACTCACAACACAGTAGTATGGCTCCCACGACTTCAACCCTGGAAACAAATTAAACATGTTGCCACTCACAACACAGTAGTATGGCTCCCACGACTTCAACCCTGGAAACAAATTAAACATGTTGCCACTCACAACACAGTAGTATGGCTCCCACGACTTCAACCCTGGAAACAAATTAAACATGTTGCCACTCACAACACAGTAGTATGGCTCCCACGACTTCAACCCTGGAAACAAATTAAACATGTTGCCACTCACAACACAGTAGTATGGCTCCCACGACTTCAACCCTGGAAACAAATTAAACATGTTGCCACTCACAACACAGTAGTATGGCTCCCACGACTTCAACCCTGGAAACAAATTAAACATGTTGCCACTCACAACACAGTAGTATGGCTCCCACGACTTCAACCCTGGAAACAAATTAAACATGTTGCCACTCACAACACAGTAGTATGGCTCCCACGACTTCAACCCTGGAAACAAATTAAACATGTTGCCACTCACAACACAGTAGTATGGCTCCCACGACTTCAACCCTGGAAACAAATTAGCCAATGAACCGTCACGCGCAATTCCAACAATATTTGTTTTTGAAAAATGGACGGTCAGTTACGCATGTTTCTCAGTGTCCAGATTTGCTTTACCAAAATAATTATGTTCAAATAATGTGTGTCTTTCTCTATATATTTGACGTAGGATTCCGCATGGTGTATCGCCACGTGAAGCAGAAATTGTGTAAATGGAGATGAGAAACATGGGTAACAGACCGTCTATTTTCGAACAAATGTTTTGGCATTGCCCTGTCTGTTTGTCTGTCTATCTGTCCCTCTGTCTGTTTGTCTGCCTGCCTGCATGCCTGCCTGCCTGTCTGCCTGCCTGTGTGGTCTGTCTGTCTGTCTGTCTGTCTCTCTCTCTCTCTCTCTCACACACACACACACACACACACACACACACACACACACACACACACACACACACACAGAGACACACACACACACAGACACACACACACACACACACACACACACACACACACACACACACACACACACACACACACATACCTGATTTCTTCTTTTTGTCCAGCAATCCGCTCTGCAGTTTGTTGCGTAGACTGCTGGCAGGCACTTTGGCCACACCTGGTGAAATGTTGAGAAGAAATGAGCAAAATCGAAACGATCACAGTCTAGAAGTTCATTCGTGCATGCCAACGTTCTGTCAAATCTCAAGATAACAAGTAACAATGACAGATCTTATTTCACCCAAAACTGCGTGATCATAGTCAATAAATCTTTTCAAAGAGTTTTGACACCTTAAAATGTTGATATAACTAATTGTAGTGAACATTTGACACAGCAAAATCAATGAAAAATTAATGCGAATATGCAAAAACTAATGTTGAGTCTTTGTACAGGCTGTCTTACCGTCGCTGGAGATCTGAGACCACGAGAAACCGCTATCACCTTCCTCACCTAATACATGAAGAAAACTTTACATGAAGAGAGAGAGAGAGAGAGAGAGAGAGGACTCGACAACCCCCTGCCCACTAAATGATACGACTGGTTAAAAAGAACATGCCACTGCACACCAGTAGGAGCCACTATTACCCATGGTGTGCATGTGGGCCTTCCCGTTAGGCGCGAGATTGCGTAATAGAGGCTTCAAGTGCCTTCTATATCTAGTGATCTAAAGCCTTCATGAAAAAAATGCGATTTGTGCATGTGCGTTTATTAAATTACATTTCTCATTCCATACTAGAGAGGTCTGGTAAACACATCATGCATGCAGGGAAAATGGGTGCGCTGTATTATGGCGACGCGTTCCCAGCCCCGGGACAGCAGCCAGATGTTCCTCACTCCGGTATGGGACCATGTGATACAGCCTATTAATACCCATAAGCTCAGTATTCAAACTTTACGAATTAAAGTGTCAACGGCACTAGCCACAGTCTACACTCTGCACGATGTCGCCGGAACTAAGGCAGTGACGAGTCCAGGGCCCGTATGTAGAACTCGAGGTTAATTTAACCCACGGCTACGGGCCTAACCCAGACTAGGACAAAAGAAACCCCAAAACAAAATTAAATTAAAAAAAAAAGGAAGCGAAGAAAGAAAGACAGAAATCCTTCTATAACGGCTTAGGCACCTTACTGGAATGGACCCGCTTCCTGACTTAAAACAAAAAACAACAGAAAATTTAACCCTGGAGCTAGTTTAGTTCGAGGTTAGACTCTAACCCGGGGCTAAACTCCCTAACCCTGACTTTTACATGCGGGCCCTGCCCTGCTAACAACAATACAACGTCAGTACCGGGAGCATTGATGTCGTCGTACTCTTCCTGATCGTCGGGCAGCAGCCCGGGGCTAAACTCCCTAACCCTGACTTTTACATGCGGGCCCTGCCCTGCTAACAACAATACAACGTCAGTACCGGGAGCATTGATGTCGTCGTACTCTTCCTGATCGTCGGGCAGCAGGCTGGATTTTCTGTTGTCGCCGGGAGTCACGGACATATCATCCATCATCAGACGAACCTTCCCTACCAGGCGGTCTTTCTGATCTGTCGCTTTCTTGTTCAGAGGGACATCCTTCAACGTCTTCACCAGAAATGTGTCCATCTCTGTTAGAACAGACACGAGCAGCTGGAATAGTCAACGACATAATAAAGCATCCTCATCGTTGTCGTGGTCGTCGTCGTGGTCGTCATGATGATGATGATGATGATGATGATGCGTACCATCTACCCGCCTGTCATGTACTATCCCTTACAACCATGGGCCAATCGGTGGTCTACTGGTTAAGACTTCGTCACCAATGCGAGAGGATAGGTACGACTTCGAGCCCCACTCGGGGCACAGAAATTTCCCTTCTCAGAGTCGTGCGTGACATCGTTCATTCGGGCCGATCGTCGGGGGCTCTCCCCCCTCTTCTTTGGGAATGTTCAGCCCACAAAAATCGAAAATTCCAGTGTGTGAGAGACTGCGTGTGATTCACGTCATCGTGCGTGTTATGTTCAGTTCGCAGTGCTCTGGACCACTGTACACCACCCATCTTCTCTGGACGTTTAGCAATCTTTGGTATCAACCAAAACTTTAGAACAGACAGTATATTTGACTTGATAATCTACTGGCTAAATTCCATATCCATAAATGCAGACTGCAAAACTCTCTATCTGACTGTGATATTTTTACCAGACTGTTAGAACACCGAGTTGAAACAGAACGTTATAGACATGGAATTACTGGACAAATGTGTAAATTCAAATGTAAATGGTTTCCATACCGACTGTTACTACAATAGCACCCTATGACTTATTTCACTCAAGTTTGATCGACATTGTCCCAAGGTACTGCTGAGATGGTGTATGTACTCCGTTTTCCATTCCCCTTCTCTCCTCTCTTTTGTCTTTTTCATTTTTTTCTTATTCTCTCTTTTCGTTTGTTTATGTATATGCTCTTATTTTTGTTTTATTTTGTGTGAATCCGCTTATCTCAATCCGCGTGTCTATTTGTCCATAGTGTATCTATTTCTCTGTATGTGTGCCTATGCTGTAAAATACTAAAAACAGAAAAAACTGGGTAAGGCGCATACACGTTACAGAAGTCTTCTTCTTCATCTTCTTATTACAGACCCTTATTATGGGGTGCGTGGGGAGAGGGGGTGAGTAAACGCCAGGAAATCAGGGTCATGTTGATCGGATTAGTTCGCAACAACTGAACTGAAACATGTAGTTTCACCAGTTTCACTTTCATGACATGACATGCCGCGTGTGATACATCACTCGATTATTTTCGAGGAAACTGGCAAAATGATATCACAAACCCATGTTCTTCAATTACAACATTCAGGTTTATTGTTAAGCTGGCGTAGGGGGGGGGGGGGGGGGACTCGCGTTCTTGTTCACATTTCAGTTCTGCTGCACAGATGGCGCATAGAGCAATAAGTTGTGATAACTGACGGGCTGTTTTATACATAGAGTATGTACTAACTCTGATCTATGTGTTGGTGTTAAATACACTGTGTATGGATATGGTCCAGTTTCCCTGTTGGGGTTAACTCAATTTCAACTCAATTTGTGGTTGTGCACCAGCAGTAGCTAGCCTCACTGGGGAGCCGGGGTGGCCGAATGGTAGAGCGTTGAACTCTCAATGCTCGGGTCGTGAGTTCGAATCCCGCCGGCTGGGGCCAAATATTTGTGCTGGCCTTTTCTCGTTGCCCCGTCTTTGATATCACCCTTACGTGGTGGAAAAGGACGTTAAACTCCCAAACACCCACCCAGCTAGCCTCACTGAAAAAATCATTATTTATTCAATTTGGCTTGGTCTGAGGGTTGCACTTTGATCATATTATACTCATGTTTGCTGAGGAACCCTATATCTTGCCTGATTTTCGCATAGAGGGACAAAACCGAAAAAGAGTCACTGAAAACTGACATGGGATACTCGTACGCGGTACGAAATGTGTTAATAAAATATTTTGATTTCATTTTATTTCCGGTATTGTTTTTAATTAAATATGGATACAATCCTCACCCGGTTTGCAAATTTCCCTGTACTGATGAGAAATGCATTCCTTCCAAATTACGCCGGGCCGGTTCTCGACAAGAATATGACAATGTCCCGTTTTGTCCGTAAGGGAGAAGGAAAATGATATTGAATTACCGTCTTTCATCAGATCCTGAATTTGATAACTTAGTCTCGAGGTTACACGGGCACAGATACAATAAGAAATTCTGTTTTCAAGCGGCCCACATCGCCAGTTGACTGACACTGTTCTGCGTAAGGACATAATGACTGAAAAGAAATCTTAGACGCGCCCTCAAGTTATTTCAAGTAGCCTGGCTACTCAAGTATGTGTGGGCCATGGAGATTGTTCAACCCAGAACACCGGCGTGCATCTTTCTAAAGGTGTATATCATATGATATATGCCGCAACACACCGTGCGTATAGTGTTACATTTCTTCCTGGTACAGCTTTTACAATTTACAGCTTTCAACTTCACATGAAACCTTTTATGAAGATGAGCAAAAATAGCCGAACGTAAAGCCTTCACGCACGAGTTACTGCATGCACTCTTTGACAGAACGTACTGTCTGGCTGTACCGTCTTCGGCGGGGGTACACTGACGGCGGGCATTCAAGGCTAGGGCCGGGCCTGAGGTATGCAGGGAAAGCAGAATAGTCTGAAATTAAGCTATATAGTAGTCTCAGACTTATTACGTTGGAAGGCATGCATTTAAGGAGAATTGCCTTATTTGCCGTTTATGCATCTCCTACTAATCTTTAAGTCTCAGCTTCAGTAGTTCAGCTAGTCTCGGATTTACCTCCTAGCAGAGACTGTCTCTGGTCGTAATCTATCTTCATGCGTCAGGTCCCAGTGTAATAAAGCACGCAACCTAGAAACTCCGTGACTGAACAGAAATGCTGCTTTAACTCGTACTTGCAAACCTAGCATAACCTGATATTCCCCGTGTAATTCATTCCATGATGTACATCTGCACACAAAAATCCACTTGAAATTCGTAAAGTAAACAGTGCGCGGCCCCTATGTTTTCAGTCTCCCGTCCTACAGCACTCAACCCACATTCTGACGACTGTGGTGATAATCCTTCCATCAGTCCATAATTATCGCGACAGTTTTACAGTAGCAATCTTGTCTCAGTCATGCTTTTCAAAGCTAATTATAACCTGAAAAATTAGCAAGTAAAAATTTCATTTATAACCATTCAGTTTTTGTAGAGGTTCTCTGAATTATCGGTCATTATTATCGCGCATCATGAGTCATTGTAAGCGTGTAAATTCACTGGTCATGAAGTTTCTACAATAAAATAAAATAAAATACGGACGCCGACTAGTTATCGACAGTAAACACACAATAGTCGTAAAATGAAATGTATTCACCTGAGAGAAGGGCTCTGTATTGCTGTTTTAACGACGTCATTTTGAGCGGCACAATTTCCCACGCTGCTGTTGTGCTGGTTGTCTCGCTGTCTGATGCCCAACTGAAGCCTGCACAAAGCTCATGCACGAATAATTTACTTCCTGGTTGAGGCAGCCCGGCGAACGCCTTTGTTGACACTGTCCTGCTTACCTATAGACCGTGTCTTGAAGCAATACAGGGTACATGTAATGCGAGTTATGTTAGAATAGGCTCATGGTAACTTTGGGCAGGTGTGCATGGAGTTTGTAAACAACATAACTCAGCTCAGTTATCGGTGGTTTAGTCGGGGTGTTTGCATTGCGTTCCACTGGTCTTTAGTTGAGTAGTACATCAGTACTATGGGCGCTAAGACTAAACTGCAGTATTCTGAAATGCACGTTTTAAATGGACATTTAGGAGCTTGTTTGATTTACAGTTTGCATTGCAAGTCTTCCCTATACCTGGCAGTACAATCAATCACAGAGAAATTTTCTTATCCTACTAGTAAAACCCGCTGCCTTACGTGGGTTGGTGGGTGGGTTTTTGGCAGTTTAACGTGGCAGTTTTCCACCACACAAGGGTGATATCAAAGACGGAGCAACGACCAAAAGGCCAGTCCTAATATTTGGCCCCAGCAGGGAGTCCAAACTCACACACTGAGCATTGAAAGTCTAAAGCTCTACCATTCGCCTGCCCAGGCTCCTCCCTCCCCTACATACACCTAGGCCAACTCAATGTTGTACACACACACACACACACACACACACACACACAGACGGTGAGCACTCTGAAATTAAGATGAATAACAACCATGAAACAATGATGATATCTAGGTCTATACATATTTATTTTGACAAAGCTCTTCTTTCAACAGAATAGATTTTTTTTTACAAAGCATCTTACAATAAAGTCCCTCAACAATCAGTAAACCAAGAAGCAGCTCAGGAGAAATAACAATAACTGACAGTGATCTGAACTCTGAATGAGTCAGTAAATTACATACATATACGCATGTAGAAACCAATTGACAATAATTTTCTGGGTAAAACTTTTCATCAGTCAAACTATATAATGTACAAACAGATCCTTCACGATTTTCTTCAAATTCACAAGTACGTACAAAAAATACCTTTGCATGATTGTTCAAACTTCAGGAAGGGATAAAATCATGTCTAAAATCGTAAAAGGCAGCTTCTGTGCATATACATTTCTTATTAACATTTCCTTATGTAAATTTAGGCTCATGTCTAACACCTGTGGTCATGTGTTCAAAAGTGTGCATGGTTTCTGATTGTTGAAAAGAGGAGCTTCATTAGCAAACAGAAAGCACATACACAGCATCATAATGACAATTACTTACACGTAACATAAAATTCATATTTACACTATGTACAGGGAAGGTGAGAAAAGTGGTTCAGAGTAACAAGAGATAAAAGGTACGATCTTTGGAATGATGATGATGATGATGTGTGTGTGTGTGTGTGTGTGTGTGTGTGTGTGTGTGTGTGTGTGTGTGTGTGTGTGTGAGAGAGAGAGAGAGAGAGAGAGAGAGAGAGAGAGAATGTGTTTCAAACACAAGCAAAACTACGTAAATACAAAATTCTTTTGCTATTGCACTTTAAATGGTAAATTTATACAAAATGTGATTAATAAATATGAACAGACTTCCTTCGCTAAAACAGAATTTAGAATTCAGAAAACTAAACTTAACAAAAATGTTCTTCCTTCCTACCCAGAGGAATTTGTTCTCTTTTGCTGGATCAGATTCTTGTACCTGGGTGTCGTCAAAATTGACTAATTGAAAGCAAATTCAGTTCATAGCACACAATGCAATTTATCTTCTACTGTGACTTTGATTTGTAAACTTTCAACAGCAAGCGTTGTGATTCTGGTGAAGTTTCTTGCACATGTTGCTGCTGCTAATGCATGCCTGCACCGAGAGAAAATCTTCGATTCTACTCCATACGGACTGCAATCACTGGGTGTCAGCACCTGTAAGATGTCTTAAAACAAGTCTGCATTTTATTTATTTAAAAAAAAAATTGCTAACAGGACAGAAGAACAAATTATTTCAACAACTTGACTAAATGTGAACTGAAAAGAACTGTTCTCACTCCACACAAAAATGACTGGCTGCCTTTAAGTTTAACTGCATACAAATGAACCCATAAAGACAGTACATACACAGCAGTACATAATCTCTACATCTTAAATAAAACAGAATTCTAAGAACAAAAGAAGGCTGTATGTACATGTCATCACAGTCTCCCCCGTGATCTCCTGAGTCATGATGTCTCAATCAAATTGAACATGGTCATTGGTTAACCATCTTACTGCTGAATGATTGGTTGCTAGCTGTTGCAGGTGTTCAGAACAGTCACTCACTTTCCAAATGACAAAATGTATACAGCAGCGAACTGAACAGGATTCCTCAACAGAAATTAACCAGAAAGACATTGCTGGCTTTGTCTCAATGTTGGTACCCTCTGATATAACTTTGTTCACATCTTTACAGAAGGAGTGTATAAAGGAATATTGGTGTGAAAATGAGACCACACTACCTAGCTAGTGGACCTCTCAATTTGATCAAAACACAAAATATCAAACTCACAATTCTAAATAATAATTATGTAATAACGTCTATCTATATTAGCACACTTGTGCACTTGTGGATTTGTGCACATTTTCTTTGCTTTGCTAAGTCAATGTAAAACAGAATTTGTCTAAATTTTTTTCAATCAGGTGGATGAAATGAAAACACTACATATGTATATCTAAAATAAAATGGTTACACAATTAATTAACACTAAATATATATCAGTCATTTCTCATACACTATCATAACAAGCCAATATAAAATCATCTCTCTAACAACCCCACAAAATGGTTATAAACTGTGTTGGACAAACAACTCTCTCTCTCTCTCTTTTTCACACACACACACACACACACACACACACACACCCACACACACACACACCACACACACACACACACCACACACACACACACACACACACACACACCACACACACACACACACACACACACACACCACACACACACACACACACACACACCACACACACACACACACACCACACACACCACACACACACACACACACACCACACACACACACACACACACACACCACACACACACCACACACACACACACACCACACACACACCACACACACACACCACACACACACACACACACACACACACACCACACACACACACACACACACACACACACACACACACACCACACACACACACACACACACACACACACACACACACACACACACACCGTAAACTGAAGAACTGCTCTCAAACCACAAATCAGCTGCTCTTGAAGATATAATCCAGACATCTATAGGCATAGGACATGAACACTCATAACACAGCGCTGAACCTGCTCATACTGAACTGTTGAGCACACATGAAATGCAAGATGACAAAAATAATTTGCACACAACAGCCTGCCCAATATATATATACACATATATGTTTGATGTATGTTTGAATAAAAAAGGGATTAAGCCATTACCAAACCTGACACAAATTTAGGCAGTCTAAATGCTAAGACACTATGTTTACACTTAGCAATGGAAAATCAAACTACACCTCCATGCAGTTTCAAAAAACAGATGTAGCAGTAGATACAATAAGAGGGAGATTGCAATATGTCATTTTCTCTGATATTCTACTGCCATATATACACACACAGCAATTACAAAGAAGGAATTACATGTAATGCAATTATAAAGACCAGCTGACACTGACACTGAAAAAGCAAACACAAATGCGCATTAAGAATGAAGATAAAGAGACAGACAATCACCACTTCCAGTCAACAGAACCAACTGTTCAAAATTTAAGATTTCAAAGAAATGCATCCATATAAATCAGGTTTGAACACTGACTCCTGGAACATGTAAGTCTCAGCACTGACATGCTTGAGTACACTGTGAAATCATTTCAAAAGCTATGTGGTTGCAAAAATCATAGACTACTTCGAAGTGACATCAGATGTGTTTCAAACACTCCCACTTGTGGACCCAAAACAGTGCTATAAATGTACAGAAAACTTAATCTGTACATGTGTATGCACAGATACAGTATCAGAACAAATCTGATATATCATATTTAAAGTTTCTCAGACTAAGTGTTCTCTTTTACACAGAGTTAAATTTTCTATCTTACCAGCAGAGTGAAGAAGATAATTAGAAAAAAAAATCCACTTTTCCAACAGGTGAAAATAACAAAGAAAGGAAAAACAAACAAACCAACAACAAAAAATGCACCCCCAACATGGGAACATTCAAATGCAAGCATTTGGTATTGCAAACTGAATACATAAACATATATTGTATCTAAACCATACATTTACAAGTAAACTGTGTGGTAGTACTGGTACCATCAGAGTTCCAAAGAACACTTGAAACAGACTGGGCCCAGAATAAGCAGGCTGAGGCAAAACAAAAATGTACCATGGGGTGGCAGAAATCTGATATTACAACAGCAGGAATCTGAGGACAGCAATGGAAAAAGACAGACTTGGGTAGATAAATGCATCTGTTATGAAAAACAATGACTGTATCATAAAACACATTTAAGACATATGTAATATGATCGATGTTCATAAGAATTTTAACCATTAGACTGTCAATGCCAATACTTCTATGGGGATTAGATTGCTCTGATGGAAAATGATGTTCTTGGTTGTGATGGATTCTTTGTGAAATATGAACAATGCAAGGGAGAGCATCTCCTGATGGACATGGATGCTAAGGGCAAAATCGAGTGCACCCCATGCTGACAAAGTAAAAAAAACAACAAAAAAACAAGGGGGGGGGGGGGGGGGTTCCTCAGCATTTAGTTGTTGTAGTTGTTGTAAGACAAGGCAGTGACAAAAGCTGAAAATTGGAGATCTCAACAGAGCTTCAGATTGTTTTTAAATGTCATGGGCCCAATGACCCATGGCTGAGCAAAATGAGGGGTCAATTTTCAAAATGATGGGTCATTGACAAAATCTTGAAGTGAAAAAAAGTCAGAGGTGTACTAACTTTATTTTGTCCTTCTTGAAGAGGTAGCGCCTTCTTTTCTGCGCCCACACTTGAACAGCTTTATCAAAGGGCATGTTTTGGAAGTTGGGTCCGGCATTGTGTGTGTGTGTCAGTGTGTGTGTAGGCCAAAAGTGCGCGCGCCACACTGGCACATACACATTAACTCTTGCGCGTCATTTTGATATATTACGCGTCAATGGCGCGGGCGCGCCGACAATCTGAAGCTCTGTCTCAAAGTTATGAGCTAGAAACATATGCACTGTACACACTGCTGGGTGGAGAACCCAAGGGACATGTCTTAACTCACTCAGTCACTGTGGTGGTGTGTGGTCAGTCTCTGCTGAGTGAAATACAGCATTATAGGTTTTGCTTCTAAAGTACAATGATATATTCTCCATCCATTATGTAGCTGTGACATTACATACTAAAACCATTTGGATATTTCTTTTGTTTGACACAATTCTCTAGTAGATAGTCCTATACCGTCACATAAGAGTGTATAAAAAAAAAAAAAAAAAAAAGACAAGAAGGAAAAAGCCAGCACAAATGGTTGCTCCCTGTTGGGATTCGAACTCATGACCCCAGTATTGACAGTCCAACACTCTAGTATCCTGGCTCTTCCTCACAATTTTCTAACAAAATTTGTTTGGAAATCAAGTCGGACAGATGAGACATTCAATTTTACGTAACTGACATTAGAAATCAAGGGTAACACCAACCTGATAAAGTACAGCACTACAGCTCTTTAAACACAGCGTTTCGATTGTTTTGATTTACATGTTTAATGTGCGTGTAGAGCAGACACCCTTTCATATTATGAGATGTAGGCTGGCAGTACATCGCTAATCTTGACCCGGCAGACTGGGCAGGGTGTGTTGAGAAGCTGGTGAGCACACTGGCGGCAGCATGACACATGGAGACAGGGCTGGAAGATGCTGTTACTCTCTTCTGACAAACACACCTTACAGCGGATGTCATGCATGATGGCCATGTCTCCTGCAGGCACTGGTGCTGGGTTTGCTGCTTGTACGGCTGGAAAGACAGTGAGTATGTTTCCTTAAGATATGATCACACATTTTCTTTTTTCTTTTTTTGCTGCCCCAACTCATTTTTGCCAGTTCCAGTGGTGTTCCTCCCAGGTGATGGGTGGAATCCACGGAGGGCTTGGACGTTGAGGCAATTTTTATTATGCATGATGATGGAGATAAGGACGATGGTAAAATGATGCTATGGAGGTCCGTGCGGTTTGGGACTGCGGGACAGGTCCATGCGGTTTGGGACTGCGTGACAGGGCCACATTCCACACTTCCTGTCATAATTATCCCGGCATTAACCAGGCCCAGAAACTACGGCACCTGCGGTGCAGGCTGTGTAATCATCCACACCATAAGATGTGTCATACCAAGGGAAGCACCCCCAAAGTTGCACCCGTGAAGTGGGTGAATCTTGGCTGTGTGACAACAGCCTCCCCATTGGGCCCATAGCACACCCGCTCTGGGTAGGAGCCGACCTAGGTAGGAAAAAATCCCGCTTGCCTCGGCTGGGACTCGAACCCGTGTCTCCCAGTCCATGGTCTGAAGTGCAAACCACTACACTACGGGTGCCAGTGATATGATCACATATTATCTTAAAAAAGTATCTTACACCACTGTCACCCCCATTCACACGACATATTGATTCTAAGCTGCAAGACGTCAAACAACAACAGTCATGCTGGGAATTTTGAAAACTGGTCCCATCATTGAGTTGACAGACTACCCCTTACTGACACTAAACAACCTGTGTATAAACCGAATCCAGGAAACCAAAACCAGTGACAACAAATACACAGAAAATCGGCCGTGAGTCTACCTTGCACGATTTCAACACTCACTGTCAGAGTCTGACTTTCCTCATTTGCTGAAGAAAGAAAATATCAACTTCTGCCAGCTCTTATCCATAGTAGTATCTATATAATTATATATGGCTTAAAGTTAAAATGGTCCATAATCAAAAAGAAGGAAAAGTTTGTAGGTCCATTTAGTGACGAAGTGGCAATCCCACAAGTGTGTGTATGCAAAACAGACACACTAGTACTACCTATGCTAGCGGGGTCCAGGGGCAAGCCTCACCAGAAATTTAGACACCCCCCCCCCCCCTCCTATTCCTAAAATCTGTGCAATTTGGGCATGATTTTAAGATTTTAAAATTTGATATGACTGGACCCTGATGCGAACGCTAGCTAATCATGTCCAATACAGGTCTACATTTAAAAGAATGTCAGCACAAACGTCATTAAAATTTTGTTGAAAAAAAAAAGAAGAAGAAGATACAACCTGATTTCCTTTCGTGATGCCTTCAGTCTTTCACACTTAAGCAAACACTCTGACGTTCATACTGTTTCACCAACAATTTCAACCTGATATTGATAAACCTATGACGATGGAATTTCTACTACATAGGATGATTTACAGAAATGATCAAACCAAATGTAAATGCACAGGTAAGTTTCCAAAAATATAACAACAAAATAAACAATTACAAGCAAACTTACGTGCTGCCCCGTGACCAGCCAGCCGTCTCTCAGCCAGCAGGGCTTGTACCTGAAGTCTCAGACTCTCTATCTGCTGGTCCTGGTAGCGCATCTGTTGGACCTTTCTGTCTAGCTCCACCCTGTGGTTCCTTAGCTCCTCCTCCTTTATCTGCAGAGCTTCATCCTTTACCTGCAGCTCCTGCCTGTGAGTCTCAATCAACTGGTCTTTTTCCTCCAGTTGTCCAACGTGCTGTTGTAGCACTGTGTGTTTCTGCTGTAGCTCTGTGTGTGTCTGCTGTAGCTCTGTGTCTTTCTGCTGTAGCTCTGTGTCTTTCTGCTGTAGCTCTGTGTCTGTCTGCTGTAGCTCTGTGTCTTTCTGCTGTAGCTCTGTGTGTGTCTGCTGTAGCTCTGTGTCTTTCTGGTGTAGGGCTTCTCGCTGCTGGCAGACGGTGGTGAAATTTTCATCTGCTGCCTTCAGGGTCCCCAGCAGGATCTCCTTGGTTGGATAACGACCTGGAGTGGGAATGAGAAAGAAATGAGTGAAACTAACATTTCACACGACAAAACTAAAAACAAGACAAAAGATAAATCATGGTTACCATTTATTACTTTTCTGTAAGGTTCAGTTTCTTCAAGTCCAACTGTTTTCTAATTCCAACGCAGTAACCATTGTTTCCAAAACAAATCTGCATTTGACTTCAGTGGTGTGGAGCACTTCTGTGGTGGCGCTTGGTTCTTAGCATTTTCACTCTTCTCAACAGTCTGCTTTTCTTTTCTTTTTTTGTTAACACTTACTGGTCTCCCCTACCTTAATTAACCGTCAGTATAAATTTATGTAATTTTATGCCATGTTGGGGGCGGTCGGTGGTCTAGTGGTTGAGAGACTTGTCACCAATGTGAGAGGTCAGGGGTTCGAGTCCCACTCAGGGCAAAGAATTTTTCCCTCTCGTATGTGGCACCGTTCATTCGGGCCGATCGTTGGGGGTTCTCTCCTGGTACTCCGGCTTCCTCCCCCTCTGCTTTGGAAATGTTCAGCCCATAAAATTTGAAAAATAAATGCAATTCTAAATTCCGAAACTTAAATAGCTGAGCTGACCCTTCGCACCACATGACTGTAATGCGCTTATGTCCAGTGTGCGAGAGAATGCGTGTGATTCATGTGAGCGTGCGTGTTGGGTTCAGTTCGTGGCGCTTTGAGCCAATCATGAAATTGGGTGAAGCGCCTATATACTCATTATTATTATTATGTGTCTGTGTATTTATGTACAGGATGTCTTGTGTAAAATGCCAAAAAGAAGAATTAAAAAAAAATAAAAAAAATCATCATCATCATAGCAACAGGCTGGTGGGTGATGCTGCTCCTACAGCAATGCACTGCTCCCCAAAAAGCATGTTCAGATTCCTCAAAAGGAAAACTAAGTCGTTACATAAGTTTTGATAACTAAATAAAAGAATACGCCTAATACCTGAGGCCACAAACTCAAGGCAAACTTGACACTATTGAGAACTCATAAAGAAAGCACACTGCCTTTGGTAGACAACTCACTAGTTTGCAAGAAAAATGTGAGGACAGCGTGTCGGATTTGCTGGATGGTGTACTGACTTGTTGCGAGAGCTGCGTTGATGGCCGCCACGTCCAGAGTGGGAGACCCAGGAGGGGAGGTAACCAGCTGACCAGGACTGGAGCCTGATTCTGTTAGGAAATGAAAGTGGAATTGAATCACATTACTACAAATACAATGTACGGGAACAAACAGAAAACACACAGATTACTCAGCACTCTTTACTTCAGCTAAACTCTTAGTCTTACCCTGACTAATCCTGTGGAGAGATGCATGATTATCACTGTTGCTAAGTAACAAGAATAATAACTGTTGCCTTGTGACAGCCTTTGAAAGTTTGATTCACTTTTCGTGAGTTGGAAAACCAAATGTAACAGACAAGCAATAATAATAATAATGCTCCAAGGCTGAAGGCTGAGAAAGAAAGAAATTTCTTGTTTGGTTCTTCCTTTTCTCTGACTTTTCACCCTGGTCTTGACGTATTAATTTGTCTTATGCTGAATAAGCAATAGTGGTAGTCCAGAATATTCTGTTCTCAGCAAGACCAGGGCAGATAATAATAATTACAGTAATAATAATGATTGTAATATTTGTAATTTTACTGACCTGGGACACCAGTGCCTGCACCAACTGGTAGATCTGCTTCAGTCAACACCTGAAAGTGAAATAAGAAATTTTATAAAATGTACAAATTTATACATTTATCTAAAAATTAACCTAAATGTGAAAACTTTTCCATGTGATGTCATTACAACAGACAATGCACATTTTTGAAAATTTTCCTGATCAGAGAGAGAGAGAGAGAGAGAGAGATGGAAGACATAACTTTCAAGAAGAAAAACTTCTACAGTGATACTGGATAAATGATCTAGATCCATACACCACATGTCCACATTCGCTCTGAAGAGACCCCAGCCTGACAAGCCATTCCACGTCAGATGATACATCACTGTAACAAGTCAAACTTTTTATTTGAACTAAAATAAAACCTGGGAAAAAAAAACAGAAAAAAACCCCCAGAACTAGCACTGAGACTTACCTGTGCTTCAGCTGCCAGTTGAATGAAGTGCTGTCCCTTCTGCTGCAGGTGAGGTCAGGTAGGCATGTGACGGGCATGCTGCTCCCAGGGGTCTGACCCATGCTGCCACTTGAGCAGGCCAACACCACAGCTGTAGCACCGGACCTTGTCAGCACAACCTAAGGACAGGAGCACTCATAACTAAGAGGCAAAAGACACAAGCCACACCACTTACGAATGAACTCGTGACAAGCAGTTGAATGAGTAGATTAGTTACACTTACAGTCACTGCATGATCATAAAAAGGTGTGTAAAGAAAGTGAACTGCTTAAAAAATCCTTTCTTAAATTAAAATTTCAAGTATTATAAGCAGAGGGGGGGGGGGGGGGGGGGGGTGGCCTGCACTACAGAGGAATAAAAAAAAGAAAGAAAGTCAAACTCAAAACAATGAATACAAACTAACAATTGCACCCCCCCCCCACCTCCAAAAAAGAAAGAAATGCCAAACAACCAACAATTAGACAAAACATCCCCAAACCAAAACAAACAACAGTAGCAAAAGCATACAACAAGAACAACAATTTGCAACTGCAATGTAACCTGCTCGGATTTTATCGGCACCTTTTGCACTTCCCAGAGCTTTGTGACATGAGGTTCAACTGCAAATCACCACAAAGTGAAAGAATTCTAGTGTGTTGCATACATGTACGTATACATGTGTATGTACCTTTATCAGTATCAGTGCTATCACAACTCATCATTTCTACAGAAATCAATGTCAAGTCCAAGTATGTTGTTTAAAATCCCAACATAAAAACAGAACCCATAAATTCAAATTACCTGTATAGAAAAATCCTGCACTACTCATGGCCGCAGGTTGTAGCTCTGTGTTCCACATTCCCATTCCCACTGGCCAGTTTTCAAAGGTGCCTAGGCGCACACCTTCCTCCTCATACTGTGGGTATGAAATGGCATATGGATATGATGATGACTTTGATCTGAGCTGCCTTTGGAGATTCTTCAACTTGATACGTTCTTCGTCTGCTGCTGAAATGTTCCCTACATCAATGCACATAACTCTCGGGCAAGATGCACTTTTTTGAGCATGCAAATGTTTTGGGTCAAACGCGTCAAAAGGCAGTACAACACCACAGAATACACACTGTACGTTCTGAATGTCGGGTTTAAACACAAAGCCCTCCTCTGCCCAGGCTACACATTCAGGGCAGCCTTGGTCTGTGAATGTCCTCAGCCGACGACTTTCAAACAACATGGTAAAGTCACCAACTTTGGGTTGAAATGGATGAGAAATTGCTGCCTGCGCACTCAAAACACTGACATAGGGTGGTTCGGACGGTTCTGGTGTTTCATCGTCGATGCTGTCATCATGAGACTGGATGCTATCCTCGTCATTTTCATCGTCTGCTGGGAATAAACGCCGTCGAGCTTCCACAACGCGTGGATGGTGGTGAAGGGCGTTAGATGGAGATGGTGTGATCAGAAACGGACATTTCTCGTTCAGAACGCGATGAACAGCAAAAGGCGATTCCCCTGACCATCCACCGTATGTAATACCACAGTATTCACACGTAACATCGTCGTTAGAAGCTCCTTCGGCTCTCAGGAAGCCAGCTTGTGCGAACTTTGCGGGAGAATTCGAAATAGACAAACTGGGCTGGTTTAGAATTGGTGTTGTCTGAAATGTAGACAGGCGTCTCACCTCCGGTGTAAAGCAGCTAAAGGAAGGGGAATCCATGGTTCGTATTTGGGTAAAACACTTTCGGAATAATCAATAGCAAAACTAAATTTGATCAAAAAGTTCGCTCTTGTTTTGGTTTTGTTCAGAAGTCGGCCATTTTGGATGCTACCTATTCAAGGGAGGCCACTGTGTTAAAACTATGGAGGATAACTCTTTCTGCTTCCGTTGAGAAGAAAGCGAAAGTAGAGCTACCACCACACTAAGCAACACATCGACAGAGTTAGAATCCACTATCTAGACTACCTACGTAAGTGTTCCAGTCCCAGTTTTATTTCTGTTTACCGTCTACCAAGGTTATTCACGTCTAAAAGTGTGTCTTCTCTTTTGCTTTTGGTTTAAACAGTTTTTATTCATCAGTTTTGAACAAATAGAAAATGCACTCACACAATTTCCACAAGGCCGAGCACAACAAGTTAAAAACTTATGAATGTGCTCATAAGTACAAAGAAAACATTTGCGGCGGAGGCGTCAGATACAGTATTACGTTAAGACAGATTTGTAAAGAAGTGATAGGGGATAGAGAGACTGAATGGCTAGTAAGTACAGTACAAAGAAAAATGCAATGGGACTGTGTATGCGACGGTGGCAGCGGCCGGGCTGGCGACTGGTAATGGTAATCGGAATCATAGTTAGGTGTCAAAGCGACCTGATACTTCTATAAAGTGCTGTACAGTTTCAAAAATGTTTATAGTTATTGTCATTCAAAGGAAGACAGAGATTCCCTCTCAAGAGGGTGTCAGTCGATGTTGTAGTTTTTACTTTTGAGGCTCACGGCCGCAGTCTCAGTCATCCCTGTATCAGGGGCCGACGATACTCTAGAGTATCGTCGGCCCCTGGTACAGGGATGAGTCTCAGTCCGCTGCCGGCTCCGGCAGTGCCGAGCGGCGGCACCGGCCGGCCGGGTCCGGCTCAGTCTCCGACCGTGTCCGCTCTCAGCCCAGCGGCCTCTCTCTCTCTCTCTCTCTCAACCACTTGAACTTCAGTAGACTCCACTGGGGAAGAGGATATTCTGCCAGCTTTTGTTGCTATTCCACGTCAAGTTCTTTGCAAGTTCAAGTTCCTTCTACTATAACTCAGTCAAGTCAGGTTTCACGTCTCAGTCGATGTGTTCAGTCTCAGTTTTATCTTACAAATGTGTTCAAATCTGTTGTCTTAACGATCTGTTCTTACTGTGGGCAAAACGGAGCAGTTTTCCTTTCAGGGCTGAATAACGTATTTCAGTTCAATTCAATTCAGTTCCATGCAAGGTGGCATCAGGTCTGGCTCTCGTGTGTTGCCCCAATGATTGCAAACTGAGTTACTGCCCTTAGACTATGACCTGACTACTGGCCCCATATGTCACGTCTTCGACTGGTGACCGGCAGTCTAGTCATTCTGCGACATCCGCGCGCACACTTACACAGTCGCATTGCTCGCTAACACATACTAGCATGGCATACCTGCCTTTACCTGGGCAGCCTGGGTAGCTGAGTTGGTCAGCAGAGCGTAGCCGGACTTGTCATACATGCCGGTTCGTGTAGTTCTGGAGGCATAAACAAAACAACTTAACAACAACAACAACAAATTCTAGAATTGTTCCTATTTGGTCTCTGGTTTATCAGCAGTGTGTGGTGGAAATTGACGACGTTTTAAAACTTCAAACACTGAATCAGCCCAGCAGCCGCCTTAGTTTCGGCTTTGTATCGAATCATGATCAGTGGTGTGGGGGGGATTATTGTGTTCGCGTCTGTCCGTTTACCTCTCTGCCTTCGTCTGTCCGTTTACCTCTCTGCCTTCGTCTGTCCGTGTGTAGAGACTTCGTGCATTTGAACTTGACTGACGTTCTGTCACTTGACCAGCGGTTTGATTTCATTGTGCACATAAACTACTGACACACCGGCTGACGCGCACGTGTGTGTGTGTGTGTGTGTGTGTGTGTGTGTGTGTGTGTGTGTGTGTGTGTGTGTGTGTGTGTGTGTGTGTTTAGACACAGCTGTGGTCTACATCAAGTTATCCCAGAACCAGAGAATAAAGTCCTATTGATGTGTACACGCGCGTTCCAGTCATAACGGGTGCTTATTAATTTTGTCAGCACGCGGCACTAACTTGCAGATATTAACACATTTTTGCTTGTACATTATGCAAAAGCCAGCTGCATCTGGTTTCAAGTTATTGTCATTTGTGCTCCCAAGTCCAATTGCATTTTCTTTGATGTTCCTATCCCATGAGGCAGATAGCATGAAATCAATAAATGGCATGAATAAACATAAGGCATATTCTATTTGTCTGGAAACCCGTCATTTGACGTCATACTGCGAAACCGAAGTACAGCTCAATTCGCAGACAGCTTCTAAATTTAGTATCCACCAACACAGGAGATAAGCCTCTCAAAATTGACTGAAAACGTCACAAATGTCATTTCTGTGGAGTTGCGTAGAAAGGAAGATACGTTCACGCAAAATAGTATCACTCGAACCAAAAATACCCATCTCCCCAAATCTGTGAGGAGCGTTTTGGCAAGAAAGTGACACGCCATCAATCAAGCCAATGATCGACGCGGGAAATGCTGTTTGTGGTTACCATGGGAACGAAAGAGTTTGTCCCGGGATGCGAGCGCGAAAATGCAATTGTTGTAGCGTCAGAAGCGGTGGAGTGTCCGGCCTATTTGCTTGCGGATGCGGAAGGGAATGTGAGTGATGCGGTTAGGGTGTGCTTGTCATCTCGTTTGGTGGAAAACTTACTAACCCCAGGCTAGATATGACAACGGGACTTACAAGAGAGAGAGAGAGAGAGAGAGAGAGTGGGGGTGGGGGTGGGTGGGAATGGGGATGGTGGAGCTGCTCCTGTGCTGTGCCTAACTACGTATCCAAAGATCAGTGTGAGGCGTTCCTAAACTTCAACTGTCTGCATGTGAATTACCGTGACGAGGTGGAGTAAGTACATGACTGAGAAGGAGTGGGATGGGAGAGAGTCGGGCCCGTTTGGGGGTAAAAACCGAAAAAGGGTTAAACACGTGGGATACACATGCGCGGCCACGGTACTAGTACGAAATGTGCGACGTCTTGTTCATCATAAGTACGCACTGCGGTTTTAAAATCATGGCGTTCTTTCAGCGGTTTTGCAGTCACGTCAGTCCATCAGTAACCTTCCCCGCGTGTTCTGCTGACTCTTCTTCTTATTTCCCCCCGACAATGCCAGAAGATGTCCATGGATTCTACACTATGCATCCTTAGTCACTAAAAACACCTGGGCCCATCACTGAGTTTTTCACAAGCGACCATTAAAAAAAAAAAAAAAAAAAGCTCCCCCCCCCCGCCCCCTCCCCCCCCCCCCCCCCCCCCCCCCCCCCCCCCGAAAAAAATGGGACCACGTCTGTGGAAAATGTACTGTGACTCTTATTCCACACGCACAAGGGATGCTCACTTTTTCGTCTTGGTCACGTTACAAACTGCTGTCTGAAGATTAACACTGCTTTTGCCGAATTGATTTGTCTTATACTGAAAAAGTCATAGAGGTAGTCGGGAATATTCCGTTCTCAGCAAGATCAGGGTCAAAAAATCAAAACGGACCAAAAAGGATTTGACACGTGTTGTTAAATTCGGTCACTTTCCTGTATAATGAAGGGGAGGTGAATTTCGTGCACACTAAACAACTATCGCTTCATAATGCATAATACCTTTCAACCTAAAAAAAAATAAAAAAATCTGTATAAATCACACTTTGAAATGGATTTTCTAAACTCAATCACAAAAAGAGTTCATCAAGATCTGACCTTTGACTATAAAAACAGCATATTGAGATCTCGAATGAAGATAACCAAATCCTATTCCAGACCTGAATAGCAGTCACATCTGTCAGCCTCTTCCCTTGTCCTGTCTTCAATTAACGCCAAAATCGTCCGTTGAATGAACTCAAAATAAACATGAGTGACAGGCAGCATAAACACTGTGTGCGTGCGTGATTTAAAACATTTTCCCAGGAAACCTCAAGTGGACGTTTGGGTCCCGCTGGCAATGCCCTATAATTCCATCTGACATGGGTTTGTTGGATCGATTGTCAGTTAATGAGGAGTTTGCACGAAACGCGTTTGCACCTTGGCATTATAGAACATTGTAGGTAATTTTGTCATGTTTACGACCCGCGGAAACCTTCTGTCCCGGTTCTTACAGTTCTCTGTCGGTGGTATCGCATTACCAAAAATTCACATATCATCATTTCATGTTTTTGAGGTGTTTTGTGGGTTTTGTTTCACTATCACCACGGAACGTGTATGCTTTCGTGTTGATTTATTGCGTTCTTTTGTGTTGGTATCTGCGTTTGCACCATTTCACTCGCGTGTAAATCACACCTTATATGACATTTTTTCTGACTTTTACCACTCTGGCAGTTTTGCTTATACGAAATGAAAAAGTGTCATATGACAGGCACGTGAGCGTTAGTGGTAGATTTGCTTTTGTTATGCGTAGTGATGCCTTTACTGACAGCGTCCATCAGGCAGGACGTTCTCACGTTGTAGTTCAGTCGCTATTACACACAATGCGGACTGGGCTTGAATACTTTTAACACATTTCTATCCAGTCATTCAACATACTTGAGCCTATCCGAAATAAATAAACGGACCGCGTCCCCTTGAAAAGCCTCACCATATCTCCCACTTGTATATACAGTTACAGCTTAACAGCAAACAGTGACACTGAAGGCACGGTCACAGTTTAACAGCAAACAGTGACACTGAAGGCATAGTCACAGCTTAACAGCAAACAGTGACACTGAAGGCACGGTCACAGTTTAACAGCAAACAGTGACACTGAAGGCATAGTCACAGCTTAACAGCAAACAGTGACACTGAAGGCATAGTCACAGCTTAACAGCAAACAGTGACACTGAAGGCACGGTCACAGTTTAACAGCAAACAGTGACACTGAAGGCACGGTCACAGTTTAACAGCAAACAGTGACACTGAAGGCATAGTCACAGCTTAACAGCAAACAGTGACACTGAAGGCATAGTCACAGCTTAACAGCAAACAGTGACACTGAAGGCACGGTCACAGTTTAACAGCAAACAGTAACACTAAAGGCACACGATCAAGCCTCGAAACTCGTGTATTTCGGGCGTCATTGCAGCTTGCTGATGCACAATTCAAACGCACTGTGGGCTGGAATGCGTTAATGAATGGAAAGATCATCTTCCGATATAATTATGTAGGCCCACAGATCACTCTAGGCTGTATTGGTGATGTCTAACAGCGCACCACTTACACCCGCACAGAGTTACAGCCTCTAACAGGTTGGCGCTGAAAAGCGACGTGCGACGTGAAAAGCAGGCGTGTAGTAGAGTGTTGCGGTCACTCGCTGAGAGGAAGAACAACTGGTCGTTTAAATTTTCGTTCGCACATCTGCAGACGGCAGCATATTGCATTCCGAGCTCAACTTATGATTAAGGTAGACCAGAGCGCACGTGAAGAATCACAAGTGCAAGTGTTCAACAATAGATTTTGTCTTCTGTGAAGCCTAGAAATGTTTGAATAATAGTACGCACGTTTGATAATGCGCCTACACTCACTCTTGTTCTGAATCATTTGTGGCAGCTGCCTTGTCATACGTGACCATCATCTTTCTCAGACCAACATTTCACTTAGCATTGCATAGTCTACCAACCCACCTCCATGAAATACAAACGCGATGTCCTTAATCACACTAATTTTAAAACTTGCATGTAGCAAAGACGTTCAAACGGCATGAAATTACTCAAGACATACAGGCGACATCTCTGATCACGCTAATTACTAGCAAGATCCGCGTAATGCGTAGGAGGATAAATCGTAAATTTGCTGTCCCCTGCGACTACGAATTAGGCGGATTTTACTCTAAGTGCCTATAGTGCTGTGAGTTTATTTAGCCCCAGGAGGTTCAAATACTGCCCACCACCTCCCGCTCATAAACATGCATTAAGAGCTAATAAATGGATAATTGTTCCATCATCACCATCTTTCCCAACGCAACGCTTTACTTAGCATTGCATAAGACACCACTCGCCTCCAAGGAGTTACACAATATACAGGTGGTCGTGTTCTCTGATCAGTCACACTGATAGGGATAGCGACAATTCCAAGGCACCACTGTTTCCTTCGACCATATAACTGAACCTGTTTCTATTATAGGTCCATCACAGTCAAAGATACATCAAGTGAGAGGCTTCTTAATCTGACTGGACTGAATCGTGTTCAGCTGGACTGTGCCCCTAGGTTAGCTGCACCTTCCCCCCATAACCTGCCCGTTAGCGGCCGTCCCCAATCACTCACGTGGCGGAGACAGTAAACCCTAGCTTACCTGCTTTCCCGATCATCACACGAATGTTTAATTTACATGTAGCACAGGCGGTTCAAACGACCACGACCTCCCGTTCCTACACAAGTATTAAGAACTATGTATAACAGTTACCGTCATGTCACTATTTCCCCAAACCAACATTTCAGTTAGAATTGCATAATCTACCATGTGTGTGTGTGTGTGTGTGTGTGTGTGTGTGTGTGTGTGTGTGTGTGTGTGTGTGTGTGTGTGTGTGTGTGTGTGTTGCTATTTTACTTAATACAAATGCAAGTGTTCTGATCAGGCAAAGTTTAAACGTATGGTTGCATTAAGCACACATTGTTCAAATGCCCACAACATTAACCACTCGTTCCTAGACATGCGTTAAAAGCTGATAATTAGATAAGTGTTTGGCATCACCTACGCAGACGGATTTTCCAGAGTAGCTATTAATTTTAATAATCTGCTACACAGGCCGGCTAAGTGCCGCAATTGACATTCCATTTTCCAGGTTCATAACAAGACGCACCCAGCGGAATTACCGCGGGCAGAGAGATCGCCGCTGTCTTTCACGTCTTCATGAAATGGTGAGTTATGGCTGTCGACCATAATCGTGAACAATCGAAGGATGATGCCATAGGAAGGGCAGAGAACTGTACTGAGTTACGCCGCTATAGCACGCACTGTTGCGACATTTCAGGAACAGTTATCCTTCGTGCGCTTTAATGATGGAGGGAAGATAAATGCTGTTGTCTCGACGCAGCTTGAACGCGCGCGCGTGTGTGTGTGTGTGTGTGTGTGTGTGTGTGTGTGTGTGTGTGTGTGTGTGTGTGTGTGTGTATTGCTTATGCAACCCGGCTACGCTAGCTCGTAAGTGTCTTATCGCTCCGGCACCAGTAATTCAAGCTCTTGACAAGAAGCAAAAATGGTGGCCGGTTCTGTCACCCTTCCTCTCATGCCTATAACATCAAATGATGATGATGATGATGATGGTGACTCTGGCATTGCAAGCAAACCAAAAGGCGATTGCTTTCTGATGATTCAAATGCAATTTTTGTCACTGTGTCATTATTTTGCAGAGGTGCTAGCGAGTAAATGATTTGAAACAGGCATCTTCAGATTGTTAGGATACTAGTTCGTCGCACGCAAGGAGTTAATGGGTTAAACAATAAACAGTCAATGTCGAGTGTGTAGAAACCCACAGCTGTCTCTGACAATTTCTTGAGGTGTAATTTAAATAATAATAATAATAATAATGAGTATTGTATAGGCGCTTTATCCAATTCCATGAATCGGCTCAAAGCGCCGCGAACTGAACCCAACAGGCACGCTTACGTGAATCACACCCATTCTCTCACAGTGTTTTTAGCACGGTAGTATGTTCTTCCTTTGTTTTATCTGAGATACATATGTGAGATGCTAAACACGTGACTATTTTATCGACGACGCAGCAAGCAAAAACAAAATTAATGAGCATTTGACGGGGGCTTGCTAAAGGCCGTTCTTAACCGGGCAGACTTTTGGTTCGCGAACTAGGTTCGGAGAGTACGGCGAACTAGGTTCGCGCACGTTGTTTCTTAACCGACCAAATACTTGTGCGGAAACCCTGGTTCGAAAGGTTCGGCGAACTAGGTTCGAGGACTGCATAGCGTGTCGTGGGAACCCTCGCGATCCTTTTGCCAATCCTGCGCTCTGATTGGTTGCTCGGGGAGAGCTGTTGTGCGCATGTACAAACTTGAGGAAAATGGCGGACGGCATCGCGGCTATCGACTCACTTCACATTTCCCTCTCTTGCTCTCTTTTCCTCTTATCTCCTCTTCCTCGGCTTCCAAGAGTTCACTCAAAACGATAACTACCGCAAATGCCTGGTCGTCTCGATCTACGAAGGCGGCCATTTTGGTTGTTTACGATTGTCTCAACTTCCGAGTCCGCCTCGTTCGGGCGATGACGTATGCATATCATTAACGGTCGGTTAAGAAAGAGAACTAGTCCAGCCGAACCTCTGGAACTATGTACGTGTGTGCGCTTGCCCTGTTCGTATACAATACACAGTTCGCCGAACAAGTTCGCCAGACTGGTGGTTCGCCCGGTTAAGAACGGCCTTAAGGGATCTGGCGTATAATATAGTGAGCAACTCCTGATAAAACCTATGGTAAATAATCCCCGATAATAATAATGATGACAACGACGACGACGACCATGATGACGACGACGACGACGACGACCATGATGATGATGACAACGACGACGATCATGATGATGATGATGACGACGAGGACCATGATGATGATGACGACGACGACCATGATGATGATGACAACGACGACGATCATGATGATGATGACGACGACGACGATGATGATGATGATGACGACGACGACCATGATGATGATGACAACGACGACGATCATGATGACGACGACGACGACGACCATGATGATGATGACGACGATGACGACGACGATGACGGTGATTATGGTAACGACGACCACGACGACGATTATGATGATAATATGGTTGACAATGGCGATGCCGACAACGACGACGACTACGACAATGATGGTGATGATGACGATGATGACTTACAGGCCATAGACCAGGAGTTGCGACGTAAGAAGCAGCATTCAAGTGGCTCATATGGAGTGCACACACACACACACACACACACACACACACACACACACACACACACACACACACACACACACACACACACACACACACCACTTTGTTTTTGGCTTTATGTACCACTTAGTCTCACGCCCTATCCCTTTTGCTGGGCCGTCTCGCTTGTTGGCTCCAGGGACCTGTTTGTCTAATCAGAAGAAAAACTGTAGACCTTCTTAATTCTCTCCTCAACTCATCCATCGTGTTTCCCCTCGGGAGAGTAGCCGTCTCCTCTTCCCTTCACAAGAGCACTGCATTGATTGCCAATAGGCAGCGGTGGTGTCCGTTACTGTGAGAGTCTGAGCCGGCACCTACACAACCAGAGTATATTTTACACGTTGGATTTACATGCGAGATATATCACGTGCATTGCTCAGGTATCGCTTGCAGTCTTGGAATGGGGATGCAGTATGGCCGCTACTTTGTTTTGTCACCTGTGTTTCGTACGGTGCTCGGGTTTATACAAATCGTAAAGCCTTTTGTTTTTGCAAAAATAGACACAGCCAATATCATCACCCGTGCTTCTTTGGATTCTAGACAAACTGAGCATTTTTCTTTTCCAATAGATGATAACTCCGTGGAAAACAGATTACTGCTCCCAGAAAATAAGGCATTTGATTAGAGAATTTGATTTTAAGTGTTGAAGTATTCCTCTACTCACCTTTCTTGGGTGTGTAAAGTGTATTCCTGAACAAAAACGAAACAAACACAACAACAACAACAACAAAACCCAATAGCAACAAAATCAAGCAAAATCGCTTTTTTCCAACTTACTGCGAACGTTCAGGGAAAAGGGTAGGGCGACAGTTATTGTGTATAGCCTCCAACCGCTTTTTGCCGTAATGGAAAACGTTTCGTGTTCTTGCCAAACCTCATGAGAGCAATAACATTCATACAGCAGTTACGAGGTTTGGCAAGGATATGGGCGATATTTCATAGCAGGTTTCTGGTTTCAGATTTCTTTTGATACGTGAGTTGACACGAGTGGAGAGAGAGAGAGAGAGGCAGACAGGCAGGCAGACAGACAGACAGGCAGGCAGGCAGACAGGGCAGAGAGTATGGGGTGGGTGGGTGGGTGTTTGGGGGGTTAACGTCCTTTTCCGCCACATACGGACGGGGCAACGATGAAAAAGCCAGCACAAATATTTGGCCCCAGCCGGGATACGAACTCACGACCCGAGCATTAGAAGTCCAACGCTCTACCATTCGGCCACCCCGGCTCCCGAGAGAGAGAGAGAGAGAGAGAGAGAGAGAGAGAGAGAGAGAGCATTTTTCACAATTTCCTACGAAGCGCAAATGCCTGTCAATAGGAAAAGACTTTTATCAATAAAAGAGAAAACCGGAGGGGAAGAAACGAACAGACGGGCTGCCTCTCTCCCTTGTACAGGATCAAAAGTACGTGTGAGGGTCAAGCGGAAACTGTTAGTCTAGGATGAGGCGCCTCAACTCCTAGCGTCTCTTCATCAGACTCGTGTAAGTACCAGACAACCTGTCAATACCGACAAAGCGTCCATTTCCCCCTGCTGAAATAGACAGTTTCAATGGGTGTAAATTGATGGACTTATTTTCATGTTATCTTGATGATTTTACTATTCTTTTCTGTTCTTTTCTCCCCCGATTTTTTTTTCACACACAGTCCATGGTCTTCTGTCACCAAAGGATGGGTGTTGTGATATTTTAACTATTGTTTTCTGGTCCTTTTCTCCCCCACCGTTTTATTTTATTTTATTTTATTTTATTTTCATTTTATTTATTTTTTCCCCCGCGCCGTGTATGTCAGTATGTCAGCAGAGTTACCTTTTGTTTGTTGAAGTTATGTCCCATTTGTTTGTATCCTGCGGAAGGCGAAAGCCGAAACGTTGACCCGTGCCGCCCTTTGTGAAAGGTAAGTGGTTTCTGTCCCTTTTATATTTTATGTCGCTTTTATTTGCTTAACTTGTAACCACTTCGCAGTCATTACCGTTTCCTTTTTTTTTATTTTCATGGCTTTGATCGAGATAAGCATTTCAGAAATGTTCACTCCACTGTCCCCTTTCCTCGTTTCTTGTCTTCATTTTATTTCATTTATTTTTGTTGCGAGCGTGATCTTTCATAATGATAAGTATAGCTGGAAATGCTATACAGTGACGTCTGCTGGCCGCGTGAACTTCAACAGGCTAATTTTATCTTTGCTGAGCGAACTTACGTTTTGAAACAGTTTTGCTCGGGAGTGCGAATGTACGCTCGAAATACTCTGTCTTGATGATTAGTTCAGCTCTCAATGTGATACAAATTGGTTTTACTTTGCGCGAACGGTCAACATTCTGCGACTGTAGTTAGAGGGCCAGATCAATCAGGTTGTTGTTGTTGTTGTTGTTGTTTGTTTGTTGTTTTTTTTTTTTGGGGGGGGGGGGCGGGGGTGCTGAAAAAAAAATTGCCTATTGCCCGGGTTTTGTAAAAGGACAAACACTACAACCGACGTTTTTGAGTTTCTAACTGTTGTTATACACGGCACTTAAACACAAGCGTTACAACTCAGTTTTAAACAATTATTTACAGTTTGATGCTACTGCCGAGGGGGAGGGGGCTGTAGTACCCCCCCCCCCCGCCCCCCCCGGGATCCGGCCCTCAGTTACAATTCTGGAGAGCTCAGCGTGGTCGCCGCGACATCGAGTACGCTTCTGTTAGTTCAGTGCCAGCATTACGGACGCTGTCACTGTCCGGGTGTGATGATCTATACTAGGAAAACAGATCAGTACGATCTGTGAGCATGAAGATGGTAGCACTGGCCTCTGCGTCATGAGCATAAAGATGGTAGCACTGGCCTCTGCGTCGTGGTTGTAACTGCGTCCACACTTTGAATGGTCGGTGGTCTAGTGGTTAAGAGACTTGTCACCAATGCGAGAGCTCAAAAGTTCGAGTTCCACTCGGGGCAGAGAATTTTTCCTTCTTGTATGTGGCACCGTTCATTCGGGCCGATCGTCAGGGGTTCTCTCCGGGTACTCCGGCTTCCTCCCCCTCTGCTTTGGATATATTCAGCCCACCAAATTTAAAAAATAAATGCAATTTTAAATTCCGAAATTTAAATAGCTGAGCTGACCCTTCGCACCACGTGACTGTAATGTGTTTATGTCAAGTGTGTGAGAGAATGCGTGTGATTCACGTGAGCATGCGTGTTGGGTTCAGTTCGTGGTGCTTTGAGCTGATTCATGAAATTGGATAAAGCGCCTATACAGTACTCATTATCATTATCATCATCATTGAAACGCTTGTGTTACTGTGACCGTGCGCAAACAAGTAAACAGTAAAAACATTGGTTCGAATCAAGCAGTTTGATGATTGTCAGGCATGTAGCACCTGTTGAAAAACTGAAGAAATGCCCTGCAGGGGAGAACTGCTGCAGAAAGCACTTGAGTTTCACCCATTTGTTTTGTTAGCTGAAAGAAATTTCCGTGGCCATCATTATATTCTGTATGCGTGAGCGAGCATGAATGTATGCCACACACAGGAACCTGACAAAGGACGAATACACGAGGCACACTTCCATGGATTAATAACATTCAGCACGTCGCCACATCAAACATTTCCTGCTTTCTTTCCTCCACAAAAATGAAGCAGGTCTCTTGCATGCCTATTGTGTAGAGAATCAATATGTAGGATACATAGACCCGCCACGCAAGTACAGCTCTAACGACGTACAACATCAAGTATATTGATTTCTGTTCTGATCGTTTGAGAATATATTGATATTCTCCCCCAATTAGTGCTACTCTGTGTTCCCTGCGACGGAGAGTTGGTGGGACGCTAGCCTGAGAGGTTTGGTGGGTATTGACACAGTACTGAGATGTCTCTAGCTTTTCTCGTAAAGCATAAGTGTTTCGTGGTGTATGATTCTAATGCACACACACGCACACACACACACACACACACACACACACACACACACACACACACACACACACACACACACACACACACACACACACACACACACACACTCTACACTGACCCCCAACACACATTCTCTCTCTCTCTCTCTCTCTCTCTCTCTCTCTCTCTCTCTCTCTCAGTGCTCTTCAATTTCATTGAAAGATCCAATTTTCCCCTGTTGCATGTTGTTGTTTTTTTTATGATTGGCAATTGCCCAAACTGGAGAAGAGCAAAGAGCAATTGAATAGTTTTTCCCCCAATCAGAACGGGCAAATAATGGACACGTCGTGAAAGGTGCGCAACAACTGGGGTCTGAATGAACAAGCCCGTTCTGACACTTTCAACATTGTGGACGATATGGAGAGTCCTTCACACCATTATGTGATTGAATGTTTCAGCATTCACTTGTTCGGTTCCCATACAACCACGCCACCACGAGTTTACCGTTGCAGCGTTCTTGATGATGTTCTGTATTGAGCATAGCGCAGGCTGAGTTTGTATTGCTGTACGGTCGGTATTGCTGGAGCGGTCTGTGGTCCAGTGGTTAAGAGACTTGTCACCAATGCGAGAGGTCAAGGGATTCGAGACCCACTCGAGGCGAAGAATTTTTCCTTCTCGTATGTGGCACCGTTCATTCGGGCCGATCGTCGGGGGTTCTCTCCGGGTACTCCGGCTTCCTCCCCCTCTGCTTTGAAATGAAGATGATGATTATTATCTCTTGTAGCGGTCTACGTAGCGCAGTGGTCAGCGCTCAAGACAGGTGATCCGAAGGTCATGGGTTCGAGCCACGGCACCGCCGGAGGTGGATGATCACCAAAGAAATTTTCCCTGCCAGACATCAAGTGGTCAGTATTAAGCTAAGCCCCCCCCCCCCTCCCCCGCCCCGCCCATGCCTAATCCCCATCCCCGCCCCCCCCCCCCCCCCCTTCAAACGCACCCCAGCTAAGAGTAGGGAAGTTTGTTCGGTTAAACAAGCGGTTTTTGCCCGAGGGTAGAGTAACACGGGGGGTGGGGGTGGGGGGGGGAGGGTGTCTGCCCAGGGTTAGAGTAAAATGGGGTGGACTGCCCTAGGGTAGAGTAAAACTTGGGAGGTTTGCACGCGGGTACAATAACAGAAGGGGTGTGTGCTTGCGAGTAGAATAAAACCAGGGAAGTTTGCTCGCCGAATGAAATACAGTGGAGTCTGCCCGCGGGTAGAATAAAAAAAAAAAAAAAAAAATGGGGGTTTTGCCATTTCTTATAGTTTTTTTTTAGTTTTTTATTTTACGAATGCCCAGACACAGACCCGGATTCATTATTTGTGGTGAAAAGGTATCAAGGTTTATAATAGTAGTGAAGTATTTATTTGTTTGATATTCAGACTAAACGGTTCACTTACCAGTATTACTCTATACCAAAAATAGACTTAGAGACAAACATGGTAAGCAAACGGACAAATGTACAGTTGGAGAAAAAAAACAGGTCGTGTATGTATGAAATTATAACAGATGTTCTCGTGATCAGATCCAACAAAGTCTAAAGTATCAAGTCTTATTGCCTTCCGAAATAGTCCGGGTAACAGTTTATGCGGAAAATGGCTGATTGGTTGTCTGCGAACAAATATAATAAAAGAAGAAATGATAGACAGGAACTGTATTCTGTACCATTCCTGCCGCCTACATCGTCTGACAAAGATTGCCCTCCCCCCCCCCCCACCCCGCTACTACTACAACGTTTTCTTTATTTCAGAAAAGACAGTGGTTTCGACACGATGGGAATGAGATGGTGAGAACTAAGTTCCAGAAATACATTACAACACAAATAGGACTCGCGACGGTGGGGAAGGTTGTCTGGCCAGAAATTTGCGGAAATGACAGTAGTCTTGTTTTTCTCCCGATCGGATTCAAACTCAACACATCCTTAGATACCGTTCCTACTCCCACCAGAGACACCAAACTATCCGCTCAGACGGCTGACATACAATGACTATGATTCTAGCTGGTCAGGGGGAGGTAATGCCTCCTGCGCGGGCGTGTCTGTCTGTGGTTGGTTGAACTGACGACCGGTAGCGATCGAAGCGACTGGCATCATTGTATATAACGGGACGAGAACCGAAGCCGCGTGCAGGGGATTGCATCTGTCGTGCCAAGTTTTGCCTCCTCTATCATTCGACTCTTGCTTGATAGAGTGCATATGCTGAAAGTTGAAAACTAACTGCATAATTTTTAAGGCAGAAAAGCGCATTGCAGCTCTACAAAAAGTAGGAAGCATTTTGTTAATTACAACAAAAAAAAAATCTCCAAAAGCCAGGCAGATTAAACAGTTGTGAGATTTACCGGAGAAAAGTCTCTGTGGCTTCTGAACATCTTTCCCCTGTCTACAAGTTTCACTTTCGCTGGCAGAAGTTACGAAAGCGCCTAGAAGAGGACATTTCCAACACTGAATCTTATTTGAATTTGACGAAGGCCTCACCAAGCAAGAAGAGCAGAAAAGAAAACAATGGATGTGATTTCTCGGTCCGTGTTAATCTGTATCGGGTTGGGACTGACGAGCGCCTGGACACATGGCCTGAGTCGACCTACCCGTTATGCCGCCGACAGCTACAGGTTTCCCTGGGCACCAGCACGACGCAGCGCATACGTACCCGTAAGTACTTTTCTCTTAGGCCGCCAGTCATAGTTTGGCTGCCTCCCGGGCAGGGTGGGTGGGTGGGCGTTTAGGAGTTTAACATCCTTTTCCACCACGTGTGGGTGATATCAAAAACGGGGCAACGATGAAAAAGCCAGAACAAATATCTGGCCCCAACCGGGATTCGAACTCACGACCCAAGCATTGGAAGTCCAACGCTCTACCATTCGGCCACCCCGGCTCCCCCTCCCGGGCGGCTTTCGAACGAAAATGCGGAAACTTGAACCGAAACTAAGACTGTTTTCACACCAAAGAGCTTTTTGAGAAAAAGTTACTCAGGTACTATTGTCTGAACAAGCTTGGAAGTGGCAAAACGTGTAGCATTGTACAAGAAAACATACAGCTTGTAGTGGTGTTGGTTTCCATGTTTCAACTCGTGTCCGTTTCTGTCATAGCATATTCTTTTCTCGTCTGCCCAATCAGAAATAAAATTCGGGCTATGGATTTGGAAAAACTGAAACTTTGAGAAGCAATTCCAGATCGCTGATTTTTTTTTTTTAATACTGTACTTGACACTTTCGTTGCTGTTGATAGTTTCTTTCGTGTGTCACCCTGTTTGAGTATTTGTCACGCATACACCCCCCCCCCCCCCCCCCTTCCCTACCCATAACGCCCGCACCCACACACAGAACACTCTCAGTCCCCTTTTCTGCATCTTTCCCCACTGTGCGTGCGTGCGTACGTACGTACGTACGTGTGTGTGTGTGTGCGTGCGTGCGTGCGTGCGTGCGTGCGTGCGTGCGTGCGTGTGTGTGTGTGTGTGTGTGTGTGTGTGTGTGTGTGTGTGTGTGTGTGTGTGTGTGTGTGTGTGTGTGTGTGTGAGAGAGAGAGAGAGAGAGAGAGAGAGAGAGAGAGAGAGAGAGAGAGAGAGAGAGAGAGAGAGAGAAAGAAATCCAAACTGATGCTTCCATTTAATAGGTAAACAACTTTTTGTGCTTTCGCAATACTGTTTACTTTTTCAGGAGATTGTAGACACACAAGTCACGAATCTTTCGCAATGTGTCGCTGATGGTATTTGGATTTGGTCGTACAGTTTACAATCGCTGATTGTGCGATTGAACGGAAATCGTTACTGCAACCTTTCCTGTGCATATTTATCTAATCAGACTGTCTTTTCCTCTCTTCTTTCCCTGTCATTATTGTGAGTCTTAAAGAAAATGCTAAGTCGTCCTTGTGAAATTGCCATATCTCGTTAAATAAAGGCACACACTGATCACAAACAAAGTAAACAATTCAGTTTTCATGTGCTGTTGAATATTCCGCCAGATATTCTAGACGCCGCATGCTGAACCAGAAAAAAAATCAAAATTATGTTTGAAATAAATGAATTAGGTGGAAAACAGACATACAAAAAACAACAACAAATCTGAAACGTTATGTCAACAACAACAACAACAACAACAACAACAACAACAACAACAACAACAACAACAACAACATATATATATATTTTCGACAGATGAACATTCGTGTTTTTGCCACAGTCATAAACAACGAGAAAAGCAGCACAACAAAAAACAACCAAATTATATTTGAAATAAATGAATTACAGACAACAACAAATCGGAAATTTTTATGTCAAACAAACAACAAACAAACAAAAACAAACTAAAACCACGCCCCCCCACCCCCCAAAACAACAACAACAACAACAACAACAACAACAAAACCTATAAATTTTCGCCAGAAGGACATTTGTGTTTTTTCCACAATCATAAACAACGCGAAAAGCAGAACAACAAAAAAATAGCCAACACCGGTTAAGTTTTTGAAAAAAGTGAGCTCCCTATCCAGAGAGTTCTGTCGGACCATAGGAGGCTGTTGCCACAAGGCTGAGATTCACCAACTTCGCGGCTACAACTTTGGGGGTGCTTCTCTTGTATTGACACATTTGATGTGGATGGCTACATGGGAGATTTGTGACGGGAAGCGCGGAATGCGGCCCTTCATCCACAAGGACTTCCATAGCAGCATCACCCTCTTCTTCATCATCATTCATAAGAAAACTGCCCCTGTTTCCGAGCCTTCTGCGTATTCGACCCAGCACTAGAGAGGAATGCATGTACCAACGTGGTTGGCGAAGTACTTGGGGCAGCGACAAACAAACAAACAAACAAACAAACAAACAAACAAACAAACAAACAAACAAACAAACACCTGCTAACGCCGGACATGCTTCCTATTGTGCTCTTAGAGGAAAAA
>JACVVK020000359.1:100000-115000 GCA_018292915.2 Batillaria attramentaria
CTTTTGAAGGCACGATTGTAATACTTCGTTAATTTGACAGTCGGAGACCTTGTCTGTGCCCGCGATCCTCTAGGTATCTCCAGATGCCATGAATTTACAGCATTCATTGTCACACTGGTGACTCACCCTCGCTGGATGAAGAATGAGATTTTTTGTTTGTACGGGGAAAGTGATGTGTTTCATGGCACTCATTATGCTTGGTTGAGTTCGAGAGCCCTTTTGTATGGTAATCCCTAAGCTGGTCAGTACACTCACACTATGCTATGGTCCCCATTTGGGGCCCTCATGTGTACAATGCTTCGCTGTTGAGGTCCATACAGAGGAGATCGACAACTTTCTATCCTTGAGGTACAACTGCATGGCTGGAACTAGACAACGGCTTGGCTTGTACGAGCTCCGAAATTTTCCTGTGCATTGTCTGTAAGCACTACGTACGTAAAGCCAGTCATGTGTATGTGGATCATCGTTAGTGGCGTTCACAATGAGTTGCCACAATTTCTCGAAGTCGTCGACTCTAGTCGAGATACCTGAAGGAATATTTCGGTTGCTGAACACTGACTGTCATCGACGAAAGTGTATTCGTGCATCTGTGTTGTTGACCACATTACTTGCACAACCAGGGTTCTGGTTATTGTCATTTCGCCATGTGCGCCGTTTTCTGTGCTTCGGCTGCAGGGCACATTGTCCAGATACCGTTACCATACATTACACCATATCTAACCAACCTAACATCCTATTCTTCGTTTCAGACTTAATGACAGCAGGCTCCGTTGTGAATCCCTATAGACTGCGCTGTTGTAGGGCCGATCCTTTGTACGCTGGCGATGGGGATTCTAGTTAGCTTATTGAAACTGTAAGCTGCCGTTATATTGTCCATTGGCTTGCTAGACCCATTAAATGAGGATGTCTGGTCAATCCCAGCATTGATGACATTTTCTGAAACCCATTGTGATATACCACGGCCCGTCCACCGCGTCCTGCGTGTCTAGGGTATTAACTTGTGTCCTGTTCACAGTACTTTTGCGAATCTTTAGGTAGATGTACGAATTTGTAATTGTCACGACGTGACGTGGGTGAACACTACTGTCGTTCTTCTAGTCCAGTTGTCACGCACATTGCTTGCGTTTGTTGAACTTTTCCCGGTGAACATCGTGGTGATTATATCTGTCTTCGAATCAAAGCATCGAGATTTCGAAATACTCTGACTGTTGCACAATCCCAGAACTCGATTGTCGTTGGTGGATTGGTTTTGCGGAGGCGGTGCGTGCTCCGGCAGAGGTCAGGTCAAATCACTGCGCACCCTAAAGCGTTTAATCAGGCGGCAAAATGCCCGGATCCTAGTCTGCAGGCTTCAATCCAATCTGTTCGAGTCCCAACCAGCTTTTAGTCCAGTCGCATGGGACGTCTGGGAGATTAGTGTGCTTCTTGGCGTGGGATTTGCAGCCAATTTGTGTTGTGTGCCCGGGATAAGATACTTAGACCCTACCAATTACTAGAGACTTGTATAAAAGTCATTTCAGAGAAGACATGTACCTTATTTCGTTACTAAAGAAAGTCACGATTTCGTGTGATGGTATTTTTTATTAGCACTTGCTTGTTGTCTTAAAATTTACTGTTTAGTCTTCCAAACTAATCTCCTCTAATTAGTGTGTGATGTTTCCGCCATGCCTGTGATTGTTTGTACCAGCATCTGTATAAGAATTATTCGTGCTCTGCTGTACAGTTTTATGATGGCGATTGTTTAATTTTGTCTTGCCAGAACAACAACAGCAGCAGCAACAACAACAACAAAGCAACAACAACCACAGCAACAGCAACAATATTTAAAACAAATCTAAAACAGACACATCACCGCCACCACCAAAGTTTCAAGTCGCTTGCAACGTCGTGTGATACTTCGGCGACACTCCGTTTCAATATACGTTCCTTGCCAGATGAACTTGTCATTAAAAAAAAAATCAAAATTTTGAACATATTTAGACACGTGTCAGTGTGTGTGTGTGTGTGTGTGTGTGTGTGTGTGTGTGTGTGTGTGTGTGTGTGTGTGTTGAAAGTTAGTTAGTTAGTTAGGGCTTAACGCCGCGCTAGCAACAAAGACTAATTCGCGGCTAAGTGTCTTGAAAGAACCAGAAACACTTTAAAGACGTTCTCCCTTGCAAAAGAGCCGCTAGGGAACCGTAACTGTTGCCTGATTCTCGTATACAAAACCGAAAGAGAAGTCAAGAACATGGGATACACGTGCGCGGTACGAAATGTGTGAAGCTCTGACAGACGTGTTGATGTCGTTGCTCACAACAAATTTTACACAGGGGAACGTAGCGCCGGCGTTTTTCGCGACGATTGCAAGCCTGCTGCAGCCTTCAGCGGGAATTTTAGGCACACCATCAACACGAGAGTTAGGGAAACTTTAGATCACCCTTGAGGTGGACTTTAGGGGCCGTTTTGGCAGTGTGGGACCAAAGCTGGATGAGACGTCATATGTTCAGCTTCGACCGCGACTCTGCATTAGTGGACCACTTCAGCATTGCGAAAGGTGAAACGTAAAAGCGAATACTGATACCATTTTTAGGCTTTTGGGTCGTTCTTGGTTGTTTTGGTGGTGTCTTTTAACACACCATGGTATGGTATGGCATGGCAGACTTCTCCTCGGCGCACATATCCATCTCTGCTGAAATGCTCACGGCGCCGCAGGGCTGGAGGACGAAGCGGTGAAACTGCTGCCGTTAACCGCTACTTCATGAGCAAACCTCCACCCTGCTATTCACTCTGGTGCGTGCGACACCGGCCACAGCCTACTCTTGAAAGATGTGGGGTGGAGTGGGTGTTTGGTGTTTAACGTCCTTTTCCACCATATACGGGTGATATCAAAGACGGGGCAACGATAAAAACGCCAACACAAATATTTGGCTCCAGCCGGGATACGAACTCACGACCCGAGCATTAGAAGTCCAACGTTCTACCATTCGGCCACCTCGGCTCCCCCTTGAAAGATGAACACTACTAAGACACATACAAATAAATGCACAGACAGGCTTGCGTTCAGCTCACTGAAGCCAAAAAACGCAGAAGTCGGTGGCATTACATCCCCGTACCAGGGGCCGTCGCTACACTAGGTAGCGATGGCCCCTGGTACGGGGATGGTGGCATTATTGTAACTCGAATGGGCCTGGACTCCAGGAGTGCAGTTCCCTTCACCGACAGCACATTTCTATATCGAACGAATAGGCGTAGTCACAAGCGCAGCTGTTCCAAAACAGAATTCTTCCTATATAAAGCCTAATGGTGGTTGCATTAGTATCTTTAACTTGTGCTTGAAGGAATACCAAAGACTATTGGGAATCCTATAGTTACTCGCAATAGGGGAATGGGAAGGAGGAGGTGGGGACAGGCCGCGGAAAATAAAAGCTATATCAACTTACTCCAGCTGCGCAAGTTCCCACGTCAGGCAACATTCAGAGATGACATTTATCTGGCGTGAAGTGTGGGCAACGTCTGACTTTCGAAATGCAAAGAATTAAAAAGAAGAACGACGAGGGTTGCACCGAGGGAGCTCTAATACCGCTTCTTACCTGTGGGTTAGTTAAAGACATTGAATTTCGTAGTTTCAGCCGAATGTAAATAAAAATAGACATGTGGGGGAAGGAGAGAGAGAGAGAGAGAGAGGTGGGGAAGGGGGCGGAAGGGGTGTGTGTGTGTGGTGGGGGGGGGGCAGAAGGAGCTAGTGGTGGTGGCAGTGGTGGTGGTGGTGGTGGTGGTGGTGGAATACTCATATAAATGGAAAGCCAGCATGTGCATGTGCTAGAAGAAAATATTTTTCATAATTAGAAATGGATTTTAAAAAACATTTTTTTTGGAGCCCACACGTCTCCCTCCCACGGGTCCATATACACGACTTTTGTTCGTGCGTGCTAGAAGTGGGTGTAAACAACATCAGATTTTAACACTCCTTTCCCCCCAGCAAGTTCCAGACGGCTCATCCTGAAAGTCAGAGTGTTGATACCGCCCATTGACACCGCCCTTTGACACCGCCCATTGCGAGGCATTTTGTCATCGCTGCCTCAAGTCAGAGCAGTGTAGTGAGGCTGCAGTGAAAATGTCGTTACTTCTGTCATTGTTATGTGGGGATTATCTTCACACATGGTGGGCTCTTAGCATAACAACCGCCATTCTCTGTCAGAAGATGAAGTTCTCCGAAGACTGTGGCTGCCTATGTGGCGAGGTATTTGAAAACGGTGACACATGCAACACTCTCATGCAACGTGATGGCCCTGGGAATGTCCAGCCCAGCAGCACCAACGTAGTTGTGACCAAGATGTCAAAAACGTCGACGAGACTTCATTTTAAACCGGAAATTACTTACTCCACAGGCGCGACGCGTGTTGGTAGGTGGTAAGGTATTGTGTTTTCTACAGTAATTCACATGCCCAGCAGTTTCGCGAGCCGTAATATTTTGTATGGACGGTAGTGGCGACTGTAGACGAGGGTGTGGCAATGCAGGAAGGGAGAGAATTTACATCTCTTTGTATCCGTTTCTACAATCGATGCAAATGATTTCGGCTGGTAACGGAAACAAGGATCCATTGCATCATTTTGCCGGCTGCTCAGCCTCTACTAGATTGTAACCTCTAAGTGATTTAAGATAAGATAAGATAAGATAAGATAAACTTTATTCGTCCCAAGAAATTGAGAAATTGTATGGTCCAGGCTCTCACAGTCATTATTACTAAAATAAAAGTAAAAGACAAAAATCTTCATCTCATGTTATCAAATATCACATTAAAACATCATTGCATTATATCGCTGATCATACTATCACATCAACAACATCGCATCACAAATAGAAATAGATATAAGACAGAAACATAAAAGATAAAATAAAAGAGCACTTCATGTCGTATGTCGAGTCACGACCCCCCATCACAGCGGCACTGACTGACAAATGTCATTTATAAAAAGAGTATCAGGCATGAGGCACAAACGAATACAGTAAGGCGTACAGTTACTGGATGCAAAATTGGCAAAATTGCTCTTACACCGATTTTATACATGTATGTTATTAACAGACTCTGATCGTTGTCGTGAAACCCTCACCTCACAGTTTAATTTGAGCTTCAGATAAAAAAAAAATTGCCTAGCATTTTTGCATGGACGAGATATGTCTTAAAGCAAAGACATGTGAGAAAAGCAGCGTGTCTTAGAAATGTCATAATAAAGATGTACTAGCAACAAATTCAAATGGAACAAACTCACTAAACATCATCTGCCTTTTTTTTCAGCAGAAGTTAGTGAAACGAAACTTGGGCAACAACTTCAAGTGGAGAAAATTTGATGACTTTTGCCCTGCAAATGTTTTTGAAAGGAAACGCCTGAAATATCTCCATTGTAACGTTACTACTGATGAACCAGGTTATGAAGAGGGGACGTAAGCCTGTGATTTCGGGAGTAATTTGCCCTTTACAAAAATCGATGTAGGAACGTTCAAAGCACTTGATAGCATGTCTAGAACCCCGTGTCTATGTAATGTGGCATCAATGAGAAGGTGGAGAATGATAATGAAAGAGCGTGTGACACACAGGCCAGTAATGGACACAAATCTGCTATCGTGGTCTGACCTTTTCCGAGAACATGTCATATTTTCTCTTTTGCACTCTCTCTCTCTCTCTCTCTCTCTCTCTCTCTCTCTCTCTCTCTCTCTCTCTCGCGCACATACGGTCTCACTTGGACTATGCGTCAACGGTGTGGGATGGTTGCAGCCACATTCATTTAAAGGGGCTTAACTCCCTTCATAGACGTGCAGCAAAGCTACTTTTACCGAATCCTCATCTTACAGCTGATGAAAAGCTAAACCAGCTGCAGCTTCTTCCCTTGTCAAAACATCTGCTATACAACAAAGGAATTTTCATGTATAAGCTATGGAACAGAAAGGCTCCTAACTATTTATCCGACTGTTGCCACCGCTCAGCTTCCCGATATGGCAGTTCAAACAACCTGTGTATCATTCCAAAGCCGCGAATTGACATTTTCAAAAGCAGTCTTTCATTTTCTGGAGCAGCATTATGGAATAGTCTTCCAGCTCATGTTAAACACGCATGCTCTGTAGCAAATTTCAAACAGCTTTTCTTCACATATCTTATGTCACACGATGTTTAATCTTCCCACAGTTGATTCTCGCCCATTCCTACTGTATTCTTACTTGTAATTGGTATGTTCATCACGATTTTTAGATGTTCCTGTCTTAGTAGAGTATAGTTCCATTTCCTATGGTTTTTCATACATGTATTCCTACTTGTAATTGGTTTGTTCATCACGCTTTTTAAAATTACTGTTCCTGTGTTAGTAGAGTGTAGTTTCATTTCCTATGGTTTTATTGCTATTTTGCTTTTTCCCTGTTGCATTACATGTGTGTGTGTGTGTGTGTGTGTGTGTGTGTGTGTGTGTGTGTGTGTGTGTGTGTGTGTGTGTGTGTTTCTGTTTAGATAGATATTACTAGAAATAGCAACGGCAGGTATGAAAATTGACTGTTTCACGTTAACTACCTCTACCGTTGGAAAATAAAGTTTTCTTGATTCTTCTTGATTAGTTTGCTCTGTCCCAACGTTCAAACAGCTCTTCTTCAAATATCTTATGTCACACGAGGTTTAATCATCCCACAGTTTATTTTCGCCCATTCCTACATGTATTGACATGATTGGTATGTTATTCACGTTTTTTAAAAATGTTCTTTAGTAGTGTATAGTTCCTTTAACTATAGATTCATTGCTATTTCTGTCTTGTTCCTGTTGCTGTACATGGGACTCAGTGTGTGTGTGTGTGTGTGTGTGTGTGTGTGTGTGTGTGTGTGTGTGTGTGTGTGTGTGTGTGTGTGTGTGTGTGTGTGTGTGTGTGTGTGTGTGTGTGTGTGTGTGTGTTTGATTTAGATAGACATTACTAGAATAGATGCTACTAGAATTAGCAACGGCAGGCATGAAAATTGGCTGTTTCACGTTAATTGCCTCTACCGTTGAAAAATAAAGTTTTCTTGATTCTTGATTCTTGATTCTCTCATGAAGCCGGGGTGGCCGAATGGAAGAGCGATGGACTTCTAATGCTTTGGTCATGAGTTCGAATCCCGGCCGGGGCCAAATATTTGTGCTGGCTTTTTCATCGTTGCCCCGTCTTTGATATCACCCGTATGTGGTGGAAAAGGACGTTAAACTCCAAACACCCCCCCCCCCACACACACACCCTCTCTCTCTCTCTCTCTCTTTGTGCACGGGTGGGTGTAGAAAAAGAAACAACAACGAAAACGAAAACAAAACATATGTCGCAAATAAAAATAAGAAATTCTCACACCACATGACCACGTGACAAGCAGAGAAATTTAGCAGCTGTCGCTAAACCCTCAGCAAACACGAGTAAGCTTACATGTATAATCAAGGTGCAACACTCCCACTAAATCAATTTAAATCCATGCAGACATGGATGATTTATAGAATAAAATTATTAATATTATTATTATTATTATTTTGTCAGTGCGGCCGCTGGCGCACAACCCCAGTCTTACTTGGTAGGAACTGAGGTAAGGAAGTTAAGCTAAATATGATTATTAATCACTTTGTTCAGGTACGGAACCTCCAGTACCAACACCACACGGCCACATCAGGGTTCGGGAATTTATTGTGTGTGTGTGTGTGTGTGTGTGTGTGTGTGTGTGTGTGTGTGTGTGTGTGTGTGTGTGTGTGTGAGAGAGAGAGAGAGAGAGAGAGATGTGTACCTGTCTCCACATGCCGCCTCAGACAACCACAAGCTTAGCCATGGGTGTGACTAATGCCAGACTTCAGCGAAATTTAACAGCAGCCAAAGCAATAAATTTGTTTGTGATTATTGAATACCACGATATCTGCTTTTCACATTTCAAGTGGGATTTTTTTTTTTGCGAAGTAGGGCTCCAGATGTCGATTCCAGAAACATAAACACCAGCAGAATATTTCGGGCCGATAAAACAACTGCCATAGCTTGTTCATGCCATAATATTTCGGACCACTCATTTCATGCTGTCATCATTAGTTGTTTGACATTCAAAAATTTGAAGGGCCGCTTACACAAAAAATGTTCACCCTTCCATACCAATTAGAGATCTGGCAAACCCAGAATGCAGGACGGGGCTGGGGTGGGATGATAAGGGAAAACCAACGTTTGCGATGTTATTCTGGGGCGGTCGGTGGTCTAGTGGTTAAGACTTAGTCACCAATGAGAGAGGTCAGGTTCGAGTCCCACTCGGGGCGAGGACTTTCTCTTTCTCGTATGTGGCACCATGCATTCGGGCCGACCGTCGGGGGTTCTCTCCAGGTACTCCGGCTTCCTCCCCCTCTGCTTTGGAAATGTTTAGCCCACAAAATTCAAAAATAGATGCAATTCTAAACTTCCGAAACTGAAATTGCTGAGCTGGCCCTTCGCACCATGCGATTGTAATGTGTTCATGTCCAGTGTGTGAGAGAATGCGTGTGATTCACGTGAATGTGTGTGATGGGTTTAGCTCGCGGCGCATTGAGCCAAATATTTGGGACAAAGCGCCTATTGTAATGCGATTATTATTATTATTATTATTATTATTATTATTAAGTAAACGTAAAGAAGGAATTCTGCCTTCCATGTGATCGTAGGTGAGGGGACTGTAAGGTCAGTGAGTGGGAACATGAACCTCATAAAAAAAAACCAAAAAAAACATGCCAAACAGAGGAAATGCCCACACCAACGAAAACACACCCACACCAAAACACTCCGACAACAGTTATTTGAAATCAGCCTAGTTCCGCTAATTATGTTGCACTGATGTGCTTTTTAGGTAGCAATTTTCCCCATCCGCCCCCATCAGGCATTGGCGGTGTGAAAATTGTATGAGAGTCTAATTGACGTCCCCGAGCCATGGAGCAGTAACCAGCCAACGCTACACGGGACCGCCAAGCCCAAGGCAGCTCTTTCGTCAGTGCAGCTCAGTTAGTCTTCAATTTGACAAAATGTGACCCGTTCTTGCAAAAGGGACCATAAGTCGCGCTAGGCCGAACGCCGCTACAGGCGGAAAGAGTGCTGGGGGTCAGTATGGCCGCCTTGTGAGTAGCCAACTTCAACTGCTGATATCTCTGTCAATTTTAGTAGTACAGCTTTCATTCTTATATTGAATTAAACTGCATAACCAGTAGATTGCAGTGTTATACATATCTTAAAATTGATAATTTTCAACTTTTGTGAGAACGGGTCACAAATTGCGCTATGTTATTAGTATGACGGGTCAAGCCAGAACTTAGTTACATAGCTTTTTTTTTCCACAATATATGTCAAATTGCGCGTAATAACTTTGTTTGTCACTGGATTGTTTTTCACATTTCAACTGCACTTCAATGGTGCTTGCATTCTTCGCAAATAATTATTAAGGCTGAAAATGTCTGAATGTTGGTTTCCGTTCCACTTTTATATCACTCACTTCATTTCCAGGGTGGATGGCTGTTTGGGAGTTTAACGTCCTTTTCCACCACATACGGGTGATATCAAAGACGGGGCAACGATGAAAAAGCCAGCACAAATATTTGGCCCCAACCGGGATTCGAACTCATGACCCGAGCATTTGAAGTCCAACGCTCTACCATTCGGCCACCCCGGCTCCCTTCATTTCCAGAATGTTCTGTCTAATGAATTGTACGTTTGAAAGAGCACGTGTCTTTTCTACAAGATAAACCAACTTCACTATATGTCGGAGAAGAAGAATGCAATGAAAGAATTGTATCCAATGCAAACAAATGAAATCCTGAAGTTGCTGTTTGCTCAACGTGTATCAAGAAAAAATGTTTTTTGGAAATGGAGTTCTTTGGCCGAAATCACAATGCGCTAAAATCAGCACATGGTTATTTTGACGTACCGGGCTTTGTGTTTCGCTTGGGTGTGTCTCTATTGTCCATTCTGGACAATACGTTGAAATTGGGGCGAGTGCTTTTTTTTTTTCTTTTTTTTTTTTAGAGGGGGTGGGGGCTGGGATGGGGTAGTATGGGGTGAGGGGGTCATAACCGTAATTGCTTCCCCTGTCCGCTTCTAATTGCTTCCCATGCATGGAAATGCATCATGACAGTTTCATCGATCTCTCTCTCTCTCTCTCTCTGTCTCTGTCTCTGTCTCTCTCTCTGTCTCTGTCTCTGTCTCTGTCTCTCTCTCTCTCTCTCTCTCACACACACACACACACACACACACACACACACACACACACACACACACACACACACACACACACACACACATGATTATGTTTTTATATGCATTGCTTTTTGGGACTTGTTGTGTGTTTGTTTTGTAGGCGGATGGCAGATACGTCAGTTTGCGTAAGTTTAGAGTGCGCGAGACAGAATTGTAAGAGTTCGTGTTTGTTTGGAGTATAGATTTATCTGCGTGAGGTTCACGTGAAAAACGGGATACGCCTCACGTACGATTTATTCATATGAATATTTTATCCAAAACAAATCAATTATAGCTCGATCGTGCTTCAGTTTTACAGCAGTTAAGTGGGAAAAAAAGAAGAGAAAAAGGAAAGAAAAAGCAAATACAGGTCCGAGTTGTAATCAAGTGACCATTACTCTTCCGTCAGAGTTCATTACTGAGCAGTACTACGCTGAATTACATTTCTATTAATTTGAGGGTAACATCTTTACTTAATCATACTTGAAAGGAAGAATGGGAATTTTGTAGACTATGTAGTGTGCCATGGAAAGCGTTTACTGATCAGCTCGCATAAGAGATATAAATGATTATGGAGCAGAAGAGAGCAGATGGATGTGTGAACTAATCTAAATGCTCGCGGTTTTCAGTGTGTGTGTGTGTGTGTGTGTGTGTGTGTGTGTGTGTGTGTGTGTGTGTGTGTGTGTGTGTGTGTGTGAGAGAGAGAGAGAGAGAGAGGGCTGAAAGGGTGGGGGGGAGGGAGGCCCCGGATTTCACTCGTATTTATCGCTGTAAAAGAAGACTCGATACAAGACATCGAGCCAGGAAGTTGTGGTATACAGAGTCATCAAGAACAATTCAGCTTTCAAATATGCCCGAAACGTAGCAGGCAAGGGGGAATTCCCGTCCTTTTCCACCATGCACGAGTGATATCAAACACAGGGCAACGAGGAAACGCCAGCATAAATGTCTGGCCCCCAGCATGAGAGTCTGGACAATCCTCTTCGGCCCTTCCTCGACAGTATGGGCTCGCACCGATATAAATGTTTTGGTGGCAATGATTTTTTTTTTTTTTTTTGGGGGGGGGGGGAGGGGGTTTGTTGTTGTTGATGATGTTGTGTTTTGTTTTTGTGGCTATAAGCACAACAAAACGTTAAGAAAATTGACGACGTACCTATAAGCTCTCCGATGACTTTCACTTGCTGAACTGGCCGGATATTTATAAATGTGCAGCGGCACTTGATGGGATTCCCTATGGCGCGCATGTCGTTGGACATTTTCGACTGACAGACGCTGGCTTGGTTGCGAGTGAGGGTAAGATATATATTCTTATGGACCGTTAGCCAGTGTCCATTATGCCCTTGACTTGTATTTGTGTAGCCACAAAAAAGAAATTCACGTTTCGAATACTATTCCCATGGAACGAACCCGGACCATCCGAAAAAAACAAAACAAAACAAAACTCACAAAACCGAGAGGGTCGCCTTGACTACCAACAGGGATTCAAAATGACTACCGCTCTATCAGCTCTGGCTGTTATCCTGGCTCCACAGACAGTTGGGGAGAAACCCAGACGGATTGAGAAAAAGAGAAAAAGACTGAGGGGTGAGGGTGGCAATTTATTACAATTTCTATCTGCCTCTTCCACTGCCCATCCCACGGCATAACCGCCGCACCCCAGCGTCCAGAGTTCGCACCAATACTCAAGGGACGATGCAATCCTAGCTGATTGGGGCAGTTCTCTCGCTTTGCTGCAATTTTCTCCCTCTTATTGATCTTCTTCTGTCGGCCATGTCTCAGGAAATCAGGGCTCGACTGTAAAAACTAAGTGGTCATTTCAAGTTGAGCAGGTTCACTTTTCAAACCGTGGAAATAGCTGCCGATATATTTTTTTTGTAGGGCGTGTTGAAGGTTTTGTACCCATTTATCGCCGTATGCGGTACAAAAGTAAGGGAGCTGTGAAGGCGATGTTCACATGCCGCCTTAAAACTATAAAATATTGCTACTAAGGACACATTGATATCTCAATAGGATTTTGGTTTTATATGGGAAAATCAAGATGTCGGTCACACCGAGAAGTTTAATTTAATCATTTAATGATGAAAAGATGTTGGGATGATGAATACTTAGCATGCTTGCAACAGTTACCCAACGTACTTGATCTCTTAAAACAGTTTATTTACCCGTGGTTTTTTATGCTTGTTAGAAAGTACCCGTCCTTCACAGGTAGTTTAGCGACTATTAATGTGCATGGTCGGTTTGTGTCAATAAATGGTACCTAATTGTCTTGTTTTATGGAAGAAAAGGGAAGGCCCCCCTTTAGCAAGGCGTTGTTTTCCTTCGAACTGCTCACGACCTTTCTTCTCTCTACATTAGTGAATCGTCAAGATTTATCGTACACTCCATTCCCTCGAGGAACTAACGGTTTAGCTTCACCAGCCATTTCCAGCACGTCAGTCTCCACTATTTGGCCATTCCGCCGCTGGCCGTCCTGGGATAGATTTCCTGGGGCGATCTCTGGGATGCTGCTGGCTTGTTGGGCCCCAATCTGCGATTAAACCCAGGACTGGTTCAGCGTGGTTTGACAAATTGTCATTTCCTCTCCGCTGATGTGATTCTTACACGGATAGTCCTGGTGCTTCAGCTCCGGCGCGTTTGATTTTGTGGAGGGCTTTGTCGCGAAGGATGACTTGGCTGCGGGGTCGACAAGAAAGCTTAACTGGATTGTGCAAGAGCAGTGTACTTGACTCCCTCTCATAACTTTTCCTTTATTAATTTTTCCTTGTAGGGTTGAGTTCATGGTTTTCGTTAGAGATACATATATCCAATGCGATCACTTTTTGTTAAACGGTAAGACTGGTGCACAAGTAAACAACAGAGGTGAGAAAAGAATACAAAGAACTTCAACTCCAGTGGTGTGCAAAAACATGCCTCCGGTTTTGCCACTTTCTTTTCAAATCACGGCAAATTTGTGTGGGTGTCGGGGTTTCCGAGGGGAGCCGGGGTGGCCGAATGGTAGAGCGTTGGACTTCTAATGCTCGGGTCGTGAGTTCGTATCCCGGCTGGGGCCAAATATTTGTGCTGGCTTTTTCATCGTTGCCCCGTCTTTGATATCACCCGTATATGGTGGAAAAGGACGTTAAACCCCCAAACACCCACCCTCGGGGTTTCCGAGACTCTATGGTAAACAACTTTATGTGGCAAATTTGTTATTGAGATCAAAATCAGATAAGGTAGACAGTAGTCTGGGATCTCTCAATTTAGTCTGCAAAGAGCTGCTGCTTACATACATGGTAAGTGAGACTGAACACCAACTTTTATTTCCCAGTGCACAGTCGAGAGACGGGCGTAAAACGAGTTATTCACATGGCGGTCGTAAACGGTGCAGTAAACTGAGCTGATTTTAGTGGCACGGTTACTGTGGTTGGTATTTGTGTGAACCAAATCCTTCAACTTGGTAAACAACAAGAAACAATCAAACGAGGTAAACTATCATTGTTAAGTTTCTTCTGTGTCCCCCACGTATGAGTGAGTGAACAAATCATTCAATTATTGTGGACACTCACTGACAGAACTTTTAAACGTGCTGACAAACTCATTCCGACGAAATGAAAGATGGAACGCTTTCCTATCTTATGGTGGGTGCTGTACGTTACTGTGAAATCCCATTGAGTTTGATCATAGTTTTTTGTTTCTTGTATTTTGCATTACATTAATTTAGATTATTTCAGGAGAGGGAGGGAGCCTATGGTCTCCTACTTACAGCCCGCTTTGACAGATTATCCCCTTTATCCATGAACCTGTTCCCCTACCAGCAATATCAAGTCAAGTCAAGTCAATTCAAGTCAAGTCAAAGCACTTTATTTATCCCACAAGGCCGGGCCCAATAACTCATTATGACAAAATATTTAAAAAAAAAGTGTTCTCCCTTGAAAAAAAAAGCATCCGTTAAAGAACCATTACTCTTCCCTGATCCCGGACCGAAAGTGAGCGGTATGAAATGTGTTAAACCCAAGCTCTTAGAGTGATAAGTAAGTCTCCTGCGTTGAAATTAGGTTTCTATTGGTCCAACCCCTACCCCCGTCTGTCATCACTCTCTGTCCTAACCACCCCAAAGGTCTCGCTATCTCCATTTCTCTCGCTCCTCTCCTAGTGCACAGACACATTTAAACTTTCCTACCAATGTCATTACTTCACACGAACCACTCGCGGGTGAGTAAAGATAGCAGGCAGTTTTTCCTTCGGTGCTACGAAGATTCAACATTTACGATTTCTCTTGAGTAAGGCTACATGTTCGAAATGTGAGCATGCGGACGTCTTTATATTGTAGCAGCTTTTTTTGTACATACACGGCTCCATTATTTCACACACACAAAATAAATCTGGTAAAACAACATCACCGAGTATTTCGGGTTTTTTTTTTAAACTCAATTCCTACCAAAGAAGTTTAGGCTTGTGCACTGGTGGCCTCACCCTAAAAAAAAAAAAAAATAAAATCATAATTCATGTATGTCTTTATGGATTTAAATTTGCCCCAGTGGGAGTGTTGCACTTTGATTATACTCGGGTTTGCTGCTGTAAGAGCCGTTAAGGAACCGTAAATCTTGCCTGATTTTCGCATACAGGACCAAAACAAAAAAGATTAAAATACGTGGGATATTCGTGCACGGTACGAAATTGTATGTGTTTACTGTGGGTAGCACCGGAGTGTTTAATGTGGGTAGCACCGGAAGCGCTCCCTGGATTTTGGTTGATCTGTTTGAAAGACAAGGCCGCTTGTCAACCAGAAAATTACACTTTTACTCACATGTTACTATAACC
>JACVVK020000359.1:120000-132500 GCA_018292915.2 Batillaria attramentaria
GCATTATTAACAAACCGTTGCTGAAGGAATGCTTCGTGAGACCATTATTTTGAATGTGGTAGAAAACTGGGAATACCTAAATGTGGCGTAAATTGATTCTTGCATGATTCTGGGAGGCAGTATCGGACATGCTGCATGCAGACGATCCGCTGTATGACGCACAAATTTATCGGATCCAGAGATCGGCTGTGCAGTTGCCATGCGTCAAAATGGTGAACCCACAAGCAAAACTATATTGGGTTTTTTTTTTCATCGTGGCTTGCAGGTTTCTAAATGTTGCCTCCCTTTGGCGTGCTCTTTTGTGTCTTCTTTGCCTTTGTGGTACCCGGGAAAAATGTGCTAAGAATAAAAACAATTAATCATCTTGCTTAGCCTTCCGCACAAGACCTACATCATCCTGGGTTAATTTAGGATTTTTTTCAGTCAATGCGACATAAGGTTTCTGTTAATCCCTTGATTTTAATCTCCTGCCGTTCCTTCTCCCTTGGGTGAGCGTCGGATTTAGCCGCTGTGCTACTGAACGGCCGTCACCAATGTCATGGAGATGAAGCGTACATGGGTTCGAGCCCAGGTCGAGCTTGTGATATGTGATACCGATTTTTCCTGGCTGTCGGGCTGCTCACCGGGGCTTTCTCTCCGGGTTATCCGGCTTTCCTCCCCAAGCAAAATTGTAAAAAAAATATAGGCTAGGTATTAGGTGGCGCTGCACCTCGGCGATGCGCTTCCCCCGGGGGAAGCAGCTTGAATTTCCCGAAAGGGACAATGAAGTAGTAAAAAAACAAACAAACAAACACCACACACTGTCCATGCCTGCTCTCAATAAAGGTGGTTTGCTAACTTTTCTATCCTGCTGCGAGCCTTTTTCCAGGAGCATACCAGCAGATGGTTGCTTCCCTTTGACTGGCCGACTCCCGTTTTGCTAGCGCTGTATTAAATCCTAGTGTATGATATCATGACTGAGAATTAAAAATAGAAAGTTGGCGATCCCATTAATCAAAACTCTTGTTGGTGAACGTGAGGGCCTCAGATGGGAACCTCCATGTAGAGAGAGTTCAAGAAATAATGAACCCAACACCACTATGTGTCTTATATTAAAAAAAAAAAGACGTCACTGTATGCCCTATGTCCTACGTTACATTACCACATATTGATGTATATACTATTTGTGTTAGAAGTGTGTGTGTTTCATTTTTCAGTGCTATTTGAATTTTGAATATTTTCGTTTTGTCAGTGCTCACTGACCAACCAAAGATGTCTGTCAACGAGCCAGTGTTGCAGCGAACATGATGTGTGTCTTACCTACGTCAAATACAACCCCATTTCAGGTGACCTGTATTGTATCAACTACAAGATGTTGCTGTGTGAAGTATTTAGTGCTCTCTCTCGTCCTCTCCTCTCTCTCTCTCTGTTTTGTTTTTGTTGTTTTTGTGGTGTGTGTGTGTGCTTGTGTGTGTGTGTGTGTGTGTGTGTGTGTGTGTGTGTGTGTGTGTGTGTGTGTGTGTGTGTGTGTGTGTGTGTGTGTGTGGTTTGTCTCTTCTTTTGTTTTACATTTTGTAGTTTAGCAACGGTAATTTATAAACTGGCACGTGTGGCTACAATTTCTACCGTTGAAAAATAAAGTTTCATTGTCATTGTCATTGTCTCTCTCTCTCTCTCCTCTCTCTCTCTCTTTATGCAATGAATCAGCCCTGCACACCCATGTTAAATATTATGGAAGAAAATGGCCCGAAAAAAAGAAAAGAACGAAACATTTATTGGCCTTTTCAATCTGCCACGGGGATGATAAATGTCAATAATGGAGGACAAGATATAAATGAGGTCTTGCATCAAGTTTGTCCGACTGCAAAACTACCACATGACTGACTGCATTTTTGCAAGTTAATTCACAAATACGTGATAGAGAATACATTCATCTCTGCTATCTGCAGTTCATGGTGTCTTCCTGGCGTGTCGTGTTATAAAAAATCAAAGAAATACATCACGTTGCCTGAACGCGCCGCTAAAGAATTGTTTAATCTCAAAAAAAAAGCTCAAACAGCGGTCATTAGCTTCATTTTTTTTTTCCAAAAAGCTTAACCTATTTCAATAATCTCCCAAATTACAGAGCTGCCCCAGAATATTGCGTGTGACTGCAATAAAATGATAACGGCACGCCTGCGTATGACAACTGTCGAACTGGCCATTTTCCCTGCCATTTTCTCTCTCTCCTCTCTCTCTCGTCTCTCGCTCTCTCTCTCTCTCTCTTTTCATTTTTAGCGAAATATATTCATGGGCACAATTCTTACTTTAGAACGATTTCTACAGCGCATGATGGATGACAATGACAATGATGGCGTATAATGAATGTAATACAAACGGTGTTTTCCATTATTTCAAACTGCATCTCTTGATATCAATACACCGCAGGAGGTGAAGCGCCCACTTATCAGCAACTCGAATTGCGTGAGCACGCGAATCTCTACTTTTAAAATCCGATTAAGAATGCATTATTTGTGCATGCTCCCTCCCTATCCCCAACACCGACCTCTCCCCATGTGTGTGTGTGTGTGTGTGTGTGTGTGTGTGTGTGGTGTGTGTGTGTGTGTGTGTGTGTGTGTGTGTGTGTGTGTGTGTGCGTGCGTGCGTGCGTGCGTGCATGCGTGCGAGAGAGAGAGAGAGAGAGAGAGAGAGAGACAGACAGACAGAGAGAGAGAGACAGAGAGAGAGAGAGAGAGACAGAGAGACAGAGAGACAGACAGACAGACAGATGCTTCCTGAAATCGCATTTGCATCACTCGTTTAGTTTCCCGAACCGGAAGTGGAACAATATATGAGGTGAGTCCACACAGCGTGGAAAACGTCGATTTGTCAGTAACCCGCTACAGACACTAAACATTATTCTTCTCCCGTGAGATTGCGGTGTTTGGACACCCAGGACAAGCTACTTTACGCAAACCTCGTCTGATGTTTCCATTTTATGTCCAGTATTAATTTTTCACCGTAAATTTATTCGTGAAACATGACCGTAGAGTACAGCAGGGGGTACAACCCGTGTCCATTTGTCCCTGATTTGTGCACGCTGAAAATCCCACGTTCATCTTTCAAAGAAGAGTAGGCTGTGGCCGGTGGCGTGGTAAAACAGACTTCACTTCACTCTCAGCCGGGAATCCAGTCCTGTTCCGGGTCCGTGGATAACTGGACAACAGGACTGCCGGGAATCGAACTCACGACCCGGACATTGAAAGTCCAACGGTTTATCGACCAAGTAAGGGTGATATCAATGACAGGCCAACGAGAAAAGAGCCAGCACAAAATTAATATTTGGCCCCAGCCGGGTTCGAACTCACGACCCGAGCATTAAAAGTCTAACGCTCTAACGGAGACATGGGCAATCCACGAGAAAAAAAAATGGTCAGTCTTCACTACAACTGAAAAACCTACCGCCTTCTAGCCAATTTAATAATAATAATAATAAATAATAATAATCTAATGGACTGAGTATTGTATAGGCGCTTTACCCAATTCATGAATCGGCTCAAAGCGCCGCGGACTGAACCCACACGCACGCTCACGTGAATCACACGCATTCTTCCACACACTGGACATAAACACATTACAATCACATGGTACGAGGATCAGCTCAGCTATTTAAATTTCGGAATTTAGAATTGCATTTATTTTTCCAAATTTGGTGGGCTGAACATTTCAAGGCAGAGGGGGAGGAAGCCGGAGTACCCGGAGGAGAACCCCCGACGATCGGCCCGAATGAACGATGCCACATACGAGAAGGAAAATTTGTTTGCCCCGAGTGGGACTCGAACCCCTGACCTTTCGCATTGGTGACAAGTCTCTTAACCAGTAGACCACGACCGCCCATTTATTTACGACATTTATACACGACATCGAGCTATTTCACGGGATCTCGTGACCTGCATATGTTCATTTTACGTAATTTTGGAAGCTCGACGCAGTTTTCTTTCAAATCAACCGCAACAAGATTAGTGTAATCTGCACGACCCCGGAACAACTGGCGCATAATTATCTCGTGCAAAACCTTAAAGATCTAAGCTCCCAAACAAAAAGCTTTCCGAACTGTGAAAAAATGTACAGAGTCGACCGTGCAAGCACAGTCAACTCTGTCAACAGGCTGCAGAGTTTTCAGCGTCCTGAAACCCCAATAAAGCCAAGGACAGCCTGATTTCGCAGCTCAGTTTGCGTTTTTGACACTGAGCGAGAAAGATCGTGCAGCACTCGAACAGTCCGCTAGCCACTGTAGCGATGTGTCTCGCTCACTGACCAAAAGCCAAATATGTCACTGCAAAACTCGTGCTCTGGTTTTATTAGGGTCCCCGAAGCGCTGAAAACACTGCACTGTGACAGAGTTGACTGTGCTTGCACGGTTGACTCATGTAAATTTTTTTCACACTTCGGAAAGCTTTTGTTGGGAGCTTAGATCTTTAAGAACGCTTTTTGTGCAAAATTCATACATTTGGTGCGAGACAGATTACTGCTTAGCATGCACTAAGTCTCTGTCTGCAGCACAACAAGAGGCTTATGTGCACCACCTGATTTGTTCAGCCTGATAAACAACTTACTGATGTCACGTTTCATTCCATGTGGGAAATCCTGCACGCGGCGCATTTGCAGACAATTTCTAGTTTTTGAAAAGGAAGGGAAAGAAGCATTTTAAGCTTTGCCTGACCCCTGTCGTTCGGATTAGGGAAACATTATTGGAGAGTTTAGTTGATCAGTAGGTGAAAAATATAACCAAGTTCAGGCTGGGCAGAAGGGGGAGGGGGGGGGGGGGGGGGTGCAGCTGCACGCTACTACAGGTCTATGTTCCGGACGATCTATGTTCTCGGTGCTCTATATTCCCGGTGCTCTATATTCCCGGTGCTCTATCTATCTCCCGGTGCTCTATGTTCCGGTGATCTATATTCCCGGCGCTTTATGTTCCCGGTGCTCTATATTCCGGTGCTCTATATTCCCGGTGCTCTATGTTCTCGGTGATCTATATCCCGGTGCTCTATATTCGGTGCTCTATATTCCCGGTGCTCTATATTCCCGGTGCTCTATATTCCCGGTGCTCTATATTCCCGGTGCTCTATGTTCTCGGTGATCTATATTCCCGGTGCTCTATGTTCTCGGTGCTCTATATTCCCGTGCTCTATATTCCCGGTGCTCTATGTTCTCGGTGCTCTATATTCCCGGTGCTCTATGTTCTCGGTGCTCTATATTCCCGGTGCTCTATGTTCTCGGTGATATATATTCCCTGTGATCTATATTCCCGGCGCTTTATGTTCCCGGTGATCTATATTCCCGGGATTGTATATTCCCGGTGATCTATATTCTGGCTAATTTATGTTCTCGGTGCTGTATGTTCTCGGTGCTGTATGTTCTCGGTTTTCTATATTCCCGGTGCTCTATGTTGCCGGTGCTCTATGTTCCTTCAATGTGTCATTACATGCCTGCAGACAGTCCAAGAGAGAGAATGAATAGCAGGGTGGAGGTTTATTTGCACGTAAAGTGGTGATTAGCAGGAGCAGGCTTTCACTGCAGTAAGCAGTACTCAGACGGATAATTCAAGATCTAAAATAAGTTTCATTAAACCTAGAGTTCATTACCTGTGTTACGTGTATTTCCGAAGGACTGTAACAAAAACGACGCGAGTCGGTAGACGCTTTTATCCGTTGTTCATCTCAGTTTATCCGTGTTTTCGTGTTCGGCCTACACACTGCTTAATTAAGTCACCAAATGTCATGGGCTGGCAAGCACTTTTGCTAAACTTTACTGAGATTGAAGGTAGAAGCAGTTACGAGACTGCGGCTAAATGGATTCGCGCAATAGCAACAACTCACGCCTTGGCGCAACAATGTAACATTCTGCTGACAATGCTGCCCGCGGTATTTTAGTCACAGTGTTGGAGCGCGTTCAATGCTTCAATCCAAAAAAGCGCCCTGGTATTACAGGGGCCCCGCTAACATATGCCACAATACATCGTTAGTAGCCATTAGCCGCTGATGTATTGGGTGTCACGAGGTGTCACGTGCTGCAACGTGGTAATTTGAAGGTGACCGATGAGCCAGCGATTTACGATGAGAAAGCTTATAATTATGCTTGGGAAAATTATGGCAAAATAGAAGTTTTAATTTCTGCAGGAAAAAAAAAAGACAATGGATTACGTATGTTTTTTTTTCTGCAGAAACGAACTTTTTACAGAAAAAAATAGTTTTCTGCCGAAAATTCGGCAAAAAACCGCAAATGACAAAATAGCAATTTTTCTGCAGAAAACTGACTTTTCTTCAGAAAACTGACTTTTCTTCAGAAATTCGACTTTTCTTCAGAAATTCGACTTTTCTACAGAATTCACTAGCTAGGGATGACAAAGTAGCAGTTAAAAAAAAAGAGAAGTCTTTTTTACCTACCACAAGAGTCGCTTTTCTGGAAAATATAAAGTTATTTCCATCTTCTACATGAAAACAGGATTCTGCCTTTTTTTTGCGGAGAAGCAGTTTTTCTTTGCCATATTTCTGCAGAAAACTGTTTTCAGGCAGGAAAACAGATTTGTCGATATTTCTACAGATTTTTTTTTTTCTGCTGAAAAATATAACATATCTACAGGGAAAAAAAACAGGATCGTCATTTTTTTTCAGCATAAAAACCACTATCTTGTCAGATTTCGCCAACCATATGTTTTCTCATTGTAAAGCGCTGTCTCATCGGACACCTTCAAACTACGACGTTCCAGCCCGCGGCTATTAGCCAGACAGCCATTTAGAGTCAATTTATATCCAGGCTATAACAGCCTGTTGAAGAAATTAGTTTTCTGCTTCCTGCATTTGTGCTGCTGATGCAGGGTATATGGTACAAGCAGGCTTCTGATATGTACAAGTGCAGTCATTTATGTTTTATTCCTATCAAGTTGTTTTTTCTGTTACATTAGGTTTTTGGTAGTCCGGTTTGTTTTATCGAACACTTGAAAGGACATTAAAAAATCAAAACGTATATATATCCTCTTTCATCACAATCGATTTTTTTTTCGAAGTGCTTTCTCCGTTACAGAGAAACCCGGTCTCTTATGTGTAAAGATAACTTCAGCGTAAATTAGCTTTGTTATACAGAGTTCCTTCCCCCCATTGCTTTTTCAGTGAGAGAACCCAGTCACAGCGAGTGAAAGTGACATTTTTCGAGTTCCATAATCGATTTCTGTTTGTTGGCGTAAATTATTGTGTTTCACATAACGCTTGTCAGCCTTTGGGCCGATGTTGTTCGTTTGTTTGTTTGTTTGTTTGTTTGTTTGTTTGTTTGTTTGTTTGGAGATCGTCTGTGGATTATTATTATTATTATTATTATTTGTGTGTGTTTGTTTCAGGCGGAAAAGGTCGGACCAGCACATGCAAGGATGTCCGCAAGGAAATGATGTACACCAAATACCCACGACCCCTCAAGGCATCAGGTGCGAATATCACACACACACACACACACACACACACACACACACACACAGACACACGCACACAGACACACAGACACGACACACACACACACACACACACACACACACACACACACACACACACACAGGCATGCTGGCAACGCGAGTGCAACGCAAACATACACATTTAGAGTGATCTGAATTTCACGATTTCTTTCTTTTTTAAGTTTATATAAAATTACTAGTATTTGTTTAGTCCGTCCGTTCGACAGCTGACTCAGTAAAGCAGAATAAAGCAAGAGTCATGATCTGGCAAAGATATTGGTGACGATGAAGGACTGGAAAAATTAGCATCTGCCATGCTTCACAAAATCTATTCATTTGTGAAACTGCATCCAGTAAAGCATACAAGAGAAAAATGAAAATGGTACTAAATAACCCTGAGGCACAAATGTGGAAGGATTCAACGGTCCTATTTTTTGTAAGCTCGCGTGAAATCAATTAATTCCAAGCTTTCGGATTTCTGCTCTCCTTGTACGGACGTTAGACATAAACAATGCGCTTTAAGGAGGGGGGAGGGGGGTTGGGGGGGGTGGACAACAACTTATGCTGTAGTTCCAGTAGAAATGTTACTGTCTGTACAAGAAGTTTTGGCTAAATACAGAACAGGCTATTTCTTCTTGCTGACTTTTCAGGGTTTTCATGTGACTATATATGAATCATAATCCACAATTCCACATCATGCCAGTCGTCACATGTCCAAGCAAACATGATAAACTGATGCAGCTTCGGGTCACTCCTATCATAAATCATTGACACTGACGCACAAGAAACGGATGTGGGTGTTCCAGTACTTCTATTGACATTTGTTTCATTGCATGGCACGATATTTCAGAAGATTTAGTGTTGGTTGTTTCCTGTTGCAAAATGTCATCAGCAGGTTACAGAATACAAGTGCTGCTCTCTGGCTCCTACAAATGTCAGGCAGCACAAGTCCTTGAAAACAATTTCGCAAACCAAAACACACAATGGTTCCCAGAAGCAACACATGTCCGCAAGCTGCATGCCAAAAATTAAGCCTGGTCAGCGTAATTTTCATACTCTGCCGGTGTGGCGTCTTTCCCGACCCCCCTAAACAAAACTGTGCACTCTGTTATTCGTGCCCTGGCACACGCCCAAGGATATGGCCAAAAATAGGTCACCCCTCAAGTCAACGCTCCCATTTTTCTACACATCAAAATCCCTCTTTTCACCAAAACCAAAAGTCTGGGGTCAAATGCTCTTTTAGCAACTCACAAAAACACATGGAAAAAGGGAAAAAAATCATTTTAATAGTGCAGGACCTCTTACTCCCATGCCTGCCTCATTTGAATTATGTTCTGTGACCCGCAGAGAATATCAGTGACGCACCCGTTACTGATTTCATTCTAGGTTTTTGTTTGTTTTTTGGTTGTTTTTCTTGTTTTTGTTTGTTTGTTTTTTTGCTTCCATTGAACCAAATTCGTCAGATAGTGCATGCTGTTCTGTAAAACAGGCGAAAATGGTTAAATGACGTTTTGTGCTCTTGAAAGTCAGATTGTTAAGCCTGTTATGATACAACAGTGACTGTAACAAGAGATCTTCCTGTAAGGATTGGTCTCAACGACTAAAGCTGTAATAATAATAATAATAATAATGAGTATTATATAGGCGCTTTACCCAGTTTCGTGAATCGGCTCAAAGCGCCGCGAACTGAACCCAACACGCACGCTGACGAGAATCCCACGCATTCTCTCACACACTGGTCATAAACACATTACAATCACGTGGTGCGAAGGGTCAGCTCAGCTATTTAAATTTCGGAATTTAGAATTGCGTTTACTTTGATGGCTGAATATTTCCAAAGCAGTAATAATGCAGTACCAGAAAACTTCACAGAATTCAGAATTGTTTATTGATAGGCCTTAGACCCATTCAAAGTTGAGAGTGACATCCAGACATTCGTATTCGCATCAATACTTGTACAGGAAATAACCAAAGTACAAAATAAAGTATATCAACTTAGCTGAGCAACTGTTGTCTTTTTCTTAACGCTAGAAAAATATGTAATGCCAGGTTCTTAACTGTATTTAAAAAAAAACCTGTATAATAGTTGCTTGAGATCATTAGCAAAGTGAATCGAAAGCTGCTTGGATGGTTCCAAAATTTTCTAGGAATAAACCGGGTGCGGCACTTTGATATATCAACAAAGGAGCGTTCTGATTTCTTTCATCCATTTAAGTCTTCTTGGTCATTGAGTTCACTGTTCAGTCATGTACAGAGCCACATCATTCGAACGTCGAACTGATAAGGTTCAGGTTTGGCGTTTCACCGATTAAAGCTCATAATCTGCGTTACGCTGATGCTGAACCCCTGAGTAAAATATGTTCACTGTGTCAGCTTGATATTAAAGACGAGATACATTTTCTTTTATACTGTCCTAGTCTTTCTGATATCCGTACCCAGAAAACTTCACAAATAAATGGTAAAGTTTCATTTTGCACAAATCATTTAAAGGCTTTGCTTACTAATCTGTTTCTGTCCGTACTAAAGCCTTGCCGCTGTTTCGGGTGACTGTTTTGTTTGCTGCGATTTAATTTCATGGGGAAAAAATCAACATAAAGTCACTCAGTCCTAAACAGTGAAGATTTCTCTCAAGGCCGAGTTGTTTCAATTCGCTGTACGTCCGAGTTATTTCAATTTCGCTGACTGTGTGTCCCCGCTAAAAGCATCGTCGGGTTGTTCCTGTGCAATTTCCTTCTTACGCTTAGTTACTTCCCTTGCAAATTCAGCGCCATTCGACCATGGGGGTTTGACGTATTTCTCCCATATCAGGCAGCATCTCAATTTGCTGAAGCTGAATTCGGGGCAACCACAACAGGCCATTTTGCCCCTCTAAGTAACCGCGACAAATCCCTACCAGCCGGCTGCACGCTGGAGTCGGCGCGAACGTGGGGAGGTGTGTGTGTGTGTGTGTGTGTGTGTGTGTGTGTGTGCGTGCGTGCGTGCGTGCGTGCGTGCGTGCGTGCGTGCGTGCGTGTGTGTGTGTGTGTGTGTGTGTGTGTGTGTGTGTGTGTGTGTGTGCGTGCGTGCGTGGGGAGGGGGAGGGGGGAGAAGGTGGTGGGGGGGGGGGGGGGTTGTCTGACACAACATGCAATTTCCTGCGATACCATGCAGACAAAATGTGAAGCATTCGGGAAAGACTGTTTTCTGTGGTGCAAGTTTGGTTTTGAGATTACGTGGTGAATATGGTTAATTACTATCTGTGTGTGTGTGTGTGTGTGTGTGTGTGTGTGTGTGTGTGTGTGTGTGTGTGTGTGTGTGTGTGTGTGGTTTTAGCGAAGGTCGTGTTCAAACTTCGCTATCTTTTATACCAAGGAATGGGCAATTCTTTACATGATTATACATATAAATTTTTTTTTATTGATTTGTTTATTTTAGGGCATGCGCAAAGTTAAATTCATAAGTTTTGAAATCCAAATTACAACACTTTATTTTAAGGCTGTGATATAATGTAGCAACACCAGTCAAAGTTTCAGTCAGTGTTACATTTGGCTTTTTCCTCGAGAGAAAACAAACAAACAAACAAACAAGAATAACACAAAATAGCAGCCAGCACTGTTAAATCAACACCGTAAAAAAGTCTCATCTTGCCATCATTGTTTAGACAAAAATTGGATGAAAGAGAGAAACAGCGGTTTACGTCACATTCTATGGTTGTAGGGGGTGAAATGAAGCCAAGCCAAAATTGGATTTCTCAAGAAATGAAAGAGAACGTAGGAGAGAAGGGGGTAGGGGGAGGTTGTGTTCCTCAGACGTTGCTGGCAAGGGAATGACTCATAAGTTTTGCTCGTTATATCTCCAGCTAATGTTTTTTTTCACGAAATGGACATTACTGCGTCTAATACAGCATGCGAGTTAACGGTCGTTATAGCAGCTACCTCTCGCTCTCCTTCGTGCTGTAACTACTGTGTGTCTTTGCCAACCTTCGATCGGCTGGGCTCGAGTTGGGTAGAAGTATTGGAGCTGTCAGACAGGCTGGTATCTAAGCGTCTTAATGACATCAGGAGTTACCCTTTCGTTTTACCGAATGTCTTTCATTCATATTTGCTGGTGGACATATACACATACTGCAGGGATGTTTTTATCGACTGAAACAAGTATACATACATGTATGTACTCTTAGAGGGAAATTCCACCAAAGTACTGAAGGCCCCGGAAGGGATAAACAATCTGTTTGATTTAAAAAAAAAAAAAATGTCCGGAGGCTTTCGGTGAATTTTCTACGTTTTATAGTCTCATGGTAGTGGGGTCTCATTTGTAATCATCCGCAGGTCTTGTCTAGCCTGCAAATCAACAGTATTCACTGTGTTTATGGTTCAGTTTAGCATCTCCCTCTCTCTCTCTCTCCCCTACGCACGCACGCACGCACGCACGCACGCACGCACACACACACACACACACACACATGTTGGATATACACACCCGCAATAAAGGTTTTATACTTACAGGTCAAAGCTGCGTGGACAGTATGGAGTGTGCTGACTACTGCTGCAGAGAGGTCAGAGGTCACAGGTCACGCTACTACGTCTGCGGCACACCGTTTGACGAGTTTATGACGTACACGTGCGTCAAGATGTCGCGCTCAGAGAATGACGTACTCGACCACCTCATTTAGAGCGTCACGTGACTCTGTGTTACTTGGTATGCGTGGCATATACTCGTATTTCATTCGTTGTGCAAGTAGTTGCTCGCAGTTGCTGTAAGTTTCCTTTTCCAAATCGACCCCAGAACAAAAGCCGCCATCAACCTGTTTAATGCATTTTAAGCATTTTCTTGTTTTTTGTTTCCATTTGTTATTCTTGATCTACGTTCATTTCTTCGTGTTTGTAATCTTTTTACAGCAACCTTTACATGCACAATTAGGTCCGCACACGTGCGCCCAAGATTAAGCTCGTAGAAAACGTTCCACAGGTTATTGTGTTGCGGTGTACAACGATCAGATTCGTCTGTGGAAAAAAGTCTAACATGGACATTCCAACAAAATACTGATTTGTTTACAGATGTC
>JACVVK020000359.1:140000-245000 GCA_018292915.2 Batillaria attramentaria
GTATTTAGTTAGCGTAATTTCTACTTTTACCCACCAGTATTATAACCTCAGACTAGTTAGTTGGTAATTAGTGGTTAATCAATTTTATGCATTGTGTCCTTTCTTATCAGTTTTAGTTTGCTCGTCTTATATTAGTCATACATAGTGAAGCTACCTTTAATTATTAACCCTTTATTTTATTTTATTTATTTATGCCCCTGAACAAAAAACAAACTTGTTCTTGATGGACACAATAAAGTCGTTTGAATCTTGAATCTTGAATCTTGAAAACCTATCTTTTATTTTATTTTTTAATTTATTTATTTATTTATTTTTTTACAATTTTGCAGTTTTGCTGGGGGAGGAAAGCCGGATAACCCGGAGAGAAACTCCCGATGAGCAGCCCGGCAGCCAGGAAAAACCGGTATCACATATCACAAGCTCGACCTGGGATCGAACCCACGCTTCATCGCCGTGACATTGGTGACGGCCGTTCAGTAGCGCAGCGGCTAAATCCGACGCGCTACCTATTAGACCACCCACCGCTCACCCCGTTTGAGGGACCAATTGTAAATGCCAGCTCTGACGGAGAAGTCAAACGAAATAATTATTCAAAACAGGATACATATCAAGCAAACGTTAAAGTAATTATCATAAACAAACGGTTTCCTCATAATCAAACAGGAACAAAACCAGTAAGTTAAAAAAAAAAAAAAAAAGGCTGTGTTCCATTTCTTGCGTCTGGAAAAGCAGTTGTAAACGCCACCTCTGGTGACGTCAAACAAAATGATTATTCAAAACATTATACTGCAACTCAGTGTCAATACTTCAGGATAGGTGAGGATGATCAGTGAAAATCAGTTCTCAGTCTTAGTAAATATATAAATACAGCGTCATCGTTTCAAATTGAGTCTGTTCCGTTTCGTGTATCCGGAAAAGCAATTGTAAAGTCTGTCACTACCGGTGAGTGGGTGGGTGGGTGGGTGTTTTGGGAGTTTAACGTCCTTTTCCACCACATAAGGGTGATATCAAAGACGGGGCAACGAGAAAAAAGGCCAGCACAAATATTTGGCCCCAGCCGGCGGGATTTGAACTCACGAACCACTACCGGTGAGGTCAAACAAAATATTTACGTAAAACAGCAGATTGCAACTCTAGTTGGTCCCTCGGGATCAGTGACGACGGTGGGCAACTCACGTGAATGCTTTAGTGTCGGTGAGAACGGTGGACAACTCATGTGGATGCTTTAGGATCGGTGAGGCCGTGAGCAACTCACGTGGGTGGGAACTCACGCGGATGCTTTAGGATCTGTGAGGACGGTGGGCAACTCATGTGGATCCCTCAAGATAAAAGAGGACGATGGGAAACTCTTGTGGATGCTTCAGGATCAGTGAGGACGGTGGCAAACTCCTGTCAATCCCTCAGGATCAGTGAGGAGAGTGGGCAACTCATGTATCCATAGGATCAGTGAGGATAGTCTGCAGCGCCCGTGGATGCCTCGGGATCAGTGAGGATGGTGGGATCTCTTGCCCGCATGATCTCATCGATCCTCTGCAGGACATGGTTGTCGGAGCCCACCTTGTTCTTGTGAAGACACAGACGCAGCAGTCCCTTGTCGCCGTAAGGTGAAGTGGGGCACGTCAGGCACTGGTACTGTATCGTCTTGAGGAGTGACCACAGCCCCTCCTCACCTATCCTGTTTCGCGAGAGGTTGAGGCTGATCAGGACGAGGTTGCCTGACGCCCAGTGCTGTCCGCTGGCCTTCACCATGTCTTCCAACACGGCTGGCGGACGGGAAGGTGAGCCTGGTGTTGTCGCTGAGTCAGCTAGAGGTTCGTCTTCTACTACCTCTATTTCCACAGCGACCTTCTTTTTGCCTCTTGGGGTCTTCTTGCCTTTCGACTTTGTGTCGTCCTTCCCTTTCTTGCTCCCCGCGTCTTCATGTCCCTTGTTCTTCGGTTCTTCCTTCGCTCCCTTTGGCGAGTGTTCCGTTTTTTTCTTGGCCAAGAAAGATCCTCTAGGGGCGTCACGCTCTCCAAAGCTGGGCGCGCGGAGTCCGGTGTGCGACAGGGATCGACTTCTCTCTACTTTTTCGTGGTCCGCGTCGTCAGGTGCAAACGCACTGCCCCTCCTGACTCCACCAAGACTACCAAATATGGCGTGTCTCCGTCCGTAGCGAGTCCAGCTTGTGCAGTAGTGAGCAGCTTTGGGTTTGCTGGCTTTCCTGTTGCATTCGCGAATAAAAATCAGACGTCTCCTCTCCACCAGCTCATCGTGGTTCAGGGCAAACCTCGACAGTGCCTCGGCCAGCATGATGGCCCCTTTGTCCTCGATTTTGTTGTTGGCCAGCGAAAGGGTGAGCAGGGTACGGTTCAGCCTCAACCCTTTGGCCAGATCACCGGCACCTACATCAGTGATAAGGTTGCCTGCCAGGTCGAGGGACAGGAGTTTGGTATTGACTTTTGTGGCCGTGCCAAGTGCCATTCCAATCCGACCAGCGCCGCCGTCCGTGACGCGGCAATGTCTCAAGGAGATTTGCTGGATTGCCCCACCAGTAATCAGAAGATCGTAGTTCTGCTCATCCACAGGGTTGGCGTCCAGTGACATGATCTTCAGGTTTGGAAACATCGGTAGCAAGTAGGAGAGAAGGCTCACACTGTCGCTCGTCAGTCCAACCTGCACAGATCATCATCATCGTCGTCGTCGTCATCGTCATCGTCGTCGTCGTCGAAATTATAAGTTCCGAAACTTAAATTGTTCAGCTGACCCATCATCATCATCATCATTATTATTATTATTATTATTATACCACAGAAAAGAACAGAAAAAAGATAGTCAAAACTACGTTACATTCCACAGATTCATAGTGTGTAAGTTCTCCAGACTGTGGCAGCAGGATTCTAACGCGCCAATCGTCTCCATGGTGACCCTCCATCCTCTGATATACATGGCCGTCACGGAGTTTGGCTGTTCTGCGATATCCTTCTCCACTTGTATCGTCGGCATGAAGACCTCGTACGGACGCTTCGTCACGAAGGTTTGATATTCTGGTGCTTCTGCCGGTCACATCACCATTCAAATGAGGCATGTTAGGGAGTAAGAGGTTCGATATTATTAAACCCTTGGTTTTTTTTTGTTTGTTTTTTTTTTTTTTGGGGGGGGGGGGGGGCAACTCTTTGCCAGTTCCAGTGGTGTTCCTCTCAGGTCGTGAACCCTTGTTTTCTTTGTTTTCTTTAGAGTGATTAAAAGTGCATTTAATGCCAATTTTGGGTGTTTGGTGTTTTCATAAATGGCAGATTTCACTTGATGGGTGACCTGTTTTTACCCATAACCTTGGGCATGTGGGGAGCATGAAAAACAGAGTGCACGATTTTGAGCTATTTCAGTATGTGGAGTTGGCACGGACGCCGCGTCAGTAGACTTTCAACATTACGCTTTAGAGGCTTCGGGTTTGGCATGCAGCTTGTCGACATAATTATCTTGCTTCTGGAAACCATGGCCTGTTTGGTGTGGGAAATTTGTTTTGGAAGGAGGTGTGCTGCCTGACATTAAAGTTACATACAGCAGCTTGTTCAGCTCCAACTGTGTCAGAAAAGTGTTTCGCACAGACGCAGCCACTATTGAACCAGTGGTTTTCCCAAAGGCTATCTTAAAGCTCGGTAAACTTGTAATGTTGCCATCGACCCCATATGAACTGTACTCCCTGCTCGAATTCATATGTAGCACGCATCGTGCCCAATATGATTCGTCTGCTCCTCACAAACTGGTGACGTCCCTTTAGACGGTGACACGGATGCGCCTGTCAACAATGGATTTCACCATGTCGTCAGTTAGTATTGCTTCAGCGTTAGCTGGACCAGTACTTCACACGCTTCCTAGGCGGGAGGCCACCATAATAAGCTTAGGTCGATCTGTGAGCTTAAACAAGCTGCGGAATGGAGCCAAAGACTTCTGCCGCTGACACTCGGAAACTCCGTATCCCTCATGTCAGAACAAAGACGTTTGGTCAGCGTAGTTTTTCATACCAGGGTCCGACTTATTGGAATAATCTCCCGGAATCAATCAGATATGCAGACACAAAACCATCCTTCAAGCAAAATCACTGCCCTCAACCAATAGCTGTTGTCATATCATTTTCTGGTCGTGTGTGTGTGTGTGTGTGTGTGTGTGTGTGTGTGTGTGTGTGTGTGTGTGTGTGTGTGTGTGTGTGTAGAAGCTGGGGCATGAGAGGCCGTGCATGGTGCTGTACATTACATGTTTGTATATGTAGTCAAATGTATGTGTGGAGGCATGTTGTGTGCGTTTCTGTGCGAGTGAGTGCGTGCGTACTGATTGTAAGGCGCCCTGAGCTCCTGCGGGAGGGAGGGCGTCCCTTAAATACCCATATTATTATTATTATTTTTAAAAAAAAATGCTATGTGACCTGACCTGCAGTGGCTTCAGACTTCCCATCTGCTTCGTCCATTACGGCCGGAATCCCGCTTACTTTCGGTAAACCAGTTCCCTTCTTGATAACCGACTTTCTGCTCTGCGCTAATCGCTTGTCATCTTTCCCTACTTGTAGAAACTGTTGTTGTTGCGGTTGTTGCGGTTGTTGTTCCACGTCCTGAAGCTGGCGCGGCCTCGGAACAATAGAAGGAACATACATTTGTCCAGGCATCGACCGGCATGCCTCCGCGAAGTCAGCTTCGAAGTTACCTGTGAACAGAGGTAAACATTTCTCACCTTACATTGGGAACCGGGGTGGCCGAATGGTAGAGCGTTGGACTTCCGATGCTCGGGTCGTGAGTTCGAATCCCGGCTGGGGCCAAATATTTGTGTTGGCTTTATCATCGCTGCACCGTCTTTGATATCACCCGTATGTGGTGGAAAAGGACGTTAAACTCCCAAACACCCACCCACCCTTCTCACCTTACAGAGGTATACGAATGGTTTGGTGCATTTGGTTTTACACTTGCCAACTATGTTCGCTGGTGACTTTTTTTTTATAGAACCACTTTCATTTACCTAGCTGTCAAAGAGAAAAAGTTGATCCTGGTCTCGGTGTAAGTGAAGCAAGCAAAAATATAGATCTATAGATTAACAAACAAAAAAACAACCCACCACAACCACCACCACCACCACCACCAACAACAACAACAACAACCGGCCTCCGTAGTGTAGTGGTTAGCACTTAGGACTATGGACCGGGAGACCCGGGTTCGAGTCCCAGCCGAGGCAAGCAGGATTTTTCCTACCTAGGTCGGCTCCTACCCAGAGCGGGTGTGCTATGGGCCCAATGGGGGGGGGGGGGGGGGGGCTGTTGCCACACAGCCGAGTTTCACCCACTTCACGGGTGCGACTTCGGGGGTGCTTCCTTTGGTATGACACGTCTTCTGATGTGGATGATTACACGGCCGGCACCGCACGAGTTCCGTAGTTCCCGGGCCTGGTTAATGCCGGGATACTTATGACAGGAAGCGTGGAATGCAGCCTTGTCCCGCAGTCCCAAACCACACGGACATCCATAGCATCATCTTACCATCATCCTCATCTCCATCAACATGCATAATAGAAACTTCCGAACCCTCCGTGGATTCCAACCATTACCAGGGAGGAACACCACTGGAGCCGGCAAAGAGTTGTGGCAGCAAAAAAAAAAAAAAAAGAAAAAAAGAAAGAAAGAAAGAAAGAAACCAACCAAAAAACATAGAACCCCGATTGTCATGAGATAAATTAGATCACCAGGCCAGGATCAGCTTTATCTCTGTGACAGATACACGAAGATGACTCCGTAAAAAGTTATCGACAAAAAATCGTTGACGACTGAATTAGTAATTACTAAACACACTATACCTGTGATTGCGTACTTCAACACGTAACCGGACCTTGGCGATGGCGATGGTACTTCTTCCTCTGTTATGCTGATAGGAACACCTCGTTTTCCAGGCTTCTGCGGCTTTTGTGGCACAGCCAGCTTGTTCGCTCCTTCACCCTGAAATCAGTCAGTCAATCAATTAAATTAGTACCTTATCCACAAGGAGAAATTCGAATGGAGTGTTCGTCACAGACCTACACAGATCTACACAGATGATGATGATGATGATGATGATGATGGAGACTTGATTATAGCGCACGGCACCCTAATTGAGTGGGTGGGTGGGTGTTTGGGAGTTTAACGTCCTTTTCCGCCACGTAAGGGTGATATCAAAGACGGGGCAACGAGAAAAATGCCAGCACAAATATTTGGCCCCAGCCGGGATTCGAACTCACGACCCGAGCATTGAGTGTCCAACGCTCTACCATTCGGCCACAGCGGCTCCCCGCATACAAATGTGCTGGTTTTTTCCCCCCATATTACTGCAGTTATGTACATTGCCTACACGCGCGCGTGTGTGTGTGTGTGTATGTTTGTGTGTGTGTGTGTGTGTGTGTGTGTGTGTGTGTGTGTGTGTGTGTGTGTGTGTGTGTGTGTGTGTGTGTGTGTGTGTGTGTGTGTGTGTGTGTGTAAGCTGTTTTCTATGAGTATACCGTATCTTTTCTTGGCGTGTAGTGTTTGTTTCTATGGACTGGTGTATCCTGTTTTGCCAGTGTGCTTGTAGAGGTTTTTATCGTCACGAAAAATCCAGATTTTCGTGATTGTTGTATTTGGTAGGTCAAGGTGCATGCCAAGGGGAAATGGGACTGCACTCTTGGGATCCAGGTCCATTCGTGTTACAATAATGCCACCGGCCACTGCGTGCGTGTTTGGTTTCAGTCAGCTGAACGCAAGGCTGTCTGTGTATGTATTTGTGAATGTGTCTTAGTGGTGTGTTGCTAGAAGCCCCCCCCCCCCCAAAAAAAAAACAAACAAAAAAACAACAACACAGAATGATCTTTGAACCTATAAATTCATTCGGGCCGATTGTCGGAGGTTCTCTCCGGGTACTCCGGCTTCCTCCCCCTCTGCTCTGGAAATGTTCAGCCCACAAAATTCAAAAATAAATTTTCTAAATTTCCGAGACTTAAATTGCTGAGCTGGTCCTTCGCACCACGTAATTGTAATGTGTTCATGTCCAGTGTGAGAAAATGCGTGTGATTCACGTGAGCGTGTGGGTGTGGCTCGCGGCGCTTTGAGCCAAATATTTGGGATAAAGCGCCTATATAGCGCTTAGAGCTTAGACAAGATTAGGTGCCATATTATTATTATTATTGTTGTTATGATTATTCAATTTTCACAACAGACATATGGGTTGATTATTATTTCCAGTTTTTTTTTTTTAAACAACTGACAGCATTGTACTCAATGAACTTTATTCTGAAGCCTGCTCTTAACTGGGCACAGCGCGCGAAACACTGTGACCGGCACATGCGCACATCACAGTCGTTGCGCTCGGTGTGTCTACTAACTACAAAACTGAACACAGCTGTACTCGGTGACAAACCGATTGCAGATGCACTTGTCCGCCATGTTTGCGCGCCGAGTGACGTAGTACATCCAGCCAAAATGTTGTGGAAACCACAGTCACAGTTGTGGCTATTTGAAATCCAGGTTGCTGCGATGACGCCACAACGGCGGAAACCCCCCAAATCACAACTGTGTCACAAGCGTGGACAGCAGGGTGGCGTTCCGCAGTGCCCAGTGAAAGAGCCGGCTTGACGAGTTCCACCAGTTCATGTCAAGCGGTCAGACAAGCGGACTAGACTTACCTGTGTGTACCTGAGTAGTCAGTACAAAATGGCTAAGTCTGCAAGACATTTTTTCGCCAGGAGAGATCGGTCACAACTGGGTTGTCCAGTGTGAAAACAAAACACAGGGCTTGTGGTGCAGAAGTTTGACCTGCGAGAAACTGGTATCAGGCGCCACAAGACGCTGCCAAACATACTCATTTTCGTGAAACTGTTGACGAAATATGGCTCACCTGTTTAGTCTTCTTCATATTTACTTCTCTTCGATGCTTTTCCCCATCAGGTGGACGGTCTTGCAACAATGTTTTTCTTTACAAGTCAGGTATGACGTCAATTCAGTTGGCCAAACATGACGCGCTCGTCTATTGTGACATAGGAAGTTCTGCAACACGCGTTTTTGCGAGTGACCTAACTCTTTTCTTGCAAAGGTATGCGTGTGTGTGTGTGTGTGTGTGTGTGTGTGTGTGTGTGTGTGTGTGTGTGTGTGTGTGTGTGTGTGTGTGTGTCGGGGGGGGGGGGTTGTCTAAGGTAGAGGAAATTATACACACAACCAGTTTGCAGAGATGCTTCTATTGATTAAAGTTCTGCTGCTCCGCACACAAGAATCACATGAAAGATCAATTTTCCTCTGCTCTTTTCCAAGCCCTCCCCTCCACCACCTCCACGCTTTTCTCTCTCTCTCTCTCTCTCTCTCTCTCACACACACACACACACACACACACACACACACACACACATCACGCAATATAACAGTTCACAGCTCGGCGTTTTTTTTTTGTTTTTTTTTTTTTTAAGAGGAGAAGAAACCGCTGGTTACACGTGATAAAAACCAAGTACATAATCAACGCATATATATAACAGTAGTTCGGGCTAACCCATGAGTGTTCGGGGAAGACACATGGGAAACCGTGACTAATATAACAGTAGCAGAACTCAGTCGCCCATAGACAAGTCATAGCATGAACGAGGCAGTGTTCTACACATCCTTGTCTATTTTTTCAAGAACAAAGCATACGAGATAAGGTAGATCATCTGTGTCTTTCAGTTATGACGAAAGCTGCATGTCTTTTTGAGTGTCGTCTGATCATAGACGAATACACAAGGAGAACTCTCACTGCGTGCGTGCGTGCGTGCGTGCGTGCGCGCGCGCGCGCGTGTGTGTGTGTGTGTGTGTGTGTGTGTGTGTGTGTGTGTGTGTGTGTGTGTGTGTGTGTGAGATATGACAATGACAGATGTGTTATTCGAGTGGAGGCTCACGGCCCATGACCGAAGGGGTGAACAGTGCACGCACAGAACCGCAATACATCTATATAATTATGATAAAAAAGCACATCTCAATCACAAGGCACAGTATATACAAGAACATTGAAACCATGTGTTATACATGTATACCGACAGAACCAGTGTATATAAAACTATATATTGAATGTGTGTGGGAGAGAGAGAGAGAGAGAGAGAGAGAGAGAGAGAGAGAGAGAGAGAGAATAGTTCAACTGGGCTTTGGCAAAGGCCGCTCACTCTTTTCGCGCAAAGACGTAGCCTACTAGGTAGCCGTTCTTGAACACCTTGGGATCCTGCATTGCAACCTCAGCTTCCAGTCTGGAATACATCTCATCCATTAGAGCCTCTTTCTCGCTCTCCGTGCGGGTGTTTGAAAGTCCCCGGATGAAGGAACTGTTACTCCAGCAGCGATTTTGTTGAGCGACCGCTTTGGCCCACGTCTTGCGATCGTCAACTCCCTCTGTTGATTCCAAAGAAAAGGTACCGGTGAAATGATCTCAAGCCGGACATGTCCAGGCTCACTTGAAGAGCAGAGAAGACTTTTTTCGAGTTTGAACTCGAAATTCAATTTTGGATCTTGAATTCGCGACTCTTGTATAAATAGCGAAGTGGTAGACTGGCATTAAAGGCACCGATTCCAGATCAGCATTCAGCCCTGGGAAAAACCGCGTACTCTCCGTCTGTGCAGCACCTCAGCTTTGAGGTGGATACTTTGGGCAGAGTTCTGATCTGAATTCCAATATTACAAGACCTAAAGCGACTAATGCGGTTTTTTTTTCTTTTTTCTCGTACGTTGTTGTGGGCTGTTCTGGTGGCGTCTAGCATGACACCACTAAGACACAATACACAAATGCCTACACAGACAGGCTTGCATTCAGCTGACTGAAACCAAAACGCAGTAACCGGTGGTATTATTGTAACACGAATGGACATGGACTCCAGAGTGCAGCCCCGTGTTACCGAGTAGCCGACAAGGGAAACATGGCTGTGTTTTCCTTGTTTAAACGGCCATCAAACGTCAGTGTGTTTCATTCTGAGGACTACAAATCTTTCGAGAGCTCACGCGTAGTCACAAGCGAAACTTCCAAACCAGAATTGTCCCTAGATATAATGCCTAGTTATGACTTATAGTAGAAATGGTATCTTTAACAGAAACGGTTTGGGAACCGAAGTCTGCCGTTCGTATGAACAAGAACTGCAACGGCTCGAAGCTGTCTGAGCTAAGCCATGACGGAATAGCTGTTGCAAGCGCCGTGATTTCGATTTGCGTTTCGGAATTTGTTTGTTCAATGTCAACCTGTGGTGCTGTAAGTACGCCATGTTAGAAACGACCAAACGAATGATTTGTGGGCCTCGGTAGGGTGGAGGACGGTCCTCTCAAATCCTGGTTAGTCAAACAATTAACAAACAGAAATCCAAGCCTCAGACTGCAGGCCGTTATGTTTAATAATAATATTAATGAGTATTGTATATGCGCTTAACCCAATTTCGGGGAGCTGGGGTGGCCGAATGGAAGAGCGTTGGACTTTCAACGCTCGGGTCGTGAGTTCGAATCCTGGCTGGGGCCAAATATTTGTGCTGCCCTTTTTCTCGTTGCCCCGTCTTTGGTATCACCCGTATGTGGTGGAAAAGGACGTTAAACTCCCAAACACCCACCTACCCATCCGCTTAACCCAATTTCAAGAATCGGCTCAAAGCACCGCGAACTGAACCCAACACGCACGCTCACGTGAATCACACGCATTCTCACACACACTGGACATAAACACATTACAATCACGTGGTGCGAAGGGTCAGCTCCGCTATTTCAATTTCGGAATTTAGCCTAATTGCATTTACTTTTCAAATTCGGTGGGCTGAACATTTCCAAAGCAGTTTCTCACCCTTCTCCAGTTTCTGTTGACAGGCTGTTTGTGCCAGACAGTGGATCAACACTTGTTGGGCACTAATGAGGCGCAGTCCCGCCTTGTACACTGCCGAGTTCACGTCCACAAACGGAGCTTTGTACTCCTCCAAGTACCGTGTGCAGCGGTTAAAGTTGGTGTTCACAAACTCCTCCTGATATGCGGAATTGAGAAATTCATAATCGTATACATGAACATACTACTTTATGTGTAAATATAAATGTAAATGTGTACTGCTTCATCAGTATCAACATATCATATTAACTCATTGCCGACCTTGACCTCACGAAATGAAATTCCCCCGTGGCACAGGCGCTGTGTGCGCGCCATGCCAACCGGGCGAGTTTGGCTTTTTTTTTCTTTTCTTTTTTTCGATTTTTTTTTAAAGAGGTCTTTCTCAGAGGTTTTCTAATCGTGTTTGGTATGGTTTGAAAGACAATTACAAGCAGTTTTATGAAAAAGAAAGTTTTATGAAAAAAAAATATTTTTGGATTGAAAATGAGTCTTTGTAGCTTGCGCAGCGTAAGGCCCTAAATAACTAACTTGACTGGAAACAACTGGGCATAGCGACCTCTAGTCATGATGTCCCTCTCCTGTAATCGAGGGGCATGGATCCAACCATAGGAAAAAAAATCAACACATTAATATCTCTGTGGTGGCTGGACCAATATTTATGTAATGATAGGACACAATTGACGCTTTATAACGCTCCATGAAAATATACACTTTAGCCCTACAAGCTACAGTGCGTGCGTGTCTCGGTGGAAAATGTCCCACGCTAACACTCTGACTGCGAGGTGAGGTTCGCCGTGCGCCCTAGGGGATTCCATTATAAGTTCAATCAAGCTCAGCTAGTAAACATCATCGTACAGATTAGGTAGGCTGCCATTTTTCTTAAATTAGCCTGACCTTTTCCTGTGTTTAGCCACCACGCAAAAAGTTTGTTCGCTTAGATCCCTAACCCAGGATGTGACTTCCCCGATCACTCATGGGTTACCCGAAATAAGCGGCCACAGTGAGAGCGGAGATAACATGGGTTGTGGGTCCGTAGTAACAGCGTCGTCACGGTTGGCTGGGTGCCTGGTCGTGAACAAGTTTAGAAAGCTGCTTGGCTTACTGACTGCATTAAACCGGTAACCGTTCTGGGCCCGTATGTAATAGTCGAGGTTAGGGCTTTTAGCCCCGGGTTAGAGTCTAACCTCGAACTAAACTAGCTCTAGGGTTAAATTTTCTGTTGTCTTTTGTTTTAAATCAAGAAGCGGACCCTTTCCAACAAGGTGCCTAAGCCGTTATTTAAGGATTTTTTTCTTCCTTTCTTCGCTTCCTTTTGTATTTAATTTTGCTTTTGGGTTTCTTTTGTCCTAGTCTGGGTTAGGCCCGTAGCCGTGGGTTAAATTAACCTCGACTTTTACATACGGGACATGCAACAACGACAGCACTGGAACATGGAGTTCCACGAAGTCTCTCACATTGGTTATCTTTCCCTCGTCGCGCATGCGCCTCCACATGTTGAGCATGCCCTCCTCAAACCCCTGGTTACAGTGACGGACTCCCTGCTGCTTCATCTCGGGGTCTTCAGATGGCGTGGACACGATCAGGACTCCCCCTGGTCAAGGACGCATGGGAAATGCGTAAATAGCAACGGTAAACACTTTCTCTTCTCCCAGTCCCTTCCATTTGATTTTAACCCTTTAGCGCTAATTATTCAAAAGTGCGGCACTTCCCAGGGCCGGATGTTTTTATTTAGGCGTGGGGAGGGGTGGGGGAGATGGATGGAGGGGGCGGATAGGGGAGAGATGGGGTTAAACTGTACCCACCATGAACCGCCCGTCTTCGAACCCTTGATTAATGCACTGAATTACTTCATTCTTATTACAGTAAATCGAGTGAATTCAGCGACTCACGATACAGATCGAACGATTATGCAGATTTGTAGGTCACCTGACTTGAGCTCTTTTGCACGCAGAAGCAGAAACGCTTCCCAGTCTTTGGCGCCCTGAGCAGCAACCAGTTTCCGTTCTGCTTCGTTGGCGTTCGGAAAACGATGGAAGGAGTCCTGGAACTTGGTGGGGCTAGAGAGTAGGAGTAGAGAACGTTATCATTCTGTGTTGTAAGAAAGCTCTCTGCTCCACTACTCGGGGAAAACCACAATTCAGCCCTGGACCACAAGCAACAACCAACAGCAGCATCGGCAGACCATGATCAGTGAGACAAACTATTGACGAAATTAGGTGACTCTTCTTCCTACACAAAAATGATCCATAACTGGACATCAGACAGAATTCTTCTGTTCAAGTCACTGAACCATTCCTCCATCCAAATCTCCGACTCGATAATTTCAAATCTCTTTCTCTCGGCCGAGGGCATGAAGAACGTGATGCTCTCTTCGATCACTGCACTGACGAGTAACCAAGAGCAGGCGTTTGGAGAAATAGTGCATAACATGATTAGTTCGAGTGGGTTACGGAGAAAAAGACCACGAAACGGTTCAATTTTTGGTGTAGCTACCGAGCCTGCGGTGAGTGAAACCACGGACTGGGTTATGACTTCTGCAGCCCAGTCTTTCGTCCTCTGTTTCTTTACTATTTTAGGGCGTAATGCACTCATATTTAAGTAACTGACAATTTGCACTGGCATGAATGCATGGTGTAAAATACTTTAGGTAGGTATGTGTCGCTGCTTACGCCTCAGACATCCAGTGGGCTGCCATGAAGGACATGAGAAGGTCAGCCGAGTTGTCGGGAACGATCTGATGGTAGAAACTGGTGCCCGAGGCCAGGACGAAGACGTCCTTGAACTCGTGCAAGTAGGTTGGCGGGTCCGGGATCAGTCCTGGAAGAAAAACGACGAGAATATTGCGTATGACTTTACTGTGATTCAGTTGGTTACTGGTGTGTAGTTTTGATAACAGGGTACACCGCGTTCCATGTGGCCAGCGACAGGGCACGTATATCACAGTTGTAGACCTATCTGCAAACAGCCATCATCTGTAAATACCCGGGAAGCTGAGTATCTCTACCGCGCACCTCCCTCCGTACTCACCTTGCAGACGTTTGAAGAGAGAGTTAAAATCGTTGGATGGTTGGTCTTCGTACACCACTTGAATCTGAACGTTCCCTTTCGTTCCTCGCACCAGTTCTGGCGGGCACCGAAAAAATCAACACAGAATTATTTGGATGTAAAAATGTTTGCTTTTTTTTTCTCGTGTATAAAGGAAGGTCTGAAGGTCAAACAATTATGCGAAAATGCAGGCCAAAGGAAATGAAAGCTCAGATCAGGTAGGCAGAAATGTATGGGGCGAGAGAGAGAGAGAGAGAGAGAGAGATTCTTGACTCACTAGAATCCTGACCAAGTTTATGTATTTCTAGGGGCATAGTTATTAGCCCACGAGCAATATCCAAGAGCAAAATACATGTACTCACCGATGATTTCTCTGATTAGCGGTATGGACGCAGACCCGTCTGCAGTCCCATAGTCTCCGATAGTAAACACATCGCCTGGCTGACGAACGGGGATGGATTCTGCGACAAACCATATCTGATTATTCGCTCTCGTTCGTTCGAATTCGTTCGCTTCTTTCAAAATTGTTTCGCAAAAATCTGTTTCGAAGTTTTTCTTTCGAACTCTTTTTCCTACAGCCTGACCATCTTTCAAATACCTGGAGGTCCCTCCTGAAGAATGACATCACGTATAGATCCTGTTGTCAATTGATTAGCGGGGAGCCGGGATAGCCGAATGGTAGAGCGTTGGACTTTCAATGCTCCGGTCGTGAGTTCGAATCCCGGCTGGGGCCAAATATACTATCCTTTTTCTCGTTGCCCCGTCTTTGATATCACCCATACGTGGTGGAAAAGGACGTTAAACTCCCGAAACACCCACCCATCCTATTTATTATTAGCACCCGATGTGCATTTCGGTTCATCCAGTGTGAAAAACTTAAGTGGTGCAAGAATGCTTTGCAAAGTGCTGTCCGACTTCCAGTGGACTCCAAGCTTCCGAGAATCACCCTGACGCTTCCCTCACACCACACTACACAAAACACAATCACATCACAACATCACATCAACCACACACAACACCACACAACCACTTCACATCAGCCACACACAACACCACACATCAACCACACACCAACTCAACCACACACCACATCAACGAACCACACACCATACCACCACATCACACAACCATATCACAACACCAGATCAACCACACATCACACCACTTCAACTACACACCACACCACACCACCGCATCACAACACCACACAACCGCATCACAACACCACGTCAACCACACACCACAACAACCACACGCCACATCAGCCACACCACCACACCACGTCAACCACCCTACGACAGCACACCATCAAGGATTCTAGTAGCATCTCTAGAGTCCAGCACAGCAGACCATTCACATTTAATCCATCAGCTTCAATGAGAACCCACCGACTGCTTTCATGATCTGATCCTTGACAGCGGCAATGTTGGCAGCTTCCTGTCTAGCCAGCCAGTTGCCATAGTGACCAGATCCTGACTCGCCGTACGGGATGTGACTGTGGGGAACGCTGGTCATGCTTATATGGTTGCTACGTCAGACGTTTCTGGGAAACAGTTATATATCATTATAATAGTTATGACATAATTATCTCATGATGTGGGATGATTACACGGCCGGCACCGCAGGTGCCGTACTTCCCAGGCCAGGTTAACGCCGGGAAAGTTATGACAGGAAGCGCGGAATGCGGTCCCGTCAAGTAGTCCCAAACCACACGGACCTCCATAGCATCGTCATACCATCATCCTCATCATCATGCACAATAATAAAAAAAAAAACCTGCGTCAGCTTCCTATCCCTTCGTGGATTCCAACCACGATCTTTGTGGAATACAACTCAGTGGAGCTGGCGAAGATTTGGGGCAGGAAAAACATCGCTACAAATTGCTACAAAGGGCCGATCCTCCAGGGTTCTCTCCGGGTACTCCGGTTTCCTCCCCCTCTGCTTTGGAAATGTTCAACCCCAAAAATTTGAAAAATAAAAGCAGTTCTAAATTCCGAAATTTACATAGCTGAGCTTACCCTTTGCACCACGTGATTGTAATGTGTTTATGTCCAGTGTGTGAGAGAATGCGTGTGATTCACGTGAGCGTGCGTGTTGGGTTCAGTTCGCGGCGCTTTGAGCCGATTCATGAAACTGGATAAAGAGCCTATACAATATGCATCATTATTATTATTATTATTATTATTATTATTATTATTATACTCGGACCACCAGCTGACTTAGTTTCCATGGTAACTTCATGATTACACTATCCACACCGGGTGTCTGACCATTGTAGATTGTTGAAAGTATACTCACGTCCATACGATTGCTGTCACACCGCTGTAATAAACGCTAACTGAAAGAATATATATATATATATATATACGTTTCATTGTATGCATACAAAGCATTCGTTTACCGCAAGCCAAAAGAAGGGGGGGGGGTCAAAATGGCCGCGGTCAAACGAAGTGCCACTCTCTCTTCAAACGTTTCGACGACGATTCCTCGTTTGACCAATAAGTGGCACTTCGCTTGACCAACGGATTTCGGTTTCTCGTTTCGAAACATACAGCGGCCGTTTACCAGCACCACCTTGTGTTTGCGGACACATCACAGGATGTATGTATTGAGAAAACCAAGAAGCTTTGCTGTTCCGCCACATATCTTGGAGACTGTGTACAGATCCTTGATAGAAAGTATTCTCACATTCAACTTTGTGTCGCGAGGGTTTGGTTACGACTCTGTTATGGACAAGGCAAAACTGTTCAAAATTGTAAAACAGGCTGGTAAAATTGTGGGGACAAAACAGAAGCCACTGTCAAATCTGCACGCAGAATTCACGAAAAGGGAGGCAAGCATAATCACCCTCTACCCTTCTCACCCACTCAATAGCTGCCTTGTTGTTGCCATCAGGGTGGCGATTTAGGTCACTACTTGCCGAGTGCAATCATAAGTTGCTGCCTTGAACAAATTTTAAATCGCTGCTTTTTATTACATGCTGTTTCCTGTGCATAATGTGCGTGCGTGCGTGCGTGCGTGCGTGCGTGTGTGTGTGTGTGTGTGTGTGTGTGTGTGTGTGTGTGTGTGTGTGTGTGTGTGTGTGTGTGTGTGTGTGTGTGTGTGTGTGTGTGAGAGAACGAACGAACGAACGAACGAACGAACTTTATTTTCCAACGGAAGTGATTTAACCAAAAATGATTATTTTTCAATCAGCCGTTGCTACAAAAACAAAAGACTACAATGGCAAGATTAAAGGGAGATACAAAAAAAAAGGCAAAATAAAGAAAAAAAAAATTACTCGAAAGAAAAAAAAAAAAAAAATCTTTCTCTCACTCTCCTTCACACACACACACACACACACACACACACACACACACACACACACACACACACACACACCTGACATGGTTGTTCAGATTATACACCAAAATGGACACTTGAAAGAAACTTTCTTATTACCGAGAAGTAAACGTCTGGTTCAGTGTTTCAGTTTCAAGTAGATGGGAAAACAGTCTTTTTCTGAAAGTGGAACGTGACGGAATAATTTTTAGACTTGGTGGTAGTGAGTTCCAGACTGTGGGCCCAGAGAAAGCAAAACTCATTTTATATATGTCTATCCTAGGGAGTGGGAGTGGTATACAACCGTTTCTCATTCCTCTAATGGCATGTGTCGGTTGTTTAATGAGTGATTTAAGGTATGACGGGGCATTCCCGTGAATGGTACTATGTACAAGTAGACATTTGTTCAGGATATGTTGACTGCGCAGAGACAGAATCCCGAGCTGTTTGAATCTTTGGTCCGTTGGAATGGTAGAAAGGGGGTGAACTTGTTTTATTGATCTTCTATGTAAGGAGTTGAGTTTCGATAAGTGAACTTGACTGCAGCTGTCCCATACATTAGAAACATAATCTATGTGGGGTTTCACATGGGCAAAAAAGAAGAGCTTGCGATGGTCACAGTCCATATAGATTTTCAGTTTAGATAATAAGTAAAGGTTCTTAGCTACTGTCCTGCAAACGTGGTCAACGTGTGATTTCCATTTTAGCTGGTCATCAACAATCACACCTAGTAGCCTATGTTCCGAGACCTGTTTAATTTCAGCATGATCAATGGTAAGTTTGAGAGGTGGAGGAGAGAGTTGGTGTTTCTGGCGGGTTGTAATCAACATGCTTTTTGTTTTGTTAGGATTGATATGCATATGATTAGATGAACACCAGGAGGAAACGTCATTTAGACCCTGCTGGAGAGATTCAGTGATCTGGGATACTTGTTTACTTGACACATGCAGAGTACTGTCATCGGCAAAAGAGAGAGAGAGAGAGAGCGCCTAAAAAAAGAATGCTAGTATTTATTATCTTATACATTGTCAGACTGTACTACAGAGGAGAAATTTCTGTTTTATGTAACACAAAATGAACAATAATGATAGTGTAAAGTAGCGTGACTTCGTGTCCTGTCGTGTCCCGTCGCGTCGCGTGTCGTGTCGTGTCGTGTCGTGTCGTGTCGTGTCGTGTCGTGTCGTGTCGTGTCGCGTCGCGTCGTGTCGTGTCGTGTATCAACAGCGCATGGACCCGTGTATGCTCAGATTTCAGAAATTGGACTTTATTTAAGGAATCGTCATGTAAACTTTTGACGCGAGAGTGGCACTTCGTTTGTCCGCGGCCATTTTGACTACATCCCGTGATTAGGGAACCTGCTATGCTTGACCCCTCTTCCTCTATTCATGTCACGTAGACAGACGTGTTCTGTGGACAACTTATGTGGAATAAAATTGTGGCCGTGAAATGCAAACTTGTAGGACCTGTGTGTCATTCGCATTAGTTTTAACTTATTCCCGACGTTGACCTCACGCGATTGAATTCCTCCGTGACCCAGGCACTGTGTGCGTGCACAACCTTTGCCAACCGGGCAATTTTAGCTATTTTTCAATGTCTTTTTTTGAAAGAGGACTCAGATGTTTCCTAATCGCATTTGGTATGGCTTGAAAGATAATTACAAGCACTTTTATGGGAAAGAAAAAAAATATTTTTGATTGGAAAAATTGGGCATAGCGGCCACAGTGAGAACGGAGATAACATGGGCTGTGGGTGCTTGGTAACAGCGTCCTCATGCCTCAGCGCCCGGGGTCTGGGTGTGTGGTTGGCAACGGTATGCAAGAGCTCTGCACAAACGCTGGGTGCATGGTCGTGCAGAGAAAAAGTTAGACTAGATACACTGGATTGTCGGGGCTATATAATTATATATATAAGGGGGCGGTCGGTGGTCTAGTGGTTTAAGAGACTTGTCACCAGTGAGAAAGGTCATGGGTTCGAGTCCCACTCGGGGCGAAGAATTTTTCCTTCTCGTACGTGGCACCGATCATTCGGGCCGATCGTCGGGGGTTCTCTCCGGGTACTCCGGCTTCCTCCCTCTCTGCTTTGGAAATGCTCAGCCCACCAAATTTGAAAAATGAATGCAATTCTAAATTCTGAAATTGAAATAGCTGAGCACCACGTGATTGTAATGTGTTTATGTCCAGTGTGTGAGAGAATGCGTGTGATTCACGTCAGCGTGCGTGTTGGGTTCATTTCGCGGCGCTTTGAGCCGATTCATGAAATTGGGTAAAGCGCCTATACGATACTCATTGTATAGCGTAAAGGGTACTCGCTTTGCACTTCCGTATTCAAACCCTTGTACCTTAAACGAACACACCGAAGTACTTCATTCTTATAACAGTTAGATTTGGGTCATTTGTCATGCAGCGTTGTTTGTAACCACCCCACAACCCCACCCCCACCTCCACACACACACACACACAGAGACAACACCACATTATAACTATTCTCAACTGAGTTTTTTTTTCCTTTAAGGTAAAGAAAACACTGGTTTGCATGGTGTTTTAACAGAGACGTTACACGTCAAAACAGATCAAGTTGATAATCACGATCTCGAACTAGTACTCAAGTCATAGCATCAACGAGGCAGATTCATACAAATAATGGCCTTGCCTTTGATAAGAAAGCAGTCGATTATTTGCATACTTCAGTTCACGAGACAGAGCCCTCGACCCATTTTGAGTGTCGTCTGATTAGAGACGAATGAAGAGGTGGTTAGTCGATCGAGATATTTTCAGGGAGTACCGAAGTGTGTGTGTGTGTGTGTGTGTGTGTGTGTGTGCGTGTGCGCGCGTGCGCGCGCCAGTATGTGTGCGCATATGAATGAGAGAGAGAGAGAGAGAGAGAGAGAGAGAGAGAGAGAGAGAGAGAGAGAGAGAGGGAGAGAGAGAGAGAGACTGCAACTGTATCTCTCTACCAATATCAGGAGTGAAATTTGCTACAAAGTTTAATGAAGTTTCATTTCCAAGATCTACATCGGTTTGTGCTGAAACTTTTTATTTCTCTTCAGTGCTCAAACGGGAAAGATTTTACACCGGGGTAAGGTAAAGGCAGGGGTTAGAGAGAGTGGGAGGAGGGGGGGGTGGGGGGGGGGGGGGGAAGGGGGCGGTTGGTGGTAGTGGTGGGTTTGCTGCAGGCTTTTCACTCTTTCCGCGCGAACACGTAGCCCAGAAGATACCAGTTCTTGAACACCTTGGGATCCTGCGTTGCAACCTCAGCTTCCAGTCTGGAATACATCTCATCCACTAGAGCCTCTTTTTCGCTCTCCGTGCGCGTGTCCGAAAGGCCCCGGATGAAGGAACTGTTACTCCAGCAGCGATGTTGTTGAACGACCGCTTTGGCCCATGTCTTGCGATCGTCAACTCCCTCTATTGATTCCAAAGAAAAACAAGGTAAAGATGAAAGATATCTCAAACTGGCAGTGGTCTAGCTTATTGGAAGAAAAGACTGAACTCAGTAAGAATCAAGTATGAACTTACGATGTTTGAAATTTGTGTCACTTAAAATTTAATTTTGAATCCCGAATTCACTACTCGTATAAATAGCCACGTCAGTTGTAATCAGGCATTAAAGGTTGCGATTCCGATATCACCAGGCTTCAAGGGAGATGTGTTGTTTTCTAACAGCTGACGTCTGCTGGCCTTGTGAATGAGACCTGCAACGGCCACAAGCTGTCTAAGCCAGAGTGCACGCCTGTGGCAAACGCTGAACTGAACGGATTGCGTTCTGGCTGTTGTGTGGTCAGTGCTAGCCTGTGCACGATACTAGGCACAACCAACAGAACGATTTATGAGCAAAGGTAGGGTGGAAGACGGACCTTTCAAAGCCTGGTTTGTCAAACAATTAGTATGAAATACGAGCCTCGGACTGCCAGCCGTTACGTTTCTCACCTTTCTCCAGTTTCTGTTGCCAGGCTTTCTGAGCCACACACCCGCTCAGCACTTGTTCCGCACTAATGAGGCGCATTCCCGCCTTGTACACTGCCGAGTTCACGTCCACAAACGGAGCTTTGTACTCCTCCAAGTACCGTGTGCAGCGGTTGAAGTTGGTGTTCACAAACTCCTCCTGGTCGAGGTAATTGGAAAAGTAGTTGAGTAACAAATATAAACATAACTAAATTCAACAACAACAACAACAACAACAACAATATAATAATAATAATAATAATAATGAGTATTGTATAGGCGCTTTACCCAATTTCATGAATCGGCTCAAAGCGCCGCGAACTGAACCCAACACGCACGCTCACGTGAATCACACGCATTCTCTCACACACTGGACATAAACACATTACAATCACGTGGTGCGGAGGGTCAGCTCTGCTATTTAAATTTCGGAATTTAGTATTGCATTCATTTTTCAAATTTGGTGGGCTGAACATTTCCAAAGCAGAGGAGGGAGGAAGCCGGAGTAAACCCCCGACGATCGGCCCGAATGAACGGTGCCACATACGAGAAGGGAAATTTCTTTGCCCCGAGTGGGACTCGAACCCCTGACCTATCGCACTGGTGACAAGTCTCTTAACCACTAGACCACCGACCGACCCTGGAATGCAGTCCCAGTTCCTACTCTTACAGTAATGAGACCTTTTTTAGTTCAAATTCTCCTCCATGTGCATTAGGCTAGCTTTGTGAGCTGAGAAAGTTGAACTCTAGAATACAGAGACTGCCGTGAAGTCTCTCACATTGGTTATCTTTCCCTCGTCGCGCATGCGCCTCCACATGTTGAGCATGCCCTCCTCAGTGCCCTGGTTACAGTGTCGGACTCCCTGCTGCTTCATCTCGGGGTCTTCAGATGGCGTGGACACGATCAGGACTCCCCCTGGTCAAGGACACATAGAAAATAAGTAAAATGCAGTGGAAAACACCCTTCCGAAAAAAACAGTAAAATCAAACCGATTTTAACCCCTTTAGAGCCAGCAATTCTATAGTACAGCACTTCCCATGGGTAGTCTGGGTTTGTTTTTTTTGTTTCTTTGTGTGTGTGTGTGTGTGTGTGTGTGTGTGTGTGTGTGTGTGTGTGTGTGTGTGTGTGTGTGTGTGTGTGGTAATTTTTTGCTTGTTTGGTCGTTTGTATTTTTATTTTTTTTTTTTTTGGGGGGGGGGGGGTGTTCTTTTTTGGTTTTGGTTGGCTTTGTTGTTGTTTTTGTTTTGTTTTCTGTGTGTTATTTGCTGTTTTTGTTGTTGGTGGTGGTGGTGGTGGTGTGTGTGTGTGTGGGGGGGGGGGGGGTAAGAGAGTTTGGGTAGGGTGGATGGCGAGTGGGGATAGGATGAGGGCTGAACGTATTCGCTTTGCACTTCCGTCTTCGAACCCTTGTACCTTAAACGAACACACTGAACTACTTCATTCTTATAACAGTAAATTGAGTGAATGAATACAATCTTGTTAAAGTCGAATGATTATGCAGATTTGTAGGTCACCTGACTTGAGCTCTTTTGCACGCAGAAGCAGAAACGCTTCCCAGTCTTTGGCGCCCTGAGCAGCAACCAGTTTCCGTTCTGCTTCGTTGGCGTTCGGAAAACGATGGAGGGAGTCCTGGAACTTGGTGGGGCTAGAGAGCAAGAGCAGAGAACGTTATTATTCCGTGTTGAAAGAAAGTTCTCTGCTCCACTACTGGGAGACAGCACAGTTCAGTCCTGGACCACAAGCAACAAACAGCAACATCGGCTGATTATGATCGGTGAAATAACTATTGCCTAAATTAGGTGAGTCTTCCTCCAACACAAAAATGACCAGAAATGGGCGTGACAGAATTGTTGTGTTCAAGTCAATGAACTATTCCTCCCTCCACAAGCCTGTAATTTCAAATCTCTTTCCCTCCGCCGAGTGCGTGAAGCACGTGATACTTTCTTCGGTCACTGCACTGATGAGTAACCAACAGCAGGCGTTTGGCAAACCTAGTCTAGCTAACGCTGTGTCTCTGCTTACGCCTCAGACATCCAGTGGGCTGCGATGAAGGACATGAGAAGGTCAGCCGAGTTGTCGGGAACGATCTGATGGTAGAAACTGGCGCCCGAGGCCAGGACGAAGACGTCCTTGAACTCGTGCAAGTAGGTTGGCGGGTCCGGGATCAGTCCTGTCAGAAAAACGACGAGAATATTCTTTATTGTTCTGACCTAACGGTGGTTCTTATCCTGACTTTGTTTCTTCCTTGCATTTTCTTTCTTTTTTGTAAATTATACGAGCTTTAAACTCAATAAGCACTTAGACTTTCATCAATGTCATTTGTGATGAAAGTTTTCTGGACTGTGAGCCCGGTTCATTCTCACCATGCAGACGTTTGAAGAGTGAGTTGAAATCGTTGGACGGTTGGTCCTCGTACACCACCTGAATCTGAACGTTCCCTTTCGTTTTTCTCACCAGTTCTGGCAGGAAAAATCAACACAGTACAGTCAGTGTTGTCTCAGGCACAGTAAGAGGGTCTCTAGATCAAGTGCGCCAAAATGCTAGCCAGGCGACATTGATGTAGGAAGGTAAGCACCCGGGAGGTATGAAATGAAAAAAACAAACAAAAACAATAACAACAACAAAAACCCTGAACAAACAAAAAACCCTTGAAACTGGACATGATGTTGACAGTTTGTGGGCGTGCCACAATATGGCCTAGTAACACGGAAAAGACGGTTGAGAAAGAGAGAGAGAGAGAGAGAGAGAGAGAGAGAGAGAGAGAGAGAGAGAGAGAGAGAGAATGAATGAATGAATAACTTTATTTTACAAGGATAAGTGTTAAGCACAAGTGCTTATCTTACAACTTGCAGAAAACAAATAAAATAAAAAAAACTAAGCCGATTTACTACAAGATCTAAGCTGGAACACTACAAAAACGAAAGAAAACCAAACAAAAGTATAAAGATAGAACAGAAGAGAGAGAGAGAGACAGACAGACAGACAGACAGAGACAGAGACAGAGCCAGAGAGCGGGATTGTCAAATACACCGTAACTACAAAACTAGTAGGCGGGTAAAACAAACCTAATACGTGATCCACTCCTAACCCAGCGTCTGTTAACCTTACCCGCCAGAAAGAAAATGTAAGAAATACTTATATAAGTCAAATCTAAACTCACCGATGATTTCTCTAATGAGCGGTATGGACACTGACCCGTCCGCCGTACCGTAGTCTCCGATAGTAAACACATCGCCTGGCTGACGAGCGGGGATGGATTCTGACAAAAAACAAAACAAAAACAACAACAACAACAACAACGTGATACATGGGGAACTTGAGCCTGACTCAAGCAAAGAAGTTCAATTACTACCATCACCACACCACCACCACATCAACGACACCAGCACATCACACCAGCCACCATCTCATCAACGACACCACACCAAACTACACGACATCACACTACTCCCCACACCATTCTATCAACACTGTCGGCGTCACACCATCAGCAGATGCACCCGGCTTTGCCGAGAAATCGCGCGATGGGAGGTAATGAAAATTTGCGATGCGAAGTAGCCGAACTGAACAATGGACTTACTTCCCGTGGACCAGCAAACCAGGGGCTTACAGTGCTTTGAAAACGATGGAAAATAACATTATCTGACGATTTCCCGAGATGTTTTTCTCCACCAGGTTCTTTCAGGGGTCCCTCTGACTACGGCCACCAAGTTTGATCGCGATGTGAGAAATCTAACACGTTTTATGGCGAATACACAGACAGACAGACACTGTTCGTTTACTGACATAATTATTCAGATATTACATCGTTATACTTTACCACAGCACATTACCACTGATACCACCACCACAAGCAACCCATGCAAAGGAGCCCACTTAGAATACCACTATCACTGACCACACAGAACATCACCACTGAACACCAACATGAGACCTCACCGACTGCCTTCAGGATCTGATCCTTGACGATGGCAATGTTGGCAGCATCCTGTCTAGCCAGCCAGTTGCCATAGTGACCAGAACCGGATTCGCCGTACGGGATGTGACTGTGAGGAACGCTGGTCATGGTTAGATGGTTGTCACGTCAAGTGCGTCGGGCGTCAACGGTGATTATCTGGCCAGGATCGATCAAAAAGAACGTGTTATCAGTTGGACAGTTGTGATGTGCATTGAAGCCGTTCAAAGTGTTCAGCTACTTTTCCCCTTCGGCTGGCACTGTCGGTCAGGCTGCATTAAGTGGGAGAAATGAGCAACAAATGTTATGTACCATATATAAAATTAGACAGGACTGATAAGTTTAGAACATTGTATCTGTGGCATCCCCCCCCCCCTTTTTTTTTCTCGGATGAAACTCCCATTTCTAAAAGCCAATCAAGATTTGCCTGATTCTACTTTCTATGTACCTCGCAAAGCTCAGCTGAGGGGTTGGTAAAAGTTATCATCGCCATAACTCGACTTGAGTGATGCTCGGACCACAGACTTGACTTCGTTTCTTTGGTGCTCGGTCTCAATGATTACATTGACTATCCACACCGACTCACTAGGTGCAGAAAGCAATGTTGTACCGAGATTGTTCAAGTAAAATTTTGCCCTCAATTAGCGCACTGTGTCGCCACATCACTGAGTCCAGACTAGGCACCGTGAACTGAGTTGGCTCCGGCGAATCAGTAATTTGAAAGGCTTACGTCGGACCACATCACCTGGTCGGCTACATACAGTCGTGAGTAACCGCCGGGACAGTGACCTACTTGAATAGTGTTATCAGTGGTTTTACTGAACCATTACACACACACACACACACACACACACCGTGGCCGCAGACCGTCAGTCATGGCACACCACAGACTGACACACCGACAACGAGACTGAATTATGCATCAGTGTATCGCCATAATGCAAGTCAGTCGGGTTCTGAGATTGTCACGGTTTTCACGGTCAGCAGGCTCAATGTACGCCGGTTCTAGGGTTGTAATTTAGCGGCGCCGGCATTTCAGTTTCCTCCACTGACGCAAGAATGGCATACTGAAAACTGACTCAGTCGAAGTCGGACGGGAATCCGGGTGGGTGGGTAGGTGTTTGGGAATTTAACGCCCTTTTCCACCACGTAAGGCTGATATCAAAGATGGGGCAACGAGAAAAACTGAGGTCACCACAAATATTTGACCCCAGCCGGAACTCGAACTCACGACCCGAGCATTAAGAGTCCCGCAGCGCTGTACCGTGTCCATTCGGCTATCCCGGCTCCCCACCGGTCCGAGCATTTTGCAGGTAAGCCGTCCCATATTGAAAAAGGATACTAACAATATTAGCCCGGTTACACTGAATGTCCAGTGCCGTGACAAGTTAAACACTGAGAAGCCATGGTGTATACCGGTACGTCAGTCATGAGAACAAAACTTGCCTATGTCCCGTGCATAACTGTAGAATCAGGCTGTACTGAGCACTAATTAATTAATGTTGTCCCCGCTTTCAGCTTGAACCCGGGCACTAAATATTTACTGCAGTACTAGGTCAGGGTCATTCAAACGGTACGAGTACCGGCCAACACCCACTACAGGTGCTAGGCATCTACCGGGTAGTTACTGACTAACCGTTAACGTGACTGACCATAAACAGTGTCCAGTACACCGTTATTGACAAAATTTAATGCTAAAGAATGACTTCAAAGTGAAACAACCTCATGGATACATATACCGGCTGCTGTCATTGCATGCATGCAAAACAACACACGTTAGCCGCACTCAGCAAATCTACAACAAGTGTTTGTGATCTCACCGGATGAACGCGAGGACAGGAAAGGGCCGGCAGACTGGTGTCGCTCAGTTTTGCTGATCTAGTTTGGCGAGAAAGATTATCGCGTGCTGTGGTTGGTCAGTTGTACACGTGATCCTCTATTGTAACCGAGGTGGGGATCGAGAGTTGGACAGGGTGAAGGGGAGCGGCTAGAGGTTTGAGACTTCACGGGTCCGGTTATGCGGCTTGACCCCTCTCCTTCTATTCATGTCACGGTAGCACTGAGACGTGTTCAGGGCACAATATGGAATTAAATCGCGGCCACGAATCATGTACGCATCATTTATATCGGGTATAGACCAAATACACTGAGCTGTCGCGGCTAAATAGGGTAATGCCCCCCCCACCCCACCCCCGGCACAAACACACACACACACAAAACACCACCACCACCCAACCAACAAATCAAAACGAAAACTAAACAAAAAGAACAATGGGTGGGCAGTAAAGGGCAGTAAGAGTGTGTGATTTTGTATGTTGTGTCAAGTAGGCTTGATTTTGTATGTTGTATCAAGTAGGCTTCATTTTGTAGGGTTTGGTTTTTTTTTTTTTTTTGGTAACCCTGTCACCCTGTTGGAAATGATCATAAACGTGTTTGTTACTTTTTTAATGTTGTTTTTTATGTTGAATGAACAGAAGTAGTGGACTATTTTGTGCCTGCTCTGTTGGTCCCCCCCCCCCCCCCAGAAAAAGCGAAAAAGAAAATTTTATATATATATATATATAAATATCACATAATTGACTGTCTAGCAGTGTTTTTCTTGTAATTTCATTCAAATCTCATGAGTTTTGATCAGAGAGCTAATGATCATGTCAATTTCAGACATCAGCTATACAACCTGTATGTAATTTCCAGTGGTCATGCAAGAATTGTCATCCTCAAACTGCAGTGCTTGCAGAATCAACATTAAATGCATGTATCACAAACACACACAAGCAAAATGAACCTCAACAACATCACATACATACTGATTTATTACACACCCAAACCATTTTTGACATGTAAACATCTTCGTCCACAAAGACACATGTAGGGTATCTTTCTTGTGCAAACTAGAAAAGATCTTCAGGAAAATGCTTGATATGTGTGTGTGTTGCCAAGTAAAGCAACAAGTGTTTGCTACTTCTACCAGAAAAATCAATCATGAAAATCAAAACCTAGCATTTTCTTTTTTTTTCTCATGTGGACAGACATTTTTCCTCATCATGATAATTTGTGTATCTTGGGCTAGTAGAAGAAAACAAAGCAGACACCGAATAATCTTACTACTGTACTTCATAAATAAGTATATATTTCAGTCACGACAACTCACAAGTCTGCAAGTGAATTTGAAATTGTGACACTGTGCGTCTTCCATCATATACTTCACTGTCCAAGTGTGTATCAAAGATCAATGCTGGTAGTCTCTTTTTGGAATAAGTGCATTCTGTCTTGCTTAAAACAAACAAACCAAACCCCAACAACATAATTTTCAATTACATCTTTACAATATCTATCAACACACAATCCCCTACAAAGCAGGAACTACCAAGGAGAGTTCCAAACTGATGCAACAGTGAAGGCAAAATCCACAGACAGAATACTGACTCAAGCAAAAACATAGCCTAGATGTGTGGCGTACATGGTTCAAATCTATTATGCACAGGATCAGCATTAGTTCTTCATTAGTTCTTCAAATGTCAGTCCACTCATTTTACTTATACGGATACTGGCAGTTTACGCTGTTCTATGCGCTACGGACTTTTCTCATTTCTGCGCTGCTGAGTGGTACATGTATACAGTACTGTATCAGGTAAACTAAACAAAACTTCCACAAATAAGAACAGAGAACATAAGTATCGTAATACTAGTTTGGAAGAAACCTGGCCTCTGGGTACTGGCCAATACACAAGCCCATAAGAAACTACCAAATATCTATAAGCTTAACAACGAAACAATGTCAAAAATAAAACGTAAACTGTAAAGCCAACATGTCTGTGGTAACTTTGAGCAAACAGAACTGATTATTTCAGACTGATCAGTCAGTACCTTGGAAATAAATAGTATGTGCAATGTATCAGTAATGTCATTTTCCTCCTCTAAAACTTTCTTCCTTCTGTCTCTCTCTGATCTAGTCAGAGGTATGCTTCACTTCTTCTTTCCCTTCTTCTTGCCACTAGAGGGCGCAGCTGCTGCAGGATCAAGTCCCTGTGCAAGGGCCAACTGTTTCTTCAGGTCCAGAAGTTTGGCAACTTCAGCATCAACGACTGCCTTCTCTGCTTTGGCTGTCTTCAGCTCTCGGACAGCATTACCCTAAAACAGCAGAACAGGACATGGCTGTAAGCTGAATTTCAAGTGCTGAGTGGCCGGTATTGGACAAAAACTGTGTGCACACACAAACTGTAAATGCAAAATTGTAAACAGAGTCTGAGACTGAGGCGAGAAAGAAAACTGAAGAAAATTTGTGGTAAACTGCATTCTATCTGCATTTTTGATGTCATACTGTGAAAACTACAAAGAGAGAGGAAAGAAGAAAGGAAGAAAGAAAAATCTTGCACGAACATTTTAAAGTTTACTGAAGTTTGTGCTACCTGAATATCCAAAAATACGAAGATCTGAAATACTGTACTGAAAATCATGATCCATACACATGAACTAGCATGCACACCTGTTTTGTGACCTCCTCTGTAAGGCGAGCGACCTCAGCCTCATTTATCTTCCCTGATCCAGCGCTCACATCCCCTCCAGCAGGGGAAACAGGACCATTAGCGACTGCTGCAGCTGGCTTGCCCTGAAATGTTTTGGAAATGTTCAGCCCACAAAATTTGAAAAATAAATGCAATTCTAAATTCCGAAACTTAAATAGCTGAGCTGACCCTTCGCACCATGTGATTGTAATGTGTTTATGTTCAGTGTGTGAGAGAATGTGTGTGATTCACGTGAGCGTGCGTGTTGGGTTCAGTTCGCGGCGCTTTGAGCCGATTCATGAAACTGGGTGAAGCGCCTATACAATACTCATCATCATCATTATTATTATTAAATGTTGATCAATATCAGTTGACTCACACAGGTAGAACAGCGATAAAAAAATAAATAAATAAAAAAATTATCCTGCTATTTGTGTGTGCGTGTGTGTGTGTGTGTGTGTGTGTGTGTGTGTGTGTGTGTGCGTGTGTGTGTGCTTGCAAGTATCAAACAATCGATTCTGTTTCTCCTCTCATTGTGTGTAACACTGTTCTGTCTTGACTGGATGTGTGGATACACCCTGGTGATAAATACTATCAGTAAGAAACTACAGCTTACTTTGTTCTTGTCATCTGCTTTGGGTGGAGCTGGTTTGCCGGCAAATTTCGTCTTCAGCTCTGCTATCGTGGACGTCTCAATCTTCTGGAACAGGGGGCTGGGCTGAAACCAACAGTAAAACAGCTTAGTATCAGCATACCACAAACAACAATAAAACAGCATACCTATCCTTTACAGTGTAGTACTGTGCCCATGTAGATCTTGTGATTAAGCTGGGGCAGTTCAAGGGAAACAAGTCATTGTTGAAAAGACTGTTTCCTCAATCCTTGGCAGGAAAATAAGAGTTGCCCCAAAATAAGACTTGTACATATGAGGATGCCAAAGTCGAGCTAGTTTCTAGGGGTATATACAGCAGTACGTCAGCCAGCTGGAAATGGAAAGGCAACTCATCCATCAAATGTAAGAAATCAACTTATGCTGTACAGATGAAAAAAAAAAAAAAAAAAGATTCGCCAAATGACTGAAATGTCACCACAGCATGAACCTTATCTTGAATGTAGTGATTCATAATCTATTGCACCAAGGGCTATCATCATGCCAAATTTTGACAAAAACAGACTGAACAAAGTAACACACACACACACACACAATCGTGGACACAGGTACGGCAGAGCCAATACTAGAAGTCTCTCTCCCTTTACTATGGGACTACTAATCCAGTCTTTAAATAATCCTATGAAATATTACCTTGCCAATGGTGTGCCCTGGTGGCAGCCGGCAGTAGATGACATCACTGATCACGTTGACAGTGCTGGGGGCGTTAAGCTGAGTCTGAATGGTGGCACTAGTCTGCGGCATGTACGGCTGTAGCAACACCGACAACAGACACGACACGTTCGCCGACAGGCTGACCACTGACCCGGCACGCTTCCTATTAGGCAAAAACATACATTAATTTAAAAAAAAAAAAAAAAAACCAAGGAGAAGAAGAAACACTCTGGAGAATGGCCTTGTTGCCGATTCTCGTTATAGCGCGTGAACATGCGTGAACGTGCGCGATTTTGGACTGAGACAAGGCTTGATAGACTCGGCATGTGGGCTACTCGAGTCACACACGATGCCGCACTACCACTGCGTTGCGATCGGCTGCCAAAATGGCTCGAGAAAATCAGATAAGCTGGAGAAATTCCCAGAGACGGTCTTACCTAATGGTGAGATCGTTCAGTTTGAGCCCTTTTCTTCAAAAGTTTTAAGAAATTTGTGGATAAAAGCGATTCGAAGGCAGAACGCCGACTCGTCTCGGTGGCCTAGCGTGTGCAGCCGCCATTTCGTCGGGAACAAGCGGACAAATTCTGTCCCGGTACCTACATTGTTTGAACACAATCGTCATGGAACCAAAAATCAAGAAAGAAAGACTTTCATTTCCAAGCAAAAGTTCAGTTCGCACTGATAAACAGCCAAAGTGCTTGAATAAAAATTAGTGGCAAGCCACAAGTCACAGGTCGACTTGACCTTTACACCGCCTACCTCTCGGTTGAAGCGACTGCCGATCTGCTTCAAGGGCTAGAGTGATAAGCTGCGCTTTTGTGTAGCCACTTAAACGCACGCCCCTGTCTTTCAGATATTTTTTCAGTTCAGGAACTTTCATTGATTTAATTTTATCGCGAACATCTTCGCCGGTCGAAACGCTCACGTTGCTCGCCATCGCATGCGTAGCCCACCTCAGGTGGACCGTTCGCGTCTCCGGCGCTGGAGAGCACCCGACTCTTCGTAACCGGCAACAGCGGTATTTAATTCATACAGCAGGCACTTATTGTCATTCACTGGAACAGACATGTGCACAAACCATGCTTTAAAATAAATTCAGGGCCTTGTCTTCAGCATTTTAAATAAAGCTGTTAATCTGCCTGAGTGTTCATTTAAATCGACATTTGAAACACACCTAGGCACTAAGAGTGAAAGTTGCGCATGTATGCATATATGTGAGAGGAATACTCCTTGTGAAAACACACACACACACACACACACACACACACACACACACACACACACACACACACGCACGCACACGCCAGAATTAGAAACTTACTTTTCCGCTGGTGACCCTTTGACGAGAACCCACGGTTTGTTAGCCTGCATGAACTGGTTGCCCAGCCTTGAGATGGACAGGATATTGCGTATGCTGTCACGTAGGCTGCAAAAACATGTTGAGGATGTGTGAACGGCAGATGAGTACAACAGGAGTAACAACAAAACGTGCCACACTTCATGCCAGACGAATATGACTAAACTAACAACTGTAACATTGGTTTAACACCGAAGAGCTTACAAACAAGTCACAAGACATGAACATAATGTTCTGTAACAGTGACAGAGCAAAAGACTGTTTAACTGCCTGCTACTGGTCGCCGTCTCCATTAATCATACAACATACCTGCCGTTCTCCATGTTGGTGATGTACAGAGTTAGCTCCCTGTTGATAAGGGCCAGTAACTGTTTGTCCTCGTCCTCCAGCTCAATGGGCTGGATCACCCCATCAAAGTTGTTGGACAGGAACATCAGAGCCCTGAACAAAAATAAATAATTGAAATGAAATAACCATACAAATTCAAGAAGTTAACAAAACAAAAACAACACACAAAGAACAAAGGTTTAACTCCCAGCATTTTGGCGTGTCCGTCTGTTCAGCAGCGCTTACAGCATAAGCTTTGGACAATTACACAGCGGCTGGCAGTATTGCCTCCAACAGACTGGTAAATGTTTAGACATGCACCTCCCACACTCCCACCACAAAAATGCTTCTTAGGGTGCTCTCCCACAGGCTCCTTCTGTTCCTTGCAATAACCAGTGCCAGTGTAAGTTAACACTCCCTTGATTTAAATCACACTGAAAACAAGCAATTCCAATCTGTCTAGCTATGTTGCAAACATCCAGTCAGCAACTCCTGGCAGCTTCAACCGACATTCTCAGAGCATGTACATACAGCAGGATGGGTAAGGCAAATGAAATGCCGCTAAAGATATTCAGGATCTGAACACTATTGCAGAATTTTGGCGCATGACTCTTTTGACAATAGTGCTGTAGACGTGTACGATGTATGTCTGCACTATTGTAAATATTCATTTAAAACAAAACTCCATGACAAAGTGGGGCGGTTGGTGGTCTAGTGGTTAAGAGACTTGTCACCAATGCGAGAGGTCAGGGGTTTGAGTCCCACTCGGGGCAAAGAATTTTTCCTTCTCATTCACTTGGGCCTATCGTCGGGGGGTTCTCTCCGGGTACTCCGGCTTCCTGCCCCTCTGCTTTGGAAATATTCAGCCCACCAAATTTGAAAAATAAATGCAATTCTAAATTCTAAAATTTAAATAGCTGAGACAACCCTTCGCACCACGTGATTGTAACGTGTTTGTCCAGTGTGTGAGAGAATGTGTGTGATTCACGTTAGCGTTGTGTTCAATTCTCGGAGCTTTGAGCAGATTCACGAAATTGGGTAAAGTGCCTATACAACACTCATTATTATTATTATAAAGTGGGTTAGCTGAAGTAATGTCTGAACGACTCCTCCTGGACCAAACATGGAGGGGACTGTGGAACATCTCACCTGTTGATGAAGTTGCCCAAGTTGTTGAGTAGCTCACTGTTGTTCTTGAGGAGAAGGTCGTCCCAGCTGAAACTTGTGTCCTACAATAAACATGTAGTTCACTCCACAGTGAGTCAATCACCTACACTCTATAAAGACTAAGACAAGGATTTACTTTTAAGTCAGGACATTTGGAAGACCAAGAGAAGCTTACGGGGGAAAGTTGTGTTACCATGTGTGTGTGTGTGTGTGTGTGTGTGTGTGTGTGTGTGTGTGTGTGTGTGTGTACATTGTGTGTGTGTGTGTGTGTGTGTGCATATGTACGCGCGCATGTGTGTATGTGTGTGTGTGTGTGTGTGTGTGTGTGTGTGTGTGTACATGCATGTGTTTAATGCAGCATGGCACTTGAATGAGACTAACATTCACCCTCTCTGATGTGGAAAAGACACCACATTTTTCAGTAACTCAGTACTTCAGTAACTTCTGTCACATCAAGACTGGCATGTGTGTGTCTAAACCAACCAGACAATTACATTTCTGATTCACTAATGCTGCAGCACAATAACAACATCACACTGGTAAGTGTAACATATTTACTCACGAAAAAAAACTGAATCCAAAAGCTCACCTGTGACTCTGGCCGCACGTACAGCAGGTAGAAGCGGTAGATGTCAGCAGGGATGCCCGTGTCCTTGGCTTGGTCCCCAAACACACCTGATCCACGGCTCTTGGAGAATTTGGTGTCTTCGTAGTTCAAGTATTCTGTAACCGTGACAAAAATGGTCAATGCACGATTCAGGTCCACTGTATTATTGTAATCTTGAAAAAGGGCCTAGTGCCTATCAAATCCATTGCACTTAAGCCCTTTTTCCAAGTGATGGTAGAGGAGAATTTTTTTAAAAAGCTAAGCACTAAAGTGGAGTTTTTAGTGTGGTGACAGCCAAAGGAGGAAATAAAATCAACGACTACTCAGTGGACAAAGTATTGACATGCTCCACTCTGCTGCAACAGACAGCACTGAGACAAACTTACTGCTGTGTCACTCTGATAGAATATCAGTGCTGTTGAAGCCACAACGGTTGCAAAAATACTGGTTAAAAACAAACAACAACAAAAAACAACAACTCAAAACTACTCAATTTCCACTGTTTGTGGATACACTGTGAAATGTGTGCCATACCACAGTGAACCTCAGTGAAAAGAAATACAATTAAGATGTCAGCCTATGTACAACTGGTCTAGTTTCGAGTGGAATTGTTCCAAATTGAACACCACCTGGTCTCTGCGTCTAACCTGTGGCAACCATGTGGCCGACGACGGTGTAGTTGTCATCTGCCCCCAGCAGACAGGAGGGGAAGATGACACTGTGAAATGGCACGTTGTCCTTGCCCAGGAAGTTATACATCTCCACCTGAACAGTTCAGAGAAGAAACTTCAACAACAGCCTGCACAGGAAGGCTTGAGAAATGCAACCTCTGATAGTGATACACACTGTTGGCTGAACACAGACCTGCCTACCCACCAAATATGACATGAGTAGTGCCAAAAACCAAACGAGTAGTTTCCTGGCCAAATGAGTAGTCCTAACGTATCCCAACCGAAATGTGCCAGCTTGTTGCTTAAGCTACAAATCAACTATTCTATTCTTTGGCTTGTTTGATTCGACTGGTTATGGTGTACTACCACAGTATCTCAGTATGGGTGTTTTTGTTTTTTTAAAGCCAAATTTCTTTCTACCAGGTATTTATACATCGTTAAACTTTGAATGAGGCTCCTTCGAAAAGCTGGATTGGCGCGAGCAAAAGTTCAGCTCGGATTTGACGAAACGCTAACCCCTAAACTACGTAGATTTAGGAAAAAAATTGTGTAGTGGGGCAATTAAATGCATAGTTGCATAGTAAGCCCAAAATTACTTAGTTTTCTATGGTCAATGCGTAGTGTAGGCAGGTCTGTGAACAGCACCCCTGCGTATGCCTAGCAATGCATGTACATCATCATGCAACACGCCTTCAGACTTTTTCACCCACCTCTGACAGTAGCACTGAATGACTGATGATTCATTTAATTTCATTTACACAATTGTTGTTGTTGTGCCTGCTGTGAATGATTGTATGAGATCATGATTGATTGATTGACTGATTTTGTTTACTGTGTTTTCTTGTTATATGTATCAGTATAGCAATCACCCCCTGATGTGACAAAATGCATGTCTCGTCAGTTTCAATTATTTATGTTTATGTTTGTGAAAGCCTGGACCAAGGAAATTTCCCAACAATGGGACTAATGAAGTTATCCTATCTTTTACACATTTGCACCCATCATCACGTTTTTGGGATGCTCTACAGCAATGCATCCATCATCACGTTATTGGGATGCTCTACAGCAATGCATCCATCATCACGTTTTTGGGATGCTCTACAGCAATGCATCCATCATCACGTTTTTGGGATGCTCTACAGCAATGCACCCATCATCACGTTTTTGGGATGCTCTACAGCAATGCATCCATCAACATTTTTTTAAAACTACTCAGTTTGCTAGATGTATAAAATGTCATACAGCTGTCCTGTGTTCATGGCTTTCATTATGATTGGTAAAGCTGGGATGCAAGTCAACACTTTAAGCCCCCAACACAAATGGATCACAGGATGGTAGTCTTCAAAGAAAAATAGAAGACTCCCGTTCCCTGTAATGTAGTGGTTAGCACTTCAGACCATGGACCAGGAGACCCGGGTTCGAGTCCAAGCCGAGGCAAGCGGGATTTTTCCTACCTAGGTCAGCTCCTACCCAGAGCGGGTGCCATGGGCCTAATGGGGAGGCTGTTGCCACACAGCCGAGTTTCACCCACTTCACGGGTGCGACTTCGGGGGTGCTTCCCTTGGTATGACACATCTTATGATGTGGATGATTACACGGCCGGCACCACATGTGCCATGGTTCCTGGTTAATGCCGGATATTTATGACAGGAAGCGTGGAATGCGGCCTTGGCCCGCAGTCCCAAACCACTCGGACCTCCATAGCATCATCTTACCATCATCCTCATCTCCATTATCATGCATAATAAAAATTGCCCCAGCTTCCGAGCCCTCCGTGGATTCCACCCATTACCGAGGAACACCACTGGAACTGGCAAAGAGTTGGGGCAGCAAAAAACAACAAACAAACAAACAAAAACCCCAGATGACTGCTTTGTAATGTGGTGCAAAAATGGAACACCTGTTGAGGATGTTTATGAAAAATGCAACCTACGAGATAGTCTTGGTGAGTATCGTCTACCATACAAACAGTGAGACAATTTTTGGGGTCACGTGCCTGTTTTGGATTTTTCCACCATTCCTTCCATTTGTCTGTGTAGTTGGCAGTGATGGAGATGTAGCCAATGGGAGCATCAAACCACACGTAGAACACCTGGAGAAAGACAACAATCACGCTCAATGCTGTGCACACCATTCATTTTTTTTAAATTTTTTGTACTGCACCTTGAAAATTTCATACACAGACTCTCTCATAAACTGATAAAGATGACTTCTTTTTATTGGAGATAAACAATGCCACCCCCTCCCCCCCCACACACACACACATTTATTTTCAATGCTTACTTTGTCTGTGTATCCCTCTAGAGGCACAGGCGTTCCCCACTTGAGATCTCGGCTGATACAGCGCGGTTTGAGTCCGTCTCGTATCCAGGAGTTTGTGATGGTGCGAGCATTGGACGTCCAGATGCCTGATGCATACACTTTGTCCAGGTGAGCCTTCAGCTGTGGTTCCAGCTGCCCTCACAGAAAAAAAGGCGATATGTACTGCTTAAAGACAAACTCAGAGTGATGATTTGTCATCTCGAATACTAAGTCCGAGTGAAAAAAAAAAAAAGGAAAGAAAGAAATACCCCCCAGAGTATTTTGCATCTGTACTTTTATATGCCATGTTACACATACATCGTGAATGACGACGGAGACAAAAACCTGATGGAATAACTCGGTCAGCCTCAAAAAGCAGGGTGGAAACTGTAAACTGTTGCTGGAAGGGCTGCCAGTAATCATCAGCCCTTTTTTTTATCACACTACCTTTTTTTTTTTTTCTTTTTCAGTAAGCACTCAGTTAGGGTGGAGTCATGCGCTATACCAAGTCTCCATCATCATCATCTAGATTTCTGTATCACTTACTTTTTTTTTCTTTTTTTTTACCAGCGGCTTCACTACATAAAATTACACCGAAATTTACAGCGTATACCTCAGGGCCAATGCGTGTATCAAATCCATGGCATTTACGCCCTTTTACCAAATGACAGTGGACTGCCCTTTGTAAGTCGTCCTTCATCATACCTTAGGTAGATCAACAAAAAGGTGTTGCGTGACTCGTGGTGACGGCGTTTTCTGACACAGTTTACATCGGGGGTTACGCAAGTCAATGGCATTGATGAGTCGACCACAACTGTCACACTGGTCACCGCGGGCATCATCAAAACCACACAGGGGACAGGTGCCCTCCACAAATCTGTCTGCCAAAAACCTGCATACAAAGCAAATCAACAAATGAACAATGACAAAAAATTACGTAACCTGCCAGTCCTATGACAGTTTCAGCAACTTGAACTAACTGTGTACCAAGTATATTATAATTATACACAGGAACCTATTCCCAATGTCCAAGTAAAACTGGAAGTTCGATACGTGTAAATGAACCATGAGCACATAAAAATAAAAACGAAACTGAGCTTAAGGTAGAATAACATCTCACACGATCATCCAAGTTTGCATAATACAAAGAGAGTACATGGAAAGGGAACTGGAAGAATAGGGAATCCCCATCACGATTTGTTCCAGCTTCACGATGGCTGACAGAACATCTATATGGTTGTCTGTTCGCATCAATACACTACAGGAGACTTACTTGTCGCAGCCAGCACAATGTAGCTGTTCAATACTGTCCTTCAGGATGAAACCCTTCTCATACAGCTTCCAGAAGATGTCCTGTGCGATCCTGAAAAACACATCACATAAAAAAAATGAGCTCACATTGTCACAGAGACTTCAGCTTTTATAAGCTGCTGAACAAATACATATACTTACAAGAAACACAGCGTTCACAGAGTGTATACAGTTTACTCTTTACAAATAAATACTTGTCTAAACTCAAACGTTCCAGTTACTTTCAAAACAGAACATTCACTGATTCACATATATTTTTTAAAGATCATAAACGCTGTCACTTCTAAATTCTAAAACTTAAAGAGCTGAGCTGACCCTTCGCACCATGTGTGTGAGAGAATGAACGTGATTCACGTAAGCATGCGTGTTGGGTTCAGCTCGCCGCGCTCTGAGCCAATTCAAGAAATTGAGTAAAGCGCCTATACAATACAAAGTTATTATTATTACTGCTTGACGAAAATGATCAAAACTTTTGGTCCAAAGATTTGGAAGGCAAATCAGAAGTCTCAGAATGTTGTTGTTTTGGTTTTCTTTTCAAATTACATACTCTGTTTGTTGCTTTGTGGTTGTGCGGCCGAAGTAATCAAAGTCAATGTTGAACCACTCGTAGATCTCGGTGTGAAGCTTGTTGTACTTGTCACAGATCTGCTTTGGTGTCACTCCCTCCTCTAAAGCTTTTGTCTCTGTTGCCGTCCCATACTCATCCGTTCCGCAGATGTAGAGCAAATTGTATTTCCGCAGGCGGCAATACCTTGATGAACAGCAGTTCTGAGAATTCTTACCTTATTTCATTTGAAAAAGAACTAGAAAGTGGACATGGAATGAAGATTAATTACTGAGTAAAGTAAGCTCATATTCAAGTTATAAATATTTATTTATCAGTAATGTACCAGTATAGAGTAATTCTGTGGGCATGATGCAGTTCACACCAATGTTCATATACTCAGCAACCTACCTTGAAAAAACATCAGCTGAGAGAACACAGCCGATGATGTTACCAAGGTGAGGCACGTTGTTCACATAAGGCAGAGCACTGGTAATGAGAATGTTCCGCTTGTCTTTCACAGGCAGACTGCAACAGCAAGTTAACATTGTATGAAAAATGCAGCACACGTATACCAATTACTTCCACAAATAAAGGGTGACACTAAGAAATTTTGGAAAGAATGAAAACCTGGCAATTTTCAAATCTTAGCGGTCTTAAAGGCATTTTGTAGCACGAGAATAAGCATGGCTGAAAATGGCCCATGCCCAAAAGGAGGAATCTGGAAATGTTTGTAGAAGTTAGTGATAAAGTTTGCCACGAGTGAGTGTCTGTAAAGCAGACTCGATATTGTAGGGGGTTCTGGGAGCATGCTCCCATGAACTTTTTTTTTTCTTTTTTTTTTTCAAATTAGACTAAAATCGGTGCACTTTAAACATGATTTTAAGTGCGTCAGAGGAAGAAACATTTCTTTTCTTTTCTTTTGGGGGTGGGTGGGGGGGTGGTGGGGGGGGGGGGAACATATTTGGCCAAAGGAGGAAATCCTCCTAACAGAGAAAGATTTTAATCCCTGGATAATGTATGGGATGTAACTTACATGGGATGTTTGCGTTGGACAGGAGTTGGGAGAGTCTTGCTGTCAGCACTCCAAGATTTCACTGCTGCCTCTGCCTCCTCAGCTGGTACTCTCTCCATGGGCACCTGGCGAAACACAGTGACTCACAGTACAATGTGTGCTCAGTCCTTGTGGTCACCACCAGTCTCATATGCTTTAGCACTAATCTAATGAACTGTACAGCAACCACCTGTCCACAGTCCATCGTCTCAACAGACACTGTGAGTGAGACATTCTTCATGCAGTAGTATACAGTCATTTCACTATACCAATTTTTTACATCAGATGAAATTATACCAATAGGACATCATAGTATGGTATGGTATGGTATGGTATGGTATGGTAGACTTCTCCTCGGCACACATATCCATCTCTGCTGAAATGCTCACGGTGCCGCAGGGCTGGAGGACAAAGCAGCCTACTCTTCTTCGAAAGATGAACGTGGGATTTTTAGCGTGCACACTTGATGTATGTACATGCGTGTGTACACGAAGGCGAGACAGGCACCGTAAACGAGTCTGCACATGGATCTGACTCGATATGGTGAGGAAAAATCCCACCATATTCCTGCCCACCGGGGACTCGAACCAGGCAGCACAGGATCCGAGGTCCGATGCCTTAACCACTAGACCAAATCACATGAAAGTGCACACACGCAGGCACACACACACACACCCCCCATCAACTGGAGAAAGGGCCTCAGCATGCATCAACTGGTGTTTAGACCCTTTTCCACACGACAGCAGAAGGCCAAAAGTGGAAACACAGCTGATGCAGAATGTCCCTACCTCTGGATTTTCAGAAGTTGATGACTTTGGTGTAGCACTAGTGGAGCTGGAAGGTTTTGCACTTTGGCTTTTGACATTTTTGCTCGCCGCGGCGTCTTTTGCACCCCCTGTTGCTGGTGATGGGCCTACAGGTACTGGCTGGGACAAGAGCGATTCCTGGACAAAAAAAGCAATGGAAGCATGTAAGTGCAATCGTACTGTTTCTAGAGAGCTTTACCGCCCAGCTTCAAAGAGAACTTCTGCTGCAAAAGGACAGGGCGGGGTGGGTGTTTGGGGGTTTAACGTCCTTTTCCACCACATAGGGTGATATCAAAGACGGGGCAACGATGAAAAAGCCAGTACAAATATTTCGCCCCAGCAGGGATCGAACTCACGACCCGACCATTAGAAGTCCAACGCTCTACCATTCGACCACCCCGGCTCCCCTGCAAAAGGACAGAGCAGAACAGAGAAATGCTGAAAGCTGTATCTACCTGTCCTCCCCTCCTTTTCCAACCGAGTTAGCCTTTCACAGCAGAGTAGAAAAGAGAAAGGTCATCGGCTGAGACTGCCCATCCGCCCCTCCAAACCATGAGAGACAGGTTCACAGTCTCAAAAATTCCAGGACTTTTCCAGGATTCCATGACCTGTCCGGACTCCCCCCCCCCCCACCCCACCCTTGCTGTACCCACATACCCAACATCCTTACCTTGAACACCGCTCCTCCTTTGTTTTGTGTGACATCTTCAACAGCTGACTGTATGGCTGGAAGTGACTGCATGGCAGAGATCCACGTTTTGATGGCAGTGAGTTTTTCTATAGCACCTGAAATGGAAATATTCCCAGTGTTGTCAAAGTATTCTTTGTTTCTTTTAAATATCTGAACTTATTCCATGTGAAATTTCACAATGGTAGAGTGAATACATTAGAAAATAGAGTTAGTAAACAGAACTAACTTCACATGCACTTTGATTTCAGTTTGCTTTACAAAGAGATTCCCTTGGTTTGGGACCAGAAAGTAGTCTCAAGCTTGAAGCTAGGAAAAAAAATGGTGGCAAAAGAATTAACAACAGAACCAAGAAATGAAACTAGAGAGGCAGAAGCCTCCATGGCTCCCTTGTGACACAGGTCAAGGTCATTCACAAAAGTATGTTTGTAGAGCTCTTATCACTATCCAGTATTATGCTAAGTGATGTGTCTGGCGCTCTGAGTTCCTGGCAATATTACAATTTTCCCCGAAACAGTTTGTACAGCCTTGACCTTTGGTCAAAGTCATTCAAAAGAGATCTCATCAATGTCTATCATCATGCCAAGTTTGATGCCTCTAGCATTTGTAGTTCCTCCGAAAACAGTAATGTTAAAATTCACAATAGACAGCTTTAATGACCTTGACCTTCAGTCAAGGTCATTCAGAAAGGCAGGTCTCATTGCTGTCTATCATCATGCCTCGTTTGGTGCCTCTACTGTTTGTTGTTTTGGAGAAAATGCCAAGGTTAAAGTTTCCAAAAAAACGCTTGCATGACCTTGACCTTGACTAAAAGTCACTGAACACAGGTATGTCTGTAAAGGTGCTGCCAATGTCAATCATCGCACATAGTTTGATGCTTGACAGCTTCTGATTCTTCTAGATACTGAAAAAATGCAAGTGTAAAATTTCCGAACAGTTTCAATGACCTTGACCTTCAGTCAAGGTCATTTAAGATGGTATGTGTGCATAGGTCTTATCACGGTCTATCAGCATGCCAGGTTTGGCACCTCTGCTGTTCATTGTTTCTGAGAAAATGCCAATGTTAAGGTTTCACAAAACTATCTCGTACGGCCTTGACCTTGACAGAAGGTCACTGACTACATGTATATCTGTAAAGTTCTTATCAATGTCTATCATCATGCAAAGTTTAAAACCTCTGGCATTTGTAGATTACGAGAAAATGCCAATGTAAAATTTTCAAACAGAGAGCTTTAGTGACCTTGACCTTGGGTCAAGGTCATTCAAAATGATATGTTTTGAAAGGTCTTGTGCTAGTCTATCAGCATGCCAAGTTTGGTGCCTCTACTGTTTGTAGATTCTGAGAAAATGACAACGTTAAAGTTTTCTGGACACACACACACACACACACACACACACACACACACAGACAGACAGACGACGGAGGGTTAATACATAGACTCCCATTGTTACACAAGGGAGCCAAAAAGCATCCCTCTACTCTAGGGACTTTACAACACCATTAACTAATGCATTACCTTGGAATGGTTTGTCCTGCAGTAAGGGATACATGGCCCCAAACACAGCAATATCAGCAGCAGACACCTCCTTCTGCATTGGAAAACAGGAGCATAATGAAACCGATTCAACAGCCTTTGGTGCAATAACACAGACCCACCTCAGCCCACCCACTAAGGTGTCAGTATAACCCAGGGTTGCACATTTTCCACAGCTTCTATAAGACAAAGTGTCCTGGAAACAGCAAAGTGATAGGACACAGTGTCCTGGCCACTTAGTGGCAATAAAAATTTTAAAAGGGCAAATGTCCGCTTGAGGTGGGAAAAATAGGACATTTGAAATTTTTATAGGTCAATGTCCTGGGACCGACTTCAATGTGCAACCCTGATTATAACCTCAATTGTTTTGCAGTAAAGAGACCATTCTTTGCTGAGAGAGAGAGAGAGAGAGAGAGAGAGAGAGAGAGAGAGAGAGAGAGAGAGAGAGAGAGAGAGAGTACTCCAGTCTCCATACAAGCTATGCTTTACAGTTTACAATTATGACCTTATAAGTACTCACCCCATATTCCACTCATTTTGTCAATCCGTAAAATTTAATTTCCAAAAGTTCCCAATCCAGAAAATTTAATTTTCAAAAGTTCTCATTCCAAAAAATGAAAAATCAAGAGTGTTCTGGAAAATTGGCACCTCTGCATTAGTAAGTTCTACTCTGATGTATACAGACTGAAGGAGGGATGGGGTAAGGGGAAGGGAACTGAAGCAGATGATACTTTCATTGATAGAGAGATGGAACAACCTACATCTGCAAGAAATCCATGGCTTTTCAGTTTTTTCTCCAGGTGTGACAGGAGCGGAGTGAAGCTGTTCAGGAGATCTTTTTCCGCTTTCCCATGGCCAAAAACACTCACTAGATATGGAACTGCCACAGGCTGAAAACAAGGCAAACATATTGTTGCAGCCATATGTTATTTATTTTTTTAAAAAGTTCTAACTGTAGCATAAATGCAAACTAGATAAAATTCACTCACTCACTGGAGACAACTAGAAACTTTAAAATCAGCTTGCTGATTCAACTCCAACATCAGCAGACGGGCTATGCATTACTTGATTCAAAAACTGCCACTGTCATTAAAAATAATAATTTGATAATCACCTGCACAATAAGGAAAAAACACATTAAATGTCAAAATGCCAAACCACCCTATTCCATTGCTACTCAGTATGATCCAAATCTTATCTCTAATAGTACTACTAATATGTGCACCTGGGTGCACACCAAATAAGGATAATTACCAGTCAGTGCTGGAAGGAAAAGAATTAAAGAATGCAAACTGAAATACCGCAAACTGAGTGCTTTCCCATTCTAGCCATTGTTGAACTTCATCCCCGGCTAGTAACGCCTGCTGACTTCCCTTGGCAAGCAGATAACTGAAAGTAAAACATAGCAAACTCTGTTATAATGTAAAACAGAACTTTTGATTTTGATCTGCTTACTCAGAGCTCCCCATAACGCACAAACGGGAGTTTACAGACGCACTAATTTTGATACTGGACATGTAGCTGTGCGTCCGTGTACATAATAATCTATGGTCCAAAGAAGGCTTTGCGCGAAGCTGAACAGTTTTCCGCCGATGTTGAAACGCACTGTGCATCGCCGTATTGGATCAGAAATATGTTTCCAAGATCTTTGGTAAATCTGTTTAAACTTCAACGTCAGCGATAAGGATGCGCGCGCTGATAAACTACTGTTTTCACCTCACAAAACCAGGCCCAAAATGTATCAGATTGCACTCGTAGCTTCGCCACTTCGAGGGACTCCCACTTTTTTCAGTTGGGAGTCCTTGGACTCTTGGGAAAAAATCCTATGGGGAGCTCTGTTACTTAGTCACCTACTAGTAGCAGTACTGTACTCCAAGTCAGAAAAGTGATTAACAGAAAACACTCATACATGGGAATACATGTACGAGTCTGCCAACAAGGGACTACTGTGAAAAGAATTTATATATATGGTCAAGAGTACAGAGTTGAGTCTAGTGAGTGTGACATGAGTACCCAGTTTTCAGCAAAGTGATAAACAAACTATTTTATATGAATTTGGTGTGTCTTGTCATGAGCAATCTTCACAGTATCTGATTTTCTCATACAACTTGTCGATTGGCCGTATTTGAAAAAATAAGTTGTGAGTTTGTACATAACATTAAACACTGTCACAATTTTGCAGACTTGAAATTTCAAGGCAAAAACAAACCAGTGATGTTGTTTGCATTTTGTATTTTTATTTTCAAGGCTTAACCTTCAGCCATATCACAAAAGAAAAGGAAAGACTCACCAGATGCAAAGAAATGCAATGAAAAAGTGGTGTGAACATAACTTTACATCAAGCAGCATGCTAAACTGAAATGAGCACCATTATGACAGAGTACTGATACTGTTTGGTCAATAAAAACTTCTTAACAACATTGTTTGGGTTACTCAATAATAATGTAGTGCAATACATGAACAATAATAAATGATACGTGAACAGAAATGGATTCAAATGTTTCTGGTTTTCTGCTTGACAGAACATGTCAATAAAACCCTTTAAAAAGCTAAACATTTTATTCCAGTTATTATTGTTTCCCAGTAAAATTAAAGACTGACCCTTGAAATACATGCAAAAACAAAAATAACAGTTGCTACTTCACTGTGTCCCTGAATAAAGTGATCAAAGAAAGAACTGGGCATGCTTAAACATAACATTACAACGTGACAGACTCATTCAATACTTTTAAAGTCACACAGGAGGAAAAGGTACCAAAAAATACATTACCAGTGACTTTGTTTTTATGGTAAGTAAAACTTACTCACACAAAAATGTATCTAACAGCTTTAACACATGAATTATTACCATATCCAGCTGTCTGAACATAACTTGACACACTTGAACACAACATTACACTGTGACAGACAAATTTCAGATAGCTAAAGTCAACCAGAAGGAAAAAGAACAAAACATATCAGTTGTAGTAAGTGTGGTTCAATGGGAGGTACTCTTTAACCCCCTCAAAGTATGATTTTAAGCTTAATCCCATAGATAATTGCTATCTCAAGCTACATGAATGTAACTTTACGCAACTTCGAACCTAACACTACACTGTGACAGACTCATTTGAGACTGTCAAATTCAAACAAGAGGAAACGGAACAAAAAAATGTATTACCAGGAAGTGTGCTTTAATGGAAGGTACACATTCTCTTCACAAAAATATGATTTAAAAGCATAATAAAATTGTTAACTGTCATCATCAGGTTGCTGGAACTTAACTTGACAAACACTCATGCAACGGCTTTCACTCAAACACACACAGGGATGATGTATACAAACTGCTATAATCAAAAAGGGGCTCACAGCATAGGAAATAGTGAATACATATCATTTTTCAGTACAGCAAAGGAAAAAAATGTAACCTTTAACTGAACATAACTTGAAACCCACTGTCTGTGTATAAAGTTGTGTTCAAACACAAACAGCTCCTGCACATTTTCTATTGGTGTGATCCTGGAAAAAAAACACACAGTCATGAATAAAAACACATAATTTCGCTGTCCTCTATTTCTGGCCATTAAAAAAATGAAGGAATGCCCAAGTTGTTGTTTGTACATAATATAACAACTGCATGAATCTGGGTACGGTGTGTAAAGTTAACTTCAATAAACAAACAGATGAACACACAAAAATGTGTTTGAATGGAAATTTTCAAGACTCCAGGGAGAAAAATTATTCCAAAGATGTTTAGCAGGATATTTTATTTTTGTTTGGTGCTAGACTTGTCGTCGTATGAGTTTGAACATAATGCTGACGACCTTCGTTTGTGAGTAAAGTTGTGTTCAAACCAGAGACATCTGAAATTTTACATAAGAAAGCTTTACTCTCCGCAAAGGATCTTTTTCAGAGTAGCTTTTCACCTAAAAATACCTAAGGCATTCATTGTTTGTTGCTGAATACACAACTTTTGCAACAGAGTCATGAACATAACGTTTACAACCTAAACCAAAAATGTCTCCACGGTTGTATCGATTAGAATCACGACAAGGATTAACATCCACGTGTTGGTGATACCAATCACCACACTAACATCGAGTTTACCATTGCCGCTGTTGTCAGCAGTATTCCAAAATGCACAAGAACACAGACTCTTTGTGTTTATTCACTTTTTGCTGCTGAGTTGACTAGATTTGTCTGAAGATAACACTTAACACTTAAAACTTACCCTCGGGATTATCGGCTGCCTCCTCCAGTGACCGTAATCAAAGTCATCAGCTCAAAGAAATCATGCTTCCAGCTTGTGTTTGAAACGGCCGCTGGTTGAATTTATCTCATACCCAAGTGTAGCGATCGATTTTTTCTCGCGTGAACATAACAGTAAAATTAACACAGCGTCGGGTCTTCGAAATCAACACGAAGTTTCTTTTCAACAACACGAGATATATCGGTGTTCTTCCATGAAAAATAAAGAGTGAAAAAACGATGTTGAGATTATGCAAGCTAGGTATTTCGCAGGACAAAAGTACGTTCGACCTCGGTGGTCGATGTTGATCGTCGGAAGTTTACGCCGACGTTATGTCCAAACGTGCCTACATTTTCAGTCATTTTTCTAAAAAACGGAAAATATTTGACACCTGCCAGTATGCCGACTGAAATAAAGGCAGTTTTGAGCATTTGGAGGCAGCAAATGGGTTCACTGACCGTTCTCCATGTTTCTCAAAATAACACTTCAGCGATCGCAAGTACTTTCTGTCACGTTTTTCTTCCACTGCAATCACCGATTTTTCGCCAAAAACCCAGAGTTTTAAACGCAAGAAGTAAATGTACCACATCCAATTCTCACTGTTTGAAACTCTGATTTATACTGAACAAGTGACCCAAAGTAGACAACTGTGCATGCTTTTTAAACAAGTTTGTGGCATCATTCATGTGAATGGGTAGCCATTTTGAGCAGTCGACTCACCTCTGTACTCTTGACCATATGCATGCTGTGCTTGCTATGAAACATGTACACCCCCCCCCCCACGTCATTCCCCTGATATGCTCCATTGGATTTCTTGCAGTATTTTGTTTGTTTTGTTTTGTTTTGTTTTGTTTGTTTTTTTCTCTTCTTTATACTTGTTTTGTTTGGTTTTCTTTTGTTTTTGCAGAGTTCCAGCTTGGTTCATGTAATAGCTTCTTAGGGTTTTTTTTTCTGTAGCAAGGTCAAGTTGTAAGATAAGCACTTGTGCTTAACACAAGTTTATATCCTTGTAAAATAAAGCTCGTTCATTCATTCTCTAGCACGAGGAATACACTTTGCACCTGACAACTGTGTTGGCTGAAAACAGAAACTTGCCAGGAAACACCTCCAGTACCGGCAGCCTGCTCTCCTTCAGGTATGGCACAACATGTGCTGTAAACATACAACATTCATCTTAAGCAAATATGGTATGGCCTCAAATGCTGCATCTTACTGAGTGACTGCTTAGTTTATCTTAGCTGCCATCACAACCTTTTCTTCAAAGTGTTTGTCCGTCAAGTTAATTGTCCTTGTACTTGAGTACTGAACAGCAGCCACCCCAACAACCAAAGCGTTAGTTATGCATAAGAGAACATGCACAGAGAACATACCTCCATGTGAAACATCTGTTTTGTCCACATTGATACCGGCGAACTTGGCAGCAGCCAAGACTTTTATCGTCTGGAAGTTACCGGAATCGGTGTACAACTTCATGTTCAGGCAGTACTTCACTGGTGCTCGGCTACCTGATAAAGATCGTTAAAACTGATCTGTTTACTTCCGGGTGAATCTTTCGGTTTATTTCATCAGCTGGTGACCGAGATTCCTAACAGCATGTGTCTGACGAGAGGAAGTGACTGACACTTTTTTTGAGTGACGTCCCTTGAAAAAGGAACGTGAAGCCGCAATAGCGCATCGGTATCGCCAGGACGTTGTTTAGGGAGCTCGTGCGGTGCAGGTGAAACAGCTTGTGTGAGTGGATTTTCATGGACACCGTCGAGCGAGCAAGCGGTGTATGATTCATTTTATCATTTGTCGGCGTCGAGATGAACTCTTCTTCTGCCCTATAGTCACTGCCGTCACGCGCGGCCGGCCCGGCCGGCAAGGGGCTGGAGTCAGTGATTACTGACACTGACTGACTGACGGACTGAGTACACCGCGCCCCCCCCCCCCCCGACCCCGACCCCCATCCCCCCCCCACACACACACACACGACCGTCACACACACACACACCGGCACGGCACACACACACACACACACACACACACACACACACGTGGCACACACACACACACACACACACACACACACACACACACACACACACACACGTGGCACACACACACACACACACACACACACACACAGAGGACAGTCTAACTGCACATGGAACAGTGACACAAGCAAACACTGTGACCTTCGTATACATTATTTATTAATTTATTTATTTATTTATCATGTCAGTCCACACATTTCGCACGTACCGCGGTCCGGCGCAGCGCACGAGTATCCCACGTCAGTCAGTCATCATAGTTTTGATTCCGAGTCCGTTATTTTTCAGTTTTCGCCTTGTATGCGAAAATCCGGCAGGCAAGACTGATTAACTGAACGGTTCCTTGACCGGCGGCTCTTATTGCAGCAGACACGAGTATAATCAAAGTGCAACACTCCCACTACGCCAAATTTAAATCCATGCAGATGTAAATGAATAATGATGTTTGTTTGTTTGTTTGTTTGTTTGTTTGTTTGTTTGTTTGTTTGTTAATGACTCGAGTACACTGGAGATCGTTCCAACAAGTCGGACCCTGGTACCTTCGCCCTTTCGCACCACGTCATTGTAATGTGATCATGTCCAGAGTGTGAGAGAATGCGCGTGGTTCACGTGAGTGTGCGTGTTGGGTTTAACTCGCGGCGCTTTGAGCCAAATATTTGGGATAAAGCGCCTATACTAATGCGCCTATTATTAGCAGTAGTGTTGTGGTTGTGGTTGTTGTTGTTTAGTGGCCGTCTCACCGTTAAAAGCATCTCCTTTGTAACCGCTATGATCCCAAAGGCTGTGAAAGCAATCGGAGGACCCGTCAGCTTGGATATGAACAGCTTCAGCTGTAATAGAGAGGTAAAATAATGTAAATTAATGTTGGTTCGTCATCTGAAGTACGCCGTTGTCTGGCTTGCAGCCGAAAGAACTCTTCATTGAACACAACGTTAAATATTCACCGCACGCTCTCGTGTCAGTTCGATTCATTCAGCGCCACGTGTATATATTGAAACACAAAATTATTATTAATGCACTAAACATCTCTCTCTCTCTCTCTCTCTCTCTCTCTCTCTCAGGACTGAAGATGCCTAACAATTCATAATCACCATCATCATCATCATCATCATCATCAGTATAACCATTTTCTCTCTCTCGAAACCAGCCCAAGTGTCACCGTCTCCCCCCCCCCCCCCTAAAGTCCTCACCATGGACGAAAATCTCATCCCATTCTTCTTCCAGACAAGTGAATTGACATGTAGCCAAATTCTGATTGACAGGTCAGTGCAGCCAATCACAGTTCACCGATACTCCGGGTTCCCTGCCTGAGCGGCCTTTCTCTCTTCTGTCTCTCTCTGTCGATAACAGGAAACCCTCGGTTTGCTTGACAAACTGAGAAATCAGATAAGTTGCCATGGAGAATCAGAGAGCGTAGACTGATACAGGCCAAACTTTCGCCTCTGATCTCATCTCTGCTACATTTGAGATCGCAAATACGTCTACCCGTGCACTGCGAGCGTGACTCGTAAGCAGCAAAACATCTCCGCCGCGTGAAACACGCGAAACAAGCAAGCATGGGATCCCCCCCCCCCCCCATCCCATCTCCTTCCGTGACTGGAGTCACGCAATGTTTTTTCAGTCGGTAAAAAAATTCCAGCAGCTAAGGGTGAGAATTTCACGACTTACTGCGATTTTACGATCGCTAATTTTCCTTCTTTGTAACAAGCGGTTACTTTGCTTATTAGGTACCGCGGTAGTTTCAACAAAAGCTAACGGCGCGGTATATCGATCAGAGTATTAAACCAAAAAGTTTTACCTGTTTCAGACATCATTAGCGCCGTTAAACAGAACTGATAAACAGAACTGATGTTTGCAAAGTGGCGGTGATCGATATGATGCAGATGTTTGTCGGCTCAGAGAGGTGGATGAATTTGCACAGCGAAATGCTTCGCGTCTCAAGTGTATCATTTGCATTGCTCTTGCGTCAGCCTTCATTTTGCAACATTTTTTTAATTCATCATACATGTACTCTTTTCTAATCATGATTTACCTGATCTCTCTCTACATATATATATTCCCTATCAGCTTCAAGCATCATAATCACCCCTAAAAATGCTTCAGTTTAGAAACAACTTGATTACTACCATGAACAGACCATTCAAAGGCACGCACCTGACAGGGGTAAAAGAATTTGAATGTCTCCTTTCCGCTCAGGCATCACTGGAGTAATGCACGTCTACATTCTCTTTAGGCCAGAAAGGCAGTTTGCACAAACACGCTTGCCTCCTTGTGTCCCACCTTTTCTTGTGACACGAATCCTGTCGATGGGATTCGCAATAAACAGACAATAATTAAATTTTATAAGTGGAGTTATCTGGAAATAAACGGACATTTATAAGGAAGTTATCTGGAAATAAACAGACATTTATAAGAAAGTTATCTGGAGGCTATTTACACACACACACACACACACACACACACACACACACACACACACACACACACACACACACACACACACACACACACACACAGAGGAAAGGGGGGGGGGGATGCGGGAGAGAGACGCAGAGAGCAACACACATTAGCTGAATGACGTTAACACATTGCCATTTACATAGCATTTTAAAGTAAAACTCGACAATCGATTCTGCACACATAAAAACGCTTTAACGTCAGACTGATAGAAACGTTTGAAGCTAAACACGAGAACAGAATCGCATTTTGTTTCATGACGTCACTGCTCAAACGCATTATTTCTGCAAACATTGACTTCCAAACTGACAAGGTAATGGAGGCTGCTAATGCTTGGCAAACCTCGATTTCTGGATTATTTCAAAACTGATGTTGATAATATAAAACCCAGTGGACTTCACAGCTCTTCAGTCCTCACTGGCTCCTATCACAGAGTATATAAGAACGTTCTAGACGACAAGTGAGAATATCAAGCCAGAAACTGGAGAAGGGACATATTCTACCGGACAATTCAAATCTTGAAGTTAAAAAAAAAAAAAAAAAAAACCATTTTCAAGCGTTTTTCATATAATATGTCATAGGGCATCAACTACCTGGTCTTCTCGTGCCAAGGTTCCTCTCTACTCATGGTTTTAGTGATTTTAAAATTTGTCCTTGAATGAGTAAAGTATATTACATCTTAGGTAACCAGCACTACCAGTTCTGTGTGTAGGACAATTTGCCGGCAAGAATGGATCTTCGCAAAGAACTGCGCCCGTTGTACGTTTCTATGGCTCTGGCTGGGTTCTACCATGAATCTGAAAATCCTGAAGAAAATGACAGTGGTTCAGAAGAACCCCCTTCTTCTAAAAAGATCGGGAGTTCACTGTATTGTTACATCGTTGTCGGCCTCATGTGGGTCAACTTCCTTCGTTACATTCCGTCGTTTTGGGTCGGGCCGGATGCAGAGAAGCCCCTTCTGGTTGATCGAGTCATCCACGTCATCTTTTTCCTGCAATGTGCCACGAGCGGTACTATTTTTCTTTTCACTGCAAACGCCCGAAAAGGCTTCAAGAGTTTGTGAAATTGTGCAAGACTATCAGCAAAACCTACGGAGGGATTCTGTCTGAAACAAAGCACCCCAGGTCATTGTCAAAGGATGCAGACATTGCTTCGCGACTCTGCTGTGCTTTTCGTCAAGGTTTTTGCCCAATGTCTCAGCGCCGGACCGAATCAACGCACTGTGAACAAGTACCACCATCTGTAATACGGAAACTCACTCGCAGGAATGTCAGTCTAGCCTGGCTCTTTATCTTTTTCAACATGACCGTTGTGATCGGTTGTATGTTTGAACGGTGTGGAGATGACAAAGAATATGGGCGTAATTGTGAGTAACCCCTTCCCGTCTCTTCTTCCAGTGCAGCTGGTTTTCTTAGCATTGCATTTCTCTGCTACGTGTGCGTGGGTGTTCCCCGTTGCTTTCTCATGTACAATGTGCTCTGTGATCCATCACTGGTTCAGTCGCTTAACAGAAAATGTAAAGAAATCAATCGAAGACGATAGCTGCTTGAAGGAACTTGAAGACGAAGCGGCCATTATTTGTCCGCATGACTGCACAGCAAAATGCACCATGGAACATGCTATTACTGGCTGCAATCCGAGGCCACAACTGGCTCAAGACCCTGATGCTGCATCCGAAAATGACGTCAGTATCGAGCTAACCATTGGCGAAGCGAAACCACCCGAGGACAACCGAGGCTTACATGTAAGTCTGCGAAACAAACCTGTTGAAATCAAACCTACCGTTTCTTGCAAACCTGGCCAATCAAACATCTTTGTGGCTGACCCGAAAGACGACAGGAGTCATGGCGACTTTCTCGCATGTCCGAAAAGCTTCGACGCCTGCATCTGCAGCTCTGCGCATGCGTGACGGTTCTGGATCGAACCATGAAAGAACTGCTGATGATTTCGTACGTCACCAACATCCCTCTAACGTGTTTTATCTTGTACCAGACGGTTCATTACAAGCTGGATGTCTTCACAGTCTGCGTGTTCTCTTTCTGGACTGTTGGCAACTTGAGTCACTCATTTCTCATGTCTGTCGCTTGCGCCCGCGTTCACGAGGCGGTAAGTCTCCGACAAGACAATACAATTACTTTTACTGTCCAGTTGCAGCTAGTACAAACAAAATATTGCCCTTTGGCGTACACAGTGTTTTCTGCAGTCGTACTTCTGTTTCCAGCAGACCCCTCCTGCAATATATTTTCTCTGTCTACAATGAATTCCCAGCTGAATTCTAGACTCACACAAACGAATCTATGCAAATCCTTGCACTTAGGATTATTTTTGAAATGATGGAATTTGTTTCTTATCTTTTCAGGCTCACTCACCACTAGAATATCTGTACTTTGCTGACATCAGTAGGGCAACATCTGCTCAGCGTCATCAGGTGAGATTCTGGGGCGGTCGGTGGTCTAGTAGTTAAGAGACTTGTCACCAATGCGAGAGGTCAAGGGTTCGAGCCCCACTCGGGGCAAAGAATTTTTCCTTCTCGTATGTGACACCGTTCATTCGGGCCGATCGTCGGGGGTTCTCTCCGGGTACTCCGGCTTACTCTCCCTCTACTTTGGAAATGTTCAGCCCATTAAATGTGAAAAAAATGCAATTCAAATTCCGAAATTTAAATAGCTGAGCTGACCCTTCGCACCACGTGATTGTAATGTGTTTATGTCCAGTGTGTGAGAGAATGTGTGTGATTCACGTGAACGTGCGTGTTGGGTTCAGTTCGCGGCGCTTTGAGCCGATTCGTGAAATTGGGTAAAGCGCTAATACAATACTCATTATTATTATTATTATTAAATCTCCAGTAAATGTTAACTCTCTCTCTCTCTCTCTCTCTCTCTCTCTCTCTCTCTCTCTCTCTCTCTCTCTCACACACACACACACACACACACACACACACACACACACACACAGAGTTGTCCTACATATTTAACTTTCGTCAGGTCGTGTCATTGTATTTACCGAGCGAAGCATAGGGCATTGGAAATATACAGGGATGGATGTTTGTTCACTTATAAGCCGTCGAATACCACCAATTTACGCCATTATAGACATTTTTGTGAAAGCCGTTCCCTTGTCCTGTCCTTTAAAAATATTAATTTTATTTGGACTGGTGATAACCACCCCACGCTGACAGGCTGGCATGAGATCTGTTCAAACAGGGAAAAAAATATTGAATGCATTTACTCAAATCTCCGATTCCAAATACAGCTAGAAACATCCTTGTCCGAGCGACTGACGATAAACCCATTTTGTACCCGGGGATTTCCCCGTTCTTCACTCCGTGTTTTTCTGTTCAGGATTTCAATCTGTGGGAGATCTGCTCAAACAGGAAAAATACCCTAAATACATGTCAAAATATTTAAACAAAAAGATACAAACATCCTTGTCTGTCCAAGAGAACGAGGATGAACACAATGCTTATTTCCTACCGCAAACAAAATTCCCCGTTCTTCCGTTGTCCTGTTCCCACCGCATCTCTCTTTTAATGTTATTGTTTCATTAGATTTGTTCTAATGTGAAAAGAGCAAGGTTATTTCTCACATCTCCGATCAAAATGTTAGAAGACAGACAGGTACACCTCTTCCAAGAATTTGGTGATGGATATTTCTGGTACTGCCAATGCATCTTTGTGTTCATTATATTGTTGTGTCCAACAGAAAAAAAACTGTAAATGCTATAACTACAAAATCCGAGTTCAAATATTAAAACGTAAACAGATACAAACATCCCCATTGAAGAGACTAACGACAAACTCATTTTGTAACGCCCACCAGGATTCCAGGTTATTCCGTTATCTCAGCATCTTTCTGGCTTGAAGTGGGCATTTTTCAACACAGGAAAGGCTTATTTTCCTACCGTAAACGGTCCCCCCCCCCCCCGCACCTTTCTGTAACTAGTAGTGCTTGCATAAAATCTGTTCAAACGAGAACAATGGTAGATGCATTTACTGTCACCTCCTCGAAATATTCTAGCAAAGAGACCAAGAGATTGAGACTGATTTTCCTGCTCTTCTCGTGAGTAAGTGCCAACAGCGGAAGTTTCTTCTCCTTTCCACACGAAGCTTTTGAGGGATTGTAAAATGTAGAAATGTTGACCTCACAACGTATCATCATCATCATCATCATCATCATCATCATCATCATGGTCATCTGGGGAGCCGGGGTGGTCGAATGGTAGAGCGTTGGACTTCTAATGCTCGGGTCGTGAGTTCGATCCCGGCTGGGGCCAAATATTTGTGCTGGCTTTTTCATCGTTTCCCCCTCTTTGATATCACCATATGTGGTGGAAAAGGACGTTAAACCCCCAAACACCCACCCCACCCTCATGGTCATCTTCGTCGTCATCATCATCGTCGTCGTCATCATCGTCATCGTCGTCGTCGTCGTCTTCTTCTTCTTCCTCGTCGTCGTCATCATCATCATCATCAGAACGTGTTTGAAACGTCTCCGATCACCTAGCCCTTACCCACATGCCTAACCTAATCATCAGATGAGTGATGATGACATTTTCTGTAATATTCCTGGACCACTGTTTACATGAATTTTATGGAGACTGCCCAGTAGAGGATGCAGTTTTCGTTTGTTGCAGCTGCAGCTGTTCCTGTCCAAGTTGACGGGTCCACCAGTCGGCTTCACGGCCCTCAGCCTCATTACAGTCACAAAGGAGATGCTGCTAACAGTGAGACAGTTTTATCTTACAGAACACTTCACTCTTTCTCATTGTTCATATACTTGTTTGTTTTTTCATAAGCCATAAGCCGTTTAATTGGTTGGCTGGTTGGTTGGTTGGTTGGTTGGTTGATTGCCCAAGCTCTTCTCCAGCTCCAGTTGTGGTCCTCCCAGGCCGTAGGCGAAATCCACGGAGTTTTTCAGTTTTTCAAATAATCATGCTACATGTACCAGATTGCATTGTAAAGTCCAACTGTTCTTAAAACTGGTTTCCCTGTAAGAAAATAAATCCGAACATGACCCACACAACAACACGTTAAACAACCAAACAAACCAAACAATCAAAAATACAATAGGAAAAAAATGACGACAAAAATGGCGTCTAAATACACGCTCAAATTCTAGGGTTAAGGAGTAGATGGTTTATTTTTACCGGTATGGTCCTAGGTGCATCTATTCGTCTTTTTTTATTTCTTTTTGGCATTTCATACAAAACATATTTACATACAGTACACAGAGAAATGGCACAGACTAAGGCTATACTATATTCATGTTACATATATAGACTATTACGCCACACACATACACACACACCCCTAACTTCATTCACTCGCACATACATACAGCTTTGCTAGCTAACAAGTATCAACAAATGGATACACAGCAATGAGATCAGTGTTTGACGCCAGTCATATAGAAGGAGTGCTTTGTATGGAAGTCAGGTCCTACAAAACTTTGCATAATGACCCGTCTTTTCTATTTTGACAGGTTGCCGGGCTTCTGGTCACCTACTTTTTCCTTCTTCTTCAGTTCAAAATTCAGTGAATTTCTGTCATAAGACAGATGAAGGTCTTCTCCACACGTACACGTTTTCTGTTTTTTTTTAATGTATATACATCGTCTGTATGTTGCAAGTCTCCAGATATTGTTAAGCCCCTGCGCCGGAAGTGGGAAAGAGTTATTGCGAGCAACTGTGTACGTCACGAGGTGTGTAAAATGTCTGGGGTTGGGGCTTTTTTCATTGCCTCTGTGTGGTATTGAAATATTTGTTATTAATGTCTCTCTAATTGTCTAATTGTGTCTCTTTTTTCATGGTAAGCCAGGACGGTCAGCTTGTCTAGGAATATGGGTATATGACGTGTAGAGGAATACTGTTTGCAAGTGTGTGATTCCCGAGTTAGCTTGGTTGATCATTTGACTAAATCTCCTGTACCATTTATTCTTTGTCCGTGTGTGTGTGGTGTGTGTGTGTGTGTGTGTGTGTGTGGTGTGTGTGTGTGTGTGTGTGTGTGAAGAGAGAGAGAGAGAGAGAGAGGGGCCTTTTGAGTGTCTGAACCAACTGTATGAAAAAAAAAAATAAAAAAAAAAACAGCACTAAGACGAGCCCTCGTTTTATTTTTCTTTAAGACTGGCCACGATTTTATACATCGGATACAGATTAACGACACTAGTACACCGTATACCAGTTCCAAAGGCTTCACTTCAAGTGAATATCCACCATAAACTGAAAACAAGCACGATAATAAACTGACAATATCTTTATCACGCGGGATCCCCTTGTTGTTAAGCGTCACGAGAGCGAACTTTAAAGTATGCATTATAAATTATATTATTAAACGTTGCATGTCCAATCAAAAAAGGTAAAATTATATATGTGTGTGTGTGTGTGTGTGTGTGTGTGTGTGTCGGGGTGTGTATGTGTGGGGGTCTATTTACATTTCAAAATTAACCACAGCAATTCAAGATATGGCCAGTGTGTGTGTGTGTGTGTGTGTGTGTGTGTGTGTGTGTGTGTGTGTGTGTGTGTGTGTGTGACACGTGTGTGTGTGCGTGCGCTATTTGCATTCCAAATTTAACCCAAACAGTCCATGATCCGTCAAAGACATGGGTCAGTATCTATATACAGTAAAGCATTAAGACACAGTCACTAGTGATAATCTTACAAACGGTTAACGCATCGGTATATGAAATACATTACACGCAATGTTAGCTTGAGCAAATAATGGCATGGTGTGGCATAGTCATGGTGTCCCTCTCCTGTAATCGATGTGATGGTCATGAAAACTGTATGCACACTCTCGAAACTTACAAATAACACATATTATGATAACGTAACTCGGGTACTGTATATTTACAACTGGACGTCTTCAATACGATCCAGACACGTCCAACACAGTGTTAATAGCATGGAATTGAGGTTATGCAAAAACCACGCTATCACATACACTTCACAATTAAGTTTTCTTATCTCTGAGGTTGACATTTTTTTTTTTAAATGCACAGGGATAAAGGTAAAAACCAAAGATGGATATAATAGATAATAAAAAAAAACGAGGGTTAAATTAACCTCGAGTTTTACCGGCATGCGGGCCCTGATTGCTGGAATTCGTAGAAATGTACTTCCTCCATGTTATCCCTTTCATATCTATTTAATTTAACATTGCTTTGACTGGTTCAAATTAATATTTCTGTTGAGGGTGTTTTTTTTGTGTAATTTGTCTAGATTATTTTACATGACAATGTATAAGAATGGTGGTTTTCAGTCCTAGCAGTTACATGCAGTTCAACTAAAGTTCTGATACTTGGCTGTCTGAACAGTGAGACATTTGAACATGTGAAAAAAGTGAAGAAAGTCATTAGAGTCTGAATGAGCTCCGTGAAATATACACAATATGAAAGACATTCGTCACTATCCTTTAAATATATGGCAGTTAAAATGCCAACATATGCATCATAATATAATATGCACTGTAACAAAATTAACAGTCTTCAGTCTCTTGCTTCCACGATCTCTCTGATACATGATGTTTCAGTGGCAAATACGTCCATCAAACATACCAGGCCGTGTAGGGCAAATACGTCCATCAAACATACCAGGCCGTGTAGGGCAAATACGTCCATTAAACAAACCAGGCCGTCTATGATCTGCGCGACTTCAAATAACACCGTCCCCGTCCCTCAATCATATCCACTCTACAAGTCTAGTGGCTGATCAATTTACTGACTCACACATCGTGAATGCCTGTTTCAAAGGGCCTGCCTGGCCCACGTGTGAACCCGTTGAAAACTTCATATCGCCGCCTGAAAGCTCTGTCCATGGTACCGAACTGACCTGCACCATACCCTCCACCACCTCTAGCATCGCCTTGCCCGAAATCCGCTCTGGCCGGGTTGATGGCTACGCCTGTCTCCCGCTGAGCTCTTTGGATGGCATCTTTCACAGTGTACCTCAGGTTATTGGCGTTTCGGCGACGTATGAGCTGGTTGGTACTGTTCTGGCGCGCCGGTGGTAAAGGGGGGCCTTGCGTCCGTCTTCTGTATCCGCTGAATCCGCCATTTCTAGCCAACCCTCCAGGCCGGCCGTTCGGAACATCACGGTCAGAAGCGCCGATCGTGTCCCTGTACTGAGCGAACTTCTCAGCGAAGTCCCTGACTGTCAGATCATCGTCGGCACCCCCTTTCTGTGTAGCGCGAAGGTAAAGATTGACTGCAGGAGAGTTGGCAAAGTCAGCGCCAGCCGCAGGACCTGCACGAAAAGCTGGCTGACGAGTCGACGTGCCAAGGACGGTTTCCCGAAGTCTGTCTTTCATGGTCTTCCCCAGCTGAGAGTTGCCGTGCCCGTCATCGTCTTCCAGGTAGTCAGGGAGAGGTTCCTCGTACACCTTCTTGCAGAACTCCAGCACCTTCTTGAAATTCTTTTCTTTGTCCTGCGCCAAGGACGATTTTTTCTTGAGGCAGGGAAGCTCAATATCAGTGAAAGCCAGGAGATGGAGAAGTGTGCCCCACCGATGGATGAACATGCCTGTAGCAAGCAAAAGAGGAAACGTCACTAACAGTAAAACTGAAGCATTCACATAGGCACTTGAAAACCCACTTGAAAGACACGTGCAGACTGGTTCACTGTGCCTGTCTCGCCTTTGAATTATGTGCTTGCATAAAGATTAAGAATATTAAGTGTGGGACTAATTATAGGTAATCTTTCAGCCCGGAAGGGCCGCGAAATTAAAAACGACGCATGATGCGGGCAGAAAGAAGGAGGAAAAGTATAACGCTGTTAAAAACGCCGACGCCCTTATCCCGGATGAAACACCCCGAGCGGGACAAAAGATATAATAGTTTCAAAATCCCCGAGCTCTGGACTCGAAATGTATGAGCTTGCCTTCTTCTAAGAACTAGGGTAGAGACAAATCGACGGCGGCTTACCGCTGTGAGTTAATTGTGTGAGATTACGAGTCCGCCGACTCGGCGACCGAACCCGAAAGGGCACGACAGACCCATTGTGAACCAAACCAACATTGGAAATGGGAACAGTGGGTAGATTTCTGAAAGATGGACGGAGCGCGTATCGGTTTCTTCAAACACAGAGAACTAAACTTAACTGAACTGAACTGAACTACTACTGCTACTACTACTACTACTACTACTACTACTACTACTACTACTACTACTAATAATAATAATAATAATAATAATAATAAATCACATTCATACTGCGCAATTCTTTACCATCACTCACACGCACATGAAACACACCCTTACACAGCAGGTAAGAGGAACTACGGTAATCAACAGCATGCCAGCTGGAACAGGTAGGTTTCAAGATCTGATTTGAAAGAAGCCAGAGTAGGTTGCTGTCTCGCGCTAGCAGGCAGCGAGTTCCCGACTACAGGGGTGGCAAAACGGAAACAGCGTTGGCCGAAAGATTTCAAATTTTGCCTAGGAACTTTGAGGAGGTTTTCACTGGATGAGCGGATGGTACGTGACGTATTGTATGTGGATAGGGAGGCGGACAAATAAGGCGGTAAAGTACCATCGAAGTGACGATACACCAGAACTGCTAGTTTGTATTGAATACTGGCCGCCAGTGCAGCTGTTTCAAGAGCGGTGTAATGTGGTCTCACCGATGAGCTGAAGCAGCAGGATGGTGATAAGGAAGACCAGAAAGAGCATCCCGAGGATGTCCATCTGGAGGGGATTTCCGTCGATGGTGAAGTCGATAGTGAAGGACACCTTCAGCTTGAACATGAAGTTAATGGCCATCCAGAGAAGGTTGATCATGGTGACAGCAAACACCACTTGGTTCCTCAGCTCTATCAGTTTGGCTCCCTCTTCTTTCTCTTTCTTCTTATCGGCATCCAAGGGCTTCAGATACCTGTTAGAGAAACGCTTGTGGGTTTGATCTTCATAGTCTCAATAGCAGAAAAGAGAAAAGTTTCCAGTACACTTTGCGCTTAGAAGAAAGAATTAGCTGATGTACTGTCCCTGCCTAATTAGATGCCGTTCAGCAAAGCCGGAAATCTGAAATGCAGCTGAATATCATCATATCACGCATGCTGGAAATGCAGATAAATGACATGGCAATGCTTGAAACGCAGCTACATATCGTCTTACCATTCAGGTGGAAAATGTAACTAAATATCATTACAATAAAACCGTTTGCTTGTTTGAAAGTGTTAAAATCTATTAAAACATTTATCGACAATTCCAGATGAACAAAATAAATAAGGCTTCATTTGCTTGTCACATGAGCGTTTAATAGTCAGGGCATGTCATGAACTGACCCTTTCACTGCCATCTTCCCAAAATGCCATGAACCCTACGTTTACACCCACTTGTCCATATGATACTTGCTATTTACACTCTGTGCGAGCGTTCGAAAATTCCCATTCTCTACTGGAGAGATTGGCCTTGCATACACGCCACTCGCTCAGTCTGTCTTTGCCGCGTCATTGGTCACTTTTCTGTTGGCTCAGTGCCAGACTTTGAGAAGCTGTTACTGTGCAGGTGTCTGAGTGGTGTAAAACCTGACATCACCACATCAGCTCAGAAGGACCCGAGAGTATAAAACTCTGAAAGAATGGGCTTTTAAACATGTTGTCTGAAGGGATGACATCAGAGAGTGACTCAATGTGTGTGACTTTGAAAGCCGAGTTAACACATTTCTTTTCCGAGGCATCCCCAGTACCAGTCACGGTGACCCTCGAGGATTTGGAGTTCACAAACACGCCAAGTACGTGCGATACAGACTAAGCTGCTGTACCTTTTGATAAAATTTTGCCAAAATTGCAGCTCCTCCTCATAGAGCTCCATGTGTTCTCCATTGCCCAGTCCCTCGTGCTCTATCCACTTCGGGTTCTTTAGATCATCTCTCGGTGGTTTTTCAGGAAGCGCCTCGACAATCTGAAAGCGATGTACAACTGACAAACTGCTCAATTTTTACATACAAGACAAAGGGCCAACTGCGTCAAGAAGCTCATAAAATTTATCAAAATCTTTATGCTAACATTATTGTTTTTTGCCAAGCTGTGTCGTTTTTCCGGATACGAGCAATGTTAAAATAGACATTCAGGGAAAAGAAAAGAAACAGAGCTGGGGTAATGTAAACATAACTGTCCAGTTAGAGGCGAATACGACATCTTCGTTGTTTGAGCGGAGTTTCAGTTCATTGAAAGCACACACACACACACACACACACACACACACACACACACACACACACACACACACACACACACACACACACACGCGCTGGGTTCAGTTGCTTAAAGTGCCATACCTTGACAGATTTCTTTTTCTTCTGCTTCGATTTGTCGCCCTTGCCCTTTGCCTTCGCTTCTTCTGAAACAAGTATCGTCATTTGGAGAGTTCTTTTTGCTGAGTCGTTGTCGTTCCCAGCATGCAATTTTTTTACATTTTCCTTGAATTCCTCCAGCAGCTTGATGTACCTGTCGTTTTTGTCAGCAGCTGACCTACCCACTGCACTGTTGAGGAATTCTTTGATGTCGGACAGGTATGAGGATCCACCAAAGATCCTGATCAGAGAGGAAAAATGAAGTGAATTACTTAGGGCACAGACTGTTGTTTGTTTATGATGACAAGCCTTCTTGGTATTGACCACTTGGGTTATTGTATCCTGCCCTTCAGTCCGGTCTGGTCTTGCGATATTTCCTCGCTATTTTCATGGAAAGGTTCGTTTCCAGAAAGTGAAACAGTTCCAAATTATACCATACCACGCATATATATTTCCACAATCTGATGGCTATATTCGTTTAATGCTTTCGTTCAAGTTACATTCATAAAACGAAGATAGCTGTCACGTGGCTTCAATCCACGAGACCCACACCAGGATACATTTGCGTCCTTTCCCGCGAAGCTAGGGTACACTTGCTCCCCCTGCGAATGACTGGTATACATTTGCGCACCGTAACAGGCGAACTATACCAAATGAGCGTTGCTAGTAACTGCCAAGATTCCAAGCGGACTGGGGAGCCGGGGTGGTCGAATGGTAGAGCGTTGGACTTCTAATGCTCGGGTCGTGAGTTCGATCCCGACTGGGGTCAAATATTTGTGCTGGCTTTTTCATCGTTGCCCCGTCTTTGATATCACCCTATGTGGTGGAAAAGGACGTCAAATCCCCAAACACCCACCCCACCCAAGCGGACCAAGAAGATAGTTTAGCTTCTGTAGAGCCCAAATCTTGCACACACACACACACACACACACAGACACACACACAGACACACACACACACACACACACACACAGACACACACACACACACACACACACACACACACACACATTTGCACTGCATACTCACACGTCAGGTACCTCCATCATGACAACTATGTCACGTTACCACTGACGACAACACGTGAAACAACCAACTGTACCTTTCAAAGATCCCTTTCTTCTGTTGCTGCTTCTTTGCCTTTTCCTCCGCCTCTTTCTGTTCCTCCTCCAGTTCTTTCTTCGTCTTTTTCTTTGGCACTTCTCGTGTGCCCCAGGACAGCACGTGCAGATTGGCTAGCGAGTAGATGACCAGCAGGAGGTAACCGGTTGGGATCAACAGCAAGTAGAGGATCCCAGACTGAAAAACAAATACAATGTAATCTAATATCCTCTAACACAGCGCATGGGTACTCGAGGAGAGACATACTACAAATCGGAAACATGTAAACCAATAATATAAACACAGGGACAAACATTGCAAACATGGGACACACTGCAAAACCCGGACATATCTGAAAACGGGGGACGTACTATAGATGAATGGAAAGTGGTGTTTCCGCTGGGTAAAATTTCCATTTCAATATGAAGGTATGGAGAGTATAATCTTTCAAATACTGTTTTATATTTTGTACACTTAATTTTTGCCTACCCGATTTTTATATAATTGCTTGAATAATAATGTCCGGAAAATTTAGTTTGGACTGGTCGAGTTTGCATACATACGATTACTTGATCTGCACAACCAAAAATTGACATGGAGAGGGTAAATATTCACCGGTAGACAGAAGAGCTCCAGGGGATGGAAGATGCCAGCGACGACGAAGATCATGATGAGAACTGTGATAACAAGGACACTGGGGTGGAAGATGCTATCTGTCACTGCTGTGATGATCACGCCCACAAACACCACCATCATGACGAACGCGTAGAAAGTACTGCACGCGAATAATAATAATAATAATAATAATCGCATTAACACAGGCGCTTTATCCCAAATATTTGGCTCAAAGCGCCGCGAGATAAACCCAACTCGCATGCTCCCATGAATCACACGCGTTCTCTCAGACACTGGAGATGAACACATAACAATCACGTGTTGCAAAGGGTCGGCTCTGGAATTAAAGTTTCTGAATTTTACAACTGCATTTATTGTCTATTTTTGTATTTTGAAAAACACAAGAAGCATATCGCCAATGGGTAGATTCGAAATAAGAAGCGCTATGTCTACCATTTCTAGGTGTTGTATAGAAAGACTTCTGTTTTGAAACAGATACGCTTCTGACTACGCCTGTTCGCTCGAAATAATCGATCTGAGAGATTAGTTGAACTTCGAATACAGCATAGTGACGTTTGATGGCCGTGCAAACGAGGAAAACTCAGCCACAAAGTCGACTGTGGTATACGACACTGTCACTGGCTACTGCGTTTTTGCATCAGGGAGCTGGACGCAAGCCTGTCTCTGTGTGTGTTTGTGCAGGCGTAAGGACCAAAATGACCGTGGGGTCATGTTTGGTGTTTATCTGAGTACCCTGCTTGGCAAGTGTGCTACTCTGCAGTGATTTTTGTTGTCATGAAAAAGCGTGATTTTCGTGATTTTTGTGTTATGTAGGTCAAGGTGCATGGCATTACATTACTACGGAAGCAAAATGAAAACGGTCATACAAAAAAGTAAGAGTTGACACTATGACATACACTAATGTCTGCAACACAGTGCCGATACTGACCTCAAAAGAGCGGCGAGATAGAGCTGTATGTTGGTCTTGCACTTGAGACAAACGACGAGAAAGACGACAGCTGGAGCGCAGGCGATGACGTAGGACCAGATCAGACTCGTGCCGAACACGACCTCTATAGCACCTGGAGGAACACAATAAAACTGTTTCAACAAAATGCCTTGAGTTCAACAGGTCTCTTTATGTATAATTCTATGGAAAATTTGTAAATTTCCTACAAGTATTGATCACTCGGAATGTCCGCACCGACGTGCAAACTTTGATAAAACAAAACAATGTTAGAATAAACTCTAATTTACTGAAGAAGCCTGAAGGCAGGAACAACACAAAAGAAACGGACAGCATTTTTCAAAACAAACGGAGAGATCACTTTCAATTCAAGTCAATCCAACAATACTTAATTTATCCTTGAGGGCAACCGTTTGTTTGTTTTATGAGCGTGGCTGTGTGTTCTCTTTGTGTTATGTTTGTATGCTGAAAGATGACAGCTGTATTGGTGTTTTTTTTTTTTTTTTTTTAAGAAGGTTGAGTGGAACAGAGAAGTTTCCTTATTTAGTTTACATTCGTTTTATTGAGTTTCAATAATGTATATCTGTTTTCCGTGTTCTAGAAGTTTCTCTTGTTTTTCAGGAAAATTCTAGAAGTAGCGACCTTGTTTTGATTGTAGCTAATCTTGCCTCGGGAAGCGGTAGGCCTTTAGGGTCACGGTCACGGTTAGGGTCATGGTCTGAGTCTCCCGGAAATCTCGTGCAAAGCGCTTCGTTATGACTTGTTTACGATTTGAAGGTGTAATATAACGCGCCTAGATTCGGCGGGCGTATACTCGATAATTTTGGATTCTTCTCTAATAGTAATGAGGTGATTTACGTTTTGATTTTTTGATTGGTTCTTTTATAATAGAGGTTCAGAATGTGCTAGAACGCGATAACTGTATGTAAGACTCTGATACGTTTGTGTGTGTGTGTGTGTGTGTGTGTGTGTGTGTGTGTGTGTGTGTGTGTGTGTGTGTGTGTGTGTGTGTGTGTGTGCACGAAGCTCATTATGTGCGAGCTTGAGAGTGCAGTGTGACACCTGAGACGTGCTGTAAAACCCCCCACACAGCTATAACTTTTCTACACGCTCACGAGTCTTTTTGTGAGTGAATGAGACTTCTTCCGCAGTCAATATTAGAACTCGCTACGTGAAGAGTGGGCGCCTGAGTGTCACCGTATACCTCGGTAAGACGACGGGCTCTTCAAACATTCACCACGTAACAGTTTGTTTGTTTGTTTGTTTTTGTTTTTGTCTCTTTTATTTGTATGCTTTACTCGTTTCCGTTTGGTTGATTATGTGCTTAAGTTATGTCTATCCTGTATGTGTGCAAAATGTGAAAAAAAGGAATTAAAAAAAATAAAAAGTATAAAATATGTGCAAAGTCAGCCCCAAAAAGTGATGAAAACGATTTATATCCTTTCATGTTTGTGTCAATAAGCAACACTCTGCAAAACGTATAGACAAATAAAATCAAGGTCATAACAACAACAACAAAAATTATTTCAGACGTGTAAATTTGAAATGTTACGTACATGTGGACAGGAGTTCATGAGTGATAATATTATTGTCAAACGCCCATACTTGCAATCATCATGAGCACTGTGCCAGGCCCCAGAATGGTAGCAACCATCAGCGCCACCTGGTAGGCGATGTAGGGAACACTGATGTTACTGTTGACAGCCACCAAGTTGGAGAGGTCAGACAAAAGGTCAAGGACGTTGGCCAGGGTCGAAGGCATCCATCTGCACAGCGCAACAATCAAACGTGACGTTTAAAATAGCGAAACTCGTCGTGAGACGTTAATCTATAGATTGTTGTTGTTGTTGATCGTCCTTCGGTGTCGATGAGGAACACGACTTCTAGTGTTGCTTTTCGTGTGTCCGGATGTGAATAATGAGTCCGAACCGGGCATGGAAGTCCCTACCGCATGTTAGGCATGTCAGGCTGGAAGCTGATGTGCTGACACTGACAGGGATGTACAGATACAAGTCGGGATTTGACTATGCCAATGTACGACAGTTCTGACAACCTTTTACTCACATACAAGTTCCTTAAAATGAGAAGTACCTGCGCCGCTGATTGAAGAACTCATTGAATCCTTCAGGAGCATAGGTCCAGGCATCAGCTGCCGCTGCGTAGTCTACTCTGTATCCCTGCTGCAGTAACAAGGTGCACAGCCAGCGATCCTCACCTGCAAGACGCAACAGCACAAAAGGTAACAGTAAATGAACGAGAGTATAAGAAGGGACCCGACTAAACCAGTAAACTCTCTCTCTCTCTCTCTCTCTCTCTCTGCTGAGACTTCCCAGTAGCATACCAGCAAATGGTTGTTTTTCCTTTGATTGGCAGAAACCCGTTTTGCCGGCACTGTATTTATAGTGTCATGATGAGAATTAAAATAGAAAGCTTATGATCCCATAGGTCAGACCTTTGCAGCCAAGCGTTGTGAAGGCGATGGGGACCTTAGAATACAGGGGGTGAGTGAGTGAGTGAGTGAGTGAGTGAGTGAGTGAGTGAGTGAGTGAGTGAGTGAGACTTAACGCCGCGCATGCCACAAAGACTAATTCGCGGCTACCTTAGCATACAGAGTGTTAAAGAAACAGACAATTCTCACAGAAGAAGACATCAAGCAGCGAATATATATTAATAAAGTTAACCACACCAGTGGTTTTTTTATATCTTTTTATTTAGTTGTTTGCATATCTGTACCATCATTTTTCCCATTGTACGGGTGATGTCAAAGACAGGACAAACACTTAAACACCAGCACAGATTTCAGGCTTTCAGCTGGGAATCTAATCTCATAACCCAGGGCACAGTCTAGTGACCAAGGTGACCTGACCTACTGGGTTAACTTAACAACCCCCCCTTAAAGACCGACCCCCACCCCTTCCCAAAGGGTATTCCAGTGTAACGGGTCACAGATGAGCAGCTTGAGAGAAACTAACCCTGGTCATACTGCAGGAACTGTCCAGGCTCTGTGGGCAGAATGGTGTACTTCCTCATCACGTTGTCGTCCATGAGGGCGGAGCCGCGGAAGAGCGAGAAACATCCGGGGCTACACAGTACACAGCCCAGCACGTGCTCCGTGGCTTTCTGCATCCAGTAACCGATGGCGTACTCGAACATCTGATACCACACCATGGGACCTGCAACAGAAACTAAGCTGCATAGGTTTGTTTGCTAGAGATATTTTGGTTGTTGTTTCTCTATTGAGAAACAACTTTACAGGATGGGGCAGAATTCGCTGCGAGCAGCAGCAAGTTTCAGTGATAAAAAGCAACACTGTCACGTTACTTTCGCGCACACAGTGACGTAACGAAATCTTTGTCATAGACACCTTACGTGCACACCATGCTGCTACGTTCTTTTTGGCGGGAGTTGTGAGACGTGTGTGTGTGTGTGTGTGTGTGTGTGTGTGTGTGTGTGTGTGTGTGTGTGTGTGTGTGTGTGTGTGTGTGTGTGTGTGTGTGTGTGCGCGTGCGTTTCGGTGTAATTGTGGCTAGGCCCTAAACACCTCGTTCAAGAGCTTTTTACTTTGAGATGAAATGGGAATTCACCTTCTCCAGAGTTGGATTTCACGAATTTTTCTCTTGCTGCATTTTTAGAAGAGTTATCGCCGAATTTTTTTGATTTTTTTTTTTCGAAAAAGTTGTTCAAATTCCTTCATTTTCTAGACATTGGAAGTTCTTCCAATCAGAGACTGTATACTCTGATCCAATTACACTGACTGTATTCGTACTACAGCTCTGCAGCTCTGAATGGTTTTGTGTAAAAAAACATATTTCCGAGGTAGGGGTGGTTTGCACGTAAGACCAAATATCTATGAAAGACTACTGCAAATTACTCATCATCCCGGCGTTTTTGTCTAGAGTGACAACTGCACATATGACAGGAACTACTGCACTATTATAGCTTTAGGATTAAGAATAACTGAACTTTTGGATAAACACAGCTTTTTCAAGTTTCTGCGAGAAGCACCGGTCAAAAGAGTTCTACTTTTGCGATTTCATAAGTACAATCCAAGGTATTCTAGTCCACTTTTCACCAGCCCTCTAGATCTTCCAGATTTTATGTAAAAATTAATTCAGTCAGGGAAGTCACAAAAGCAACAAGGAAATCACAAGACATAAAGAAGCATAAGCATCCTCAGACGTAACCCCAGTCACGTGGCTAAGAGGTCGAGGTCGTACACACACACACACACACACACACACACACACACACACACACACACACACACACACACACACAAGCATCATCTGTCATACCACCAGTGTGAGGCTGACGTCAAACAGACAAAATCTGCATTTAGTTCACAGACAAAATCTGCAAGTATTGTCACTGCCTCCGACATTTCACCAGCCCTCTAGATCTTCCAGATTTCATGTGAAAAATAATTCAATCGGGGAAGTCACAAAGCCAACAGGGAAATCACAAAACATAAACAACCATCCTCAGACGATCTCAGTGCTAGAGGCTGACGTCAAATGTTTAGTTCACGGAACTGACGTCATCTCTCTCTCTCTCTCTCTCTCTCTCTCTCTCCCCACCTCCCTCCTACCCCTAGTCATGGTTTCCCCTCTCCTGTAATCGAGGGTTATGGCTCTTCGCGTAGGAAAAAATTTAACACATTAATATCTCTGTGGTGGCTGGACCAATATTTAAATAATGATAGGATACAAGTGACGCTGAATAACGCTCCATGAAAATATACACTTTGGCCTTACAAGCTACCGTGCATGATTGTCTGAGTGGAAAATGCCCAACTCTAACACTGCGAGCTGAGGTTCGTCTGCTTGGCAGCCATTTGCAAGGTGTCGGCGCATGCGTGCCTGAATAGAAAACCGCGGGAAAAGTCGGAGATTTCTAAAGGTGGGCAGATCAGACAAAAGCTGACAGAATAACAGGAATTGATGTAATATCTCTTTGTCAGTCTCAAAAACAGTTGGTTGAAAAATCTCACAGGTCCTGTACTGCTTTCTACAAGCTTTTCTTAATCAGAAAATTCACTGACTCAGCGAAAAGATCTTTCAACTAAAACGTAAGTCAGTTCAAGATCCCTCGAATCTGACAGGCCGGCATGCTGATTCCTCCCAACCGCATAGCAGAAAGATCTACACAAACACACGAGATTTTTCTTTGATGACTGAACAAAATTTCTGATTACCACTGATTTGATGTGATCACTGATGTGTGAGTGTCAGTTTATGTCACTTATGTCTCTCTAGATCTAGATTGTGAGCCGACAAGCATATTCACGTGGAAGGATGGTAGTGAGGAGAAAGAATAAAAGGAAAACAGGGGGGGGGGGGGGGGGGGGCGGAGCGTAAAATACGGCAGGCACTATTACACAGCTGCTGTACTTTTTAAACTTTACAAAATCACCGTCACGTAATCCAGTGTGTTAAATTGTACGTGCAGTTTTGCTTTCCAGGGACAACTTGAGGTCGGTGTAAACTAGCAATGCATAATCAAACGCAAAACAGTAATTAATAATGGAAAACGTTGAATCTGAACAGATGATTTAAGTCCATCCTATACAAATCAGGACTCTCATCTTTTTTGTCCCTGTAATGTACCAAGAGCATTCATGTTTGGCAGCGTGAGCGGGGAAAACAGCAACATGGTTCAAACTGAAAATGTTGCCACTTCGCATTGTCAGACTCTTGACGTCAATGGCACCATGCGCATCATGTTTGTATGTGGGCACTTGTTTTCAAATGTTTTTTCCTTTGGAGCGAAATGATCCACTTTGCTGAAGATGATCAATATTGTATTGATGATCTTTGGTTTTCCCTCAGTTGTTGTATGTTTCTAAAAAGCATTCATGTCTGTGCTTGGGACTGCTGATAAGACAGCCGAAACATGCTTGGTGAGTGGATGAGGATCTTTGTAAATTAAGCTTTTGGTTGTCCTTTGAGTTGGTCAGACCAGACACAGCGAATGGTCAGACATCAGATTCCTGACGGGCGAAGGTTGTCCGATTTCATTAATATTTTAAGACTTTTTTTTAATGTTTGGAAGATAGTACACATTATATATTTTAATTCATATACAACTAGGTCTGTTGTACTGCAAACAAAAATGCATACATGGGCACACCAACCGAATTTATTTATATTTTAGTATTACTTGTACTGTTTAATTTTCACACACACACACACACACACACACACACACACACACACACACACACACACACACACACACACACACACACACACACACAGAATGAGAAACATCGAAAGACTTAATGTTCAGGTAGTGTATGTTGAAATTTATCAGCCTTGTGATTAGGACATCACTTGGAAGGTCACACATTATCAAACGTTTCCTTTTGTACATTTATTTCTAGACACATGTTGATCAGTTACAACACAAACATTTTGGCCAATGGGGTCAAAGTTTACCATTCAGGCTGGAAACATGACAGCACATGGAAACTGATCAGATTTAGGACTGACCATACAGTAATGTGTCATGGTAAAAACAAAAACAAAACTAAATACCATTTCTCTCAAATGTTACAACAGTGAAACAAGTGCTTGGACAACTAGCAAACTACAGATAACAGAAAATGTAAACCTGAAATATATTCTTTAGATTCTCACTGTTCCTTCAGCCCTAGCCAAGTCAGATTCACACTATATTGTGTCTACTTTGCTTCAGTGTTATAACCTTCAAAATGAAAATGTAGCAGTACAAACAAACATACAACCAACCAGCCAGCACACCTACAAACATTTCAAACAGAGTTTAGTACTAAATTTATTTCAAAAAGGTGGGGGCGGGGGTATGGCAGTTTGAATTTAGCGTCAAGTGTCCGATTAGATGAGGGAATTTTGGGACTGAATTTCACTAGTGTCAAAACTGGAAAAGGTCTTGTCCTATTACAACCGGCTTTGACATCACCATTATGGTAACAAAAGATAATTTTAATGAGGGAATTTTGTCCAAGATGCCCGGTCTGTAGATCCTGCAGCAGGTTTAAATCCCATGGTAGGCAGGGATATCACTGGCGATTGCTTTCTGAGGGGATTTCATATCGGTTAAACACAGACTTAGGCCAGTTTAAGAATATGTAATCTTTGCTCTTAGTTTGTAGAACATGTACATGGATTCGACACAATAGAGGTTGTCTGGTATGCTTGTTGTTAACTTTAACATTAAAACAAAAAAGCAAAAGTGGACCTAACTAAACTTACCACTTGGTGTTGACTTGAATAATCGCCATGTTGAACGTGATATCAGATGATGACACATTTGTAAACATATTTGCAGGAGCTGGTTGTTTTGAGCAGGAGCTGGGCCTGAAATAAATGCATACATGCAGATCAAAGTGATGTTGTCACACACACACACACACACACACACACACACACACACACACACACACACACACACACACCCCACAGATCTGTTAAAAATTTTTTTTTTTTTTAAATTGTGATGGTGTGCATGGTTTCTCTTCAGTCCTCATTTGTACTGATCTTGCATGATACATGTACTTCATAGACTGTTCAAACACACACAAAACACTTTGGTATACTTGTACTGCAGGCTTACTGAAATAGCTGCTGGTGAGTCTGACATGAGATCTATCTGTACACAGAGTCCAGGGAAAAGAATATCCCAAGTGTCTATCATGTCACAGTCAGCAGGGGGAAAACACAGTAGGACCATGCTCACCTTCGTAGAATGGATACTGTCTGTGTATACATGTGATTATTAAAACTGCTGTGAGAGTCAGAATCTAATGTAGCACTCCCTCCAGTTTTACTCCGTTGCCTCCCAGTACTGCCTCTACTCATCCCTCGCCAACTTTCCTGGACTCCCTTCACAGTACACATCTTTCACACCCACCGGAACTCGACTGATTAGTGTAGATTGATCACCTCCTCCTTCCCAGCATCAGAGTCATTTTCTTCCTTTTCTTCTACATGCCCGAAGGAATCAGGAAAACCGCCGTCCAAATCTACGAATCTTGCCACACTCTAATATTCACTTTCTGCACCATTCCCCGGAATATTGAACAAAATTCCACGATTATCCCCATTACGTAATGATCGCGCCGCCATCTTGTTGATACGAAAATCTAAAGTAGATTTTCACACGAACATTTATAGAAACTTAAAACCACTAGTAGATAAATATTGCTGTTTGATGTGAGGAGCGAGACCGCGTCCTTCGACTTTGCGAAAATATTCAGAATATCCCAGGTCAGTAAACCACTGAATATTTCGCTAACGTCATATTTGAGAAAACTGAATCTCGCCTGCCAAAGTCGCTGACGTGTTCTACACGGTTGCTGAGGAAGCAATAGACAAGAAATGCAGTAATTCTGAGTTATACAAACGCCACCAGCGACATTGTGAAGTACAATCCGGGAGCAGTATGTTACTGGTATGAGTGATCGAGTGCGAACATTTCAAGATAATAGATAGATCTGGTTCCTGCCTGGTCTGTACAATTTAGTAACTTCAGACATGTATCCGTAAAGGCTTTCTTTGAAACTTGAAGCAGGCTTTTCAGTTCTAGCATTTAAAGATCTACCATTCTAGTCAATGTCCTAAAATAGTCGGCTGCTAAGACAAAGGTATCAGTGACGCGACGTTACTTTGCTTGTAGGCTCACACGCTTCCTTGTCGGACTCAGACGACAATCTCTGTCTAAACTGACAGAGATCATATTGTTTTGAAATAAAGGGGGAAAATGGACGTACAAATACAGTACACTCAAACACACTGCTTACCTTCAACCACGACGAAGAAATCACAACGCGGATTGAGACTGATTGAGGAAGTATCCGTGTTAGTATCCTTTCGTGAAAAATGTCGCAGGAAAGTGCGCGCGGGTTGGTGTGAGGGCAATTGGGAGATAATTAAAACATGGAAGATAACTCTGAAATAACAATGAGTTCATTCCCTTCAGTTTTCGCCGTGCGCCATAAGGGATCCCATTCTAACTTCCGCAGACGGCCGGTTGAAGCCGTGAACATTTCAATCAAGTTCAGCTATAAACATCATCGTACAGCTTAGGTACGCTGTCAGTTTTCTTATATTAGCCTGACGTTTTCCTGTGCCATAGCCACCACGAAAAAAATGTAGCCACCAAAAAGTTTCTTCGCTTGGATCCCTGACCCAGGATGTGTCTTCCCCGAACACTCATGGGTTAGCCCGGACTATCCTACCCCCAACCCCCAGTCACGTGGCTAATCGGTCGAGGTCGTAGAGGATCTGGTGTCGCTGGTAGGACGGCGAGGGGAGACCGGCAACAATAACAACAAAACAGACAAAATAACATGAAGTTTGGAGAAACAACTTTGTAGGACGGGGCCGTTCATCTTTGTTTTTATTGTTGTTGTTGATGTTCAGAGGACGTGATATCCTTGTTTTCTGTATTTCCATCAACGTTTGGTAAGTTAGCAAACCCGTTTTTAGGAATTTGTATGAGCTAAAAACACAAAACAAACAAAAAACAACAAAGAAGCAAACATTATTATTCAGTATGTAGAGCTCAACAGAAATCAGACCAACCCATGCCAACGAAGCGAGCAGAAACCTAGATATTCAATGTCATGTGACTTACCAGAGCCAATGGGGTGGATCCTTCCAGAAGCGGCGCCGACTTTGGGATTTTTCTTCATGCGGTCCAATAAGATGTGCACAGAGCCGGGGGAGAAGTCAGTGTCACCGTCCAACGCCATCACAAATGTGTTGTGAGACTAGACAGAATTAAAACTTTTGTAAAATGTGGTCCCAAATTATTTCCATAAAAGTATTACAAATATTATTTTGATGGAGCAAACCAGTAGTCCACCGTACAGCTCGAACTGTTCTATTCAGAACGCAACAACGCCTCACTCCACTAAACATCTGCGCTTCTCCACTGTCCTTCTTGCAGGAGGATCTAGGATCCCAGAACTCACCATTCTGGCGACGTTCTCGTCCAGCAGCTCAAAGATCTCGCTCTCCTCGTTCAGTTTCCAGCCTTTGTGGTGGTCCACTCCTCCAGACTTGAGTGCCTCCACAATCTGCTCCTCACACAGACGTGTCAAGCGGAACCCCAGTAAGTAGTACATGTACATCACCTGAAACGACGCCGATGATCAGCTAAATTGGCTGATTCCATCTTTGCAAAGCCAGCTTACGTTTTGGAACAGTTTCGCTCGTGAGTGCCTCTGTACGCTCGAAATACTCTTGCTGCTTAGTACAGCTCTTAATGCGATACAATGTTGTTTACACTTTGCGACTGATGTTACACTACTGGAGCGCTCAGTGTGTGGCCGCGCCATCCAGTACGCTTCTGTTGGCTGCGTGCCAGCATTACAGACACTGTCACTGTCCAGGTGTCCAAAGTACCGTGATGATAGAAAACAGGTCAGAACGACATGTGAGCATGAAAATGGTAGCGTTATCCACTTTATACAGGCATCATTATCGTCATCATCATCGACACCGTCGTCGTCGATGTCGTCGTCATCCCCACCACCACCACCACCACCACCGTCATTTTTAAAGGGGCTAATTCTTTGGGGTTTTTTTTCTTTAGAAACTAATAATAATAGTGATGATGATGATGATGATGATAATGAACTATAAAGCTAAAGAAGAAGCATAGAAACTTATCAAATCAGGATCGAAAATGAATTCTCATGCAGCTTTGAAAGTCCTACCTGTGACCATCGTTTGCGGTGACGTATCTTGGCTTTGTCTTTCATGTGGACAAACAACAGGTTCCCCCCGGGCATGACCCATACCAGCTGACCTCCGTAAGGGGTGGGTATCTTGATGGGTGGTTTGACTGATATCGTCTTCTTGTGGACAGAACTGACGCGAACCAAAGAGAGCATAACAAAGACGACAGTGAGTGCAGGCGGATGCTCCAGGAACTGTAGTGTATCAAACTGGTTGTTTTTGCCGTCCAGAGAGAGAAATTCTGCGCGAGTCTTGGGTCTGTCTTTTTACCTTGAGGTTCTTTGGAAGCTGCCATCAAAAGGTCCTGAATGTTTTGTGGGTTTTGTTGTTTGTTTGTTTGTAGGTTGTTGTTGTTGTTGTTGTTGTTTTTTCAAATCCATAGCGCTTTATAGGCACTTTCACTGAATGATACGACAGGAAATTTGGTAATGACAGTGTCACTGCAAAAACAGCCCATGTAATGCAATACATCATGCATCAGCACTTACAGTAGTCTGGACAGGAAGTAGCTGAAACGACTGTACAAGCGCCGAAGGCATGCCCTCCCGAAGACATTTTTGGAAAAAAATGAGGTTAAATTCTGTGCAGTCTGGTGCATTCTTACTCTCAGAAGGAACCAGACTAGACTGCAAAGCTGCAGAAACGTTTTGTTTGCGGAACTGGCGTTGGGCTGAAATCAGCTAAACAAGTGAAATCCCTGACACATGTACACCAAAAAGAGTGCACAGGTTCTCTTTCAAAACTAGGAAAATCAACTGCTTTGTTCTGTCTGAACTTACAGTTTCAGCTAAAATTATAGCTAGGTGAATGACTGCAGTGCTCCACCGAAAGAAATTAGCGTGTGGTAGCGGGATCAAAGTTGTGCAGAGGTACGGGCTGTTCACTCACCTCACGGCTTCCTCCATGACTTCAACGAGGAGTGTGACATAACTGTTCGGAATGAACTCTTCGTCGTCATCCAGGGTCATTGCGTCATCAAAGAAAACGTGCGCTAGAGGTGTTAAAAAAATATAGATATAGATATAGATATTTCATTGGTTGATTCTTGGTGTTCAGTAGCATGCAAGTTACAATAGCTATCCCTTGGTGATAAAATTGTATCAATTACTAAATAGAAAGAGAGAGAGACGACGACGACGATGATGATGACGATGATGATGATGATGATGATGATGATGAAACATTATTTGTCAACGGTAAAAGTTTTGACAGAACTTCGCCAGTTTGCAAACCTGCCGTTCATAAAGCTACAGAGGCTATCTACCAACATTAAAAAAAAAAAAAAAAAAAAGATTCAAGACAGAAAATCATGCAAAAAACTACAAGAAACGAAATCGAAGAGAAATTATCAATCAGGTCCAAACGCATTCACACACATAGGCGACCGAAATACAAATCATATCATGAAATGTTATAGGAAGGTTAGAATGGCAGGTTGCTGTGTAATGTACATTAGATACAGTGGAGAGAGAGAGATAGAGAGAGAGGGAATACAAGCAATGTACTTCTATATCTGACCTTCATAGTTGAAGAAATCCGGGTCTTCGGTGCCTGCAATCTCCTCTGCCTTTTGCCGCATGAATTGCTCCCAGTCTAACCTACATCACCACAAACACACAAAAATATAAAGCGATACTAGACATCAACAACGAAAGGACAAAACAATTTCATACCAGAGGCCATGGTATAACTAAGGAAAACAACTTTCAAAAGCGTTTGCAGACTGATCTAGATAAAACTGAGAAATAAAAAAATAACTAATGATAAGTAACTCTTAGCGCGTAGGTAAAGTTTGAAAAATCTGTAGGTACAGATTTACTTTTTTTTTTCAAACGAAACAAAACGAGTGCTTAACCCACACTTACAGTCATTACACATTACGTTTACAACTGTAACACATATAAAAAGCGATTTCCCCGTGAAACGTTCGTTATATTATTATATACACAATTATTATCATTACATTGCTGTAAAATGGTTGTAATCATAATTATTGGATTGCACGTGAGTTCGCTTGGTTCCAGTTGGTTGAACGCTTCTCAGTCTGGTATTACAATAAATTAAACAAGAATAATTATATTTTCACCTGTGCAAGGACTTCAGCAGTGCGACCATCTCCCGGCGAACCTCGTGCCACATCGTAGCGCATGCGTAGATCATGGGAACGTCCCTAAAATCTCTTTTCTTTGGCATCCCGCTTTCTAGAGTACCGTACGCGGAGTTGGCCTCGACGTCATCAATAGTGGAGTACACGTCACTGCCCTCACTGGTGTAGTCAGATTCGTCCTTTTTTCCTTCAGATCCAGACAGATGGTAGTAGACTTCGTCATTATAGCGTTTCTTCTGAATCATCAGCGTGTGGCGTCGACGGTTGAGCAGCAGTGTTTCAGTGGTTAGGATACCACAGTACAGAGGAGTCATAAATAGCCTGGGAGAAAGGAGGAATAAAGTTTCCTTTAGTTCAATGTTTGCTAAATATCGGTTGCATTATGATGACTAGACATATCTGCTTTGCTGAATATCGGTTGCATTATGATGTCTATACAAATCCGGTTTGCTGAATGTCGGTTGCATTATGATGTCTAGACAAATCCGGTTTGCTGAATATCGGTTGCATTATGATGACTAGACATATCTGCTTTGCTGAATATCGGTTGCATTATGATGTCTATACAAATCCGGTTTGCTGAATATCGGTTGCATTATGATGTCTAGACAAATCCGGTTTGCTGAATATCGGTTGCATGATGATGACTAGATATATCTGCTTTGCTGAATATCGGTTGAATTATGATGACGAGACAGGTCTGGTTTGCTGAATGTCGGTTGCATTATGATGACGAGACAGGTCTGGTTTGCTGAATGTCGGTTGAATTATGATGACAAGACAAATCCGGTTTGCTGAATGTCGGTTGCCTTATGATGACTAGACATAATCTGGTTTGTTGAATTTCGGTTGCATTATGATGACTAGACAGATCTGGTTTGCTGAGTATCGGTTGCATTACGATGACTAGACAGTTCTGGTTTGCTGAGTATCGGTTGCATTACGATGACTAGACAGATCTGGTTTGCTGAATGTCGGTTGCATTATGATGACTAGATAGATCTGGTTTGCTGAATGTCGATTGCATTATGATGACTAGACAGATCTGGTTTGCTGAATGTCGGCTGCATTATGATGACTAGACAGATCTGATTTGCTGAATGTCGGTTGCATTATGATGACTAGACAGATCTGGTTTGCTGAATGTCGGTTGCATTATGATGACTAGATAGATCTGGTTTGTTGAATGTCGGTTGCATTATGATGACTAGATAGATCTGGTTTGCTGAGTGTCGGTTGCATTATGATGACTAGATAGATCTGGTTTGTTGAATGTCGGTTGCATTATGATGACTAGACAGATCTGGTTTGCTGAGTATCGGTTGCATTTTGAATACTAGACAGATCCGGTTTGTTGAATGTCGGTTGCATTATGATGTCTAGATAGATCTGGTTTGCTGAATGTCGGTTGCATTATGATGACAAGATAGGTCTGGACTTGGAATCAAGGTTCATTTTCACTAGGAATTTATCGACTGACTTTCTCACGCTTCCTCAGTAGGCTGCAGTATTCAGTAGTGAGTGTGAACCTAAGTTCTGAGTCCAAATCTACCAATTACCAGACTGAGAGAAGGACAAAGCAACTGACATGACTGTAGTCATGGGTGAACGAAAGAAAGACGTAGGTATTACATCACTGTCTTCCGCGCAACGCAATATCAGCAGTTTCGTGAGGTCATTTTCTTCCTTGCGCATTTTGTTTCGTTCTTTGTTGATTTTCGTTCGATCTTGTTTTGTTTTAGTTTGTGTGTTTTTTATAGTCATAAGTCTTGTCTGAAAATTGGAAAGGCGTGTGAGACTCACGACTCTATCTTGGCGAGTCGTGATTGGCGGGGAAACCACACGTGACGTGTCAGCAGAAGAAGCGTCAGCCACCACGCGCCTCCAGCCACCAGGGACGTCCAATCGTCTCTCAGTTCCTCAGGCCACGTGACACCGCTTAATGTCACTTCCCCTAAGAATCCAAAGCGCTGGTCGAGGTAGAAGACGAGGAAAGAACAAGGCGTGGCCAGGGAGAGTGGTATAGTGTAACACATCTTTTGCATCCACAATTTGCAGGCAATGTAGGCAAAGTAGTACGAGATGATGCCTGGAAATACAAGGCAAGGACAAAGATAAGTCAAAGGACCATTATCAAATCTGAATCATCATCCAGTGAATGAAACTTACATTATACACTGTACAAGAATTAATTCAGGCTCTTCCTTGCATCTTAATTTCATTCACCACTCAAGTCGAATGTGAACTGAATTTTGTTGAATTTTGTTTGTCAATTACACTATCCCAATTACACCTTTCCCTTCCCGTTTAACGGACCGTTCCATGCACTTGAGTGAGCATACAGCAGTGACAACAGTGAAGCGTTTATTTCATATCTGAATAGTTGTATCATTATTCATTACTTGTCAATCGATTTTCAGCTTTTCTCCTGAAAGTGGAACGTATGTGAAATAATCTTTGTTGTTAATACGTAGAGGCGCGTATTATTGTTTGATACAGAGCTATGTCCTTGTAGGGAATAGGAGTGAATGTACCTGACAGAGTGAGTGTGATAATAGCTGTGATTGCCTTCCATTCCGCCTGCAGTCCTGACAACGTGTCCAAAGCGGACTGGTAATCCTGGTCTCTGTCTCCTCTGAACAAGTAAGCCAGGCCGATGGTGGCCAGAATCTTGCAGACGCTCGTCACAAGCACAGTGATGTAGCGACCACGGTCCATCTCGAAGCGGCGCTGAGAGTGATAAAGGAGTTCAGTTAGACAGTCAACAAGAAATTAAAGTAGCATTTAAGAGACTAGGAGGTGTACTATACATATGTAATTGTGTAAATTATAGGTACTGAACACGTCACCTATCACAATAGGAAGAAGCAACAGTTTCAAACTGTTTTTTTTTTAATAAGAAAAAAGGGCAATCGTGAGCAACATTGCTTATCTTAGTTTTCATGCTCGTTTCAATTCTGTTTTAGCCAATATGTCGATCGGCGTTTAGTACAGGTATGAAAGCGGTAAGCCAAAGAAAGTCATATTTTTCTATTATCAGAAGCCGCAAAGTCACGAAAACGGTGGCACAGGCCAGAAGGAACATCTATTCATTTGGCAGACAGTTTCAGAGCTTTCTACGCGGAAGGTTTTTTTGTTTGTTTGTTTTTTTAACCCTCGGAACACATTACGAACACAGAGAAAACTGAAACTTTAAACACGGTCTTACCTTCAGCATAAGCTGTTTCCACCAGTTGCCATCTTTCAAGGTCACAAAGAAACGCCCATCCATGAAGTTTTCCCAGTGACTGCAGCTCACGAACACCAGAGCTCCAACGATGTCCACCATTGTTAAAATGTCGCTTTCGTCATAGTCAATGTAGCCCAGAACGAAGATAACGGGAAAGACCGACATCTGACCAACGAACGCGAAGAAATCCAACATGGCGTTGACAATACAGTGTGATTTCGTCTTGTCACGTCTTCCGTTGGCCTTGACGTCCACACACGCCAAAGGTTTTAGGAGGGAAGGTAGGACACCAGCCACAGAGAGAAGAAGTAGTCCCCGCATTACGTTCAGCCGCGGAAGGACACGGAAGATGAGGAGTGAAAGGCCGAGCGTATGAAGCGTCTCCATTATGACCACCTACAGAAAAAGATTGTTTTGAGAAATCATCGGACCTTCAAGATCTGTTTCTGCGAAGATAACAACAACAACAACAACACTACTACTACTCCTACTACTACTACTACTACTACTACTACTACTACTACTACTACTACTTTTTTTCATATCCAGCAGAGCGCCGGGACAAGAGAGCGCCAGGGAACCTAAAGTTTCGGAACCGGACAGCGCCGGTACCAGACAACGCCGGGAAAATAGACATGTGGCATATCGACATGCTCGCAACAAGTGACATACCCAGATCCAGGTTGTTGGAGACGGTGACCTGAATGCCCCGAACGTGACCTTGGCCAGGCTGGAGATGAAGTTCAGGAGGTAAGGGAGACACACAGCGACAACAGCCAGAATGTAGTAGGCGGATTTTTCAGCCTTTTTCAGTTCGATTTCTTTGGCTGGCATGCCAGTCTATTGGACAGAGAAACAGGCTCATAATTTAGTGACTTTGGTCAAAGTCTAACGAGTACATATCTGTACGAAATCGATCTCACTCTTCTTCCTGATTCTACTGTAGTGATTAAATCAAGTCTGCACGCAAGCATACTATATCCATGCATCCATGCATCCATCCATGCATCCATCCATCCATCCATAATGCAAGCTTAACACAATGTGCTCACAGACGAATTTCCTGCCAATACCCCAAGATTGCACATGTACGTACTGTTGTACTGGCAACATAATTACACTCGAATCAACAGACTTCTTGTAACGTATGACAGTAAATATGTGCTAGACCCCACAGGGTGTGTGCGCTTTTATATTTACATGGAAACAAATTACTGTGCATCGATTTAATTATTTTATGCTTAATAATGCCTCAGATTGCTTCTGACACCGCTCGACCCTTGAGCCCAGAATTCTTCAGTATTCCGCCAGGCAGAGGATACAGAATGCGTCTCGCTAAAAAAGACAATCCTAAAGAACTTCTTAATTCCTAACAAGGATAAGGAATAACCCATGGTAGTCTGAGCAGTTGTGTTTTGTTAAGTTCAGCGTTATGTCTACATTGTTTTTGGTGATGTTGTTATTGTATACTGGAGTGTCAAAAGTCGAGTTCCCTCATATGGGAAATAACAGGTGTTTATTATTATTGTTATTATTATAGGCCTCATGTTCCCCACCTGTATTGTGGTATTCAGGGCGGACACCATCAGCATGAAGCTGACTTTCTGAGCCGTGGCTGACACCAGGACGATGATGAAGAAGAAGATGTAGGCGAAGAATTTGATGAATTTCATCGCCTGCATGTCCGGAATGTCCGTCGTTGGTTGCTCGCGAGCAACAATACGGAAAATGTCCCAGAAACTAAAAAAAAGAAAGAAAAAAAAAAGATTCGTCAAATTTATTATTATAATTCACTTTTTCTACTTATTTTCAAAGCACTCACTGTAATCCCACGGGTTATTGGCCCACGGGAAGTAACTCCATTATTCAGCGACTTAACATTGCATATTCTTATTACCTCCTGTAGCCGGGTACACCTGCTAGTTTATACAGTACAAAGCGAATCCCTAACTCACTGCTTGCTCGGGTCTTTCTCTACTGAAGATGGCGTCCCTGTTTCGGTCGCCGGTGATTCTTTTGCTTCCTCTTCTTCTTCCAGTTCTGAATCTTCTGAATCCTCTTGTACTGTGTGTGTGTTCGTCCCTTCCGATGATGTGGATTCTTTCATGGTGGACATTGACAACATGGACCCACTGCAGGATGGGTCTGATGTTGGGACTTCCAATACGGCGGTCATCTGCACACAGATGTTTCTTTGGTGAAAGTGTGTTGGATTTTGGTTGTGTTTGTTACCGTCGCGTTATTCTTGTTGTTGTTTTTTTTTTAAAGATGTTGTTGTTGTTGTTTTCTGTTCTTTTCGTTGTTGTTGTTGTTGTTGTTTGTGTGTGTGTGTGTGTGTGTGTGTGTGTGTGTGTGTGTGTGTGTGTGTGTGTGTGTGTGTGTGTGTGTGTGTGTCTGTCTGTCTGTCTGTCTGTCTGTCTGTGTGAGAGAGAGAGAGAGACAGAGAGGGTGAATGGGTGTTAGGGGGTTTAACGTCCTTATCCACCACATACAGCTGATGCCATAAACGGCGCAACGAGGAAAAGCCTGCACAAATGTTTGGCCCCAGCCGGGATTCGAACTCACGACACGAGCACTGAAAGTCCAACACTCTACCATTCGGTTATCCGGGTTCCGAGAGAGAGAGAGAAACAGAGAGTATAATTATATACATTCCATAAAAATGAAATTTATAAGCTTACGCTTCGGGTATCTTTCATAACCACGCCTACATTACATGACCTTTTGGGGGTGATTTTACTCATGACCGAGTGAACTCACTGCTGCAAGACAAGGTCTATGTAAAATATATGAATGACTTAATCGAGGACTCTGTAAAGAACATTACAGACCAATCAGACTACCAGTTAGAGTGGGAGCTACTTAAACTCAAAATTAAAGATTTTACCACGAACTCAGTATAGTAAACATAAAAACATGCTCAGGCATAATAATAAAAAAGTAATTACTCTCTACTCGCGATTAGATAGGATTGAGAGAGTTTTGGCGTCCAACCCACATTCCCCTAGAGAGAACACCATATATATTTTCCTACTTCAAGTGAATCTGTTCCAGAATAGTCCATATCGCAGCATGCCTCGAAGACGTCATGGATGCATATTTGTTGTTGTTGTTGTTTGTTTGTTTGTTTTTGTTGTTGTTATAACAAATGAATTGATGTTTGAAGAAAAAGAAGGAAGGAAAAAAGCAAAAAAAGACACACACACACACAAAAGACAAAAAACAAAAACAAAAGACCGCCCCCCCCCCCCACCCCTACCAAAAAAACAACAACAACAACAACAACAAACAATAAAAGAAGAACAAGGAAAAGAAAGAAAGAAAGAAAATTTAACAAAAGCGGGGCTGGAGGAGGGTGAAAAATCAACCCCCCAAAAAAATGACATGACCTAATAATGGCATGCTATAACTGAGATAAAATGGGTGATTTAAATGCTGAATTGCAGTTCACCTCTGAATTGCACACACAAATAAAGTGGTAAGCATTATGTCAACTGTAGTAGCCAGCTTAGGCTGGGAATAAGATTGACGATTCACTGGTTGACCAGCATGAGATAGCGATTCAGGCACTGATATATACGTCGACGTCACATTCACAAAACTAAGGGTGCGTTTACACTATAACTGAACCAGGAACCGAGCTTGGAGCCGAACCGAGCCAGACCTACTTTCTTGCGTTTACACTGCAGTTTTATAGAAGGTGCGCTGACATGTTACGTAATGTTGACCTGGCACACAAAGCAAGCCTGGTTCACATGCGTATGTACTACCAGGTTCGGTTCCTGGCCTGGGTGAAATTTGCTGGTGTTAACGTGCTTGGTCCGCTTCTAAGCGTGCCAGGTTCGCTCATTTGGTCCAGTGTAAACGCGCCCTAACATGTAACGTCTACCCTTTCGTTACCAAGGAATTCTTCGCTTCGCTGCATTCGTATACAGCCCAGGGTCTATATTTAAACTGAATAGTCACTCCTCAATGCTAACAATTGCAGCACCCTATCTTCAGGGTGGGTTTAGTTGGGTGTAACCTAGGCGTTTGCAGCAATAAAGAAAGAGACAGTTACAGAAAAATAAAAACTCAAAAGGTTGCCCTTGCCTCGAAAGCAAGTAAGACTGTAGAGTGTGTGTGTGTGTGTGTGTGTGTGTGTGTGTGTGTGTGTGTGTGTGTGTGTGTGTGTGTGTGTGTGTGTGTGTGTGTGTAAGCAGCGTTCAAAGTGCATTTCCATAGTGGAAAATCCGTGACTACTTGAGACGTAAACGCGAGGTTAGATCACCACACGTCTTCTCCTACAACAAACTGCTCGAATTTCTTCTCCTTTTGTTTTTCACTGATTTTTTAATCAAATTTCTCTTTGCATACATATACATGTGTTTTTTCAAGATGGCAAGGAGGAGTTATATCCGGTGCTGCTTCAAATATTTTAACGAGGATTGCTCTTAGGTAAAACCACAAGTCTTGAGGGTGGGTGTTCTCTTCCACCATGTGTGGATGATCTCAAAGACGGGGGCAACGAGAAAATGGCCAGCACGAATAATTCTATTTGGACCCCAGCGAACCCGAACAATTGCAAGTCCAACGCTCTACCATTCGGCTATTACCCAGCTCTCCTCACATGTCTTGACATTGTCACATTAACACACAGTGTCAACGTTGTCGTGTGTTACAACCTACAGTCAAACAGCTGTCTATGCACGACTTAGCTTCTGCTGACCATTGACCTTCAAAACCATAATACTATCGCCCTGCATATCATTAATGATCAGGTTACCAATGAGGCCACTGTTTTGTATTGACGCTAGCTGGCTGTGGCACGGGTTACAACCCTTGATTATAAACTGCGCTTCGTGTCAACTTAGTTTTAAACTGATTCCGATTTTTTATGATCTGCCTACAGTTGAATGCTTTGTGTGGTTCGTTCACGTTTTGCTTCTGCTTCTAGTGTCAACAGGGCACTGAGCCAAACCAGTACCGCGATGGGAAGGGGGAAGGAGGAAGGGTGGGGGGGGGGAGTGGAGGAGGAGGATATTATATGCAGTGTGTGCGGTGTCTAACTACTCGTATTTCTATCAAAAATTTGCTTTGAATCCTGACAGGGTGGGTGTTTGGGAGTTTAACGTCATTTTCCACCACGTACGGGTGAAATCCTGACAGATCTAAATTGTCTAGGGTCATTTCCCAATGAGACATTATCTAAAATCATCGGGAGGTGAAAAAAGACGTTCAAGAGGCTAATGCTGCAATTTTTATTCTCACAGATCATTCTGATCGGTTTTCGTGGTATCTGTCATCACACCACTTAGACGCCTGGACAGTGACAGAGTCTGTAATGCTGACACTGAGCCTACAGAAGTGTACTCAATGACGCGGCGACCACACTGAGCGCTCCAGTAGTACGGTGATAAAATTTGAATGTTCGACCGCTCGCACAAAGTGTAAACGGCATTGTATAGCATTAGGAGCTGTACTAATCATTGAGACAGAGTATTTCAAGCGTACATGACCACTCACGAGCGAAACTGTTCCGGCTTATAATCTGGTTTATCAAAGATCACCCCCACCCCCGCCCCAGTTGGTGCATCAAGAACAAACCAACACACACATTAGAAGCAAAACAGAAAAAGGCTACCAGAAGATGGGATCGAATAATATGATCTGTAGCATCACTACCCCTCATGACAGCCCCCCCCCCCCCCCCGCACACATACTTAGTGTTTCATGTTTCATGTATGCGTGAGAATGTGTGTGTGTAGCGCACTGAGTGTTCTATGAGCAAACTGTTAGCGCCCCACAAGACCTATTATTATTATTATTATTATTAAGTGCATGATAACTGACATTGGCGACTACACAGACTGACTTAATGAATGCGTCACTTGAATCAACACCTGCTGCACCGATCTGCCTGAACCTTCTTCATGGCACGGTATGCATTACAAAACAATAAAGATTAATGTTCTTCTGCCGCGCTGAACCAGGAAGTTTGCAGACTGTAACTGCTAGCAAACTGTGCACGAGTTCACTTGATGATACACTTGTCGAAATATTATAGTGCATGTACAAAGGTGTACTTCGAACTAACGTTGAAAGACAGAGTGCGTGGTATAATATCGCTTTAAAAAATCCCGTACAAATTCGCAGTCACAATCAAAAGCAGTGCTCTCTCTCTCTCTCTCTCTCTCTCTCTCTCTCTCTCTCTCTCTCTCTCACACACACACACACACACACACACACACACACACACACACACACACACACACACACACACACAAGGCAAGTTCAAGAAATGGTTATTGTAACCAACATCTTCTAACTTTTTTTTTTTTTTTTTAGTTTATGTGCGTTTTTTTCTGTTTGGGTGATTTTCAAACAAGTGTCTTCTTCCGTTCTTAAAGGGTCAAGATCAAGGTCGAAGTCAAAACCTACCTCTCTCTCGTCATTCTGCATGCCTATTATACTCCTAATAACAACTGAGTATGGTATAGGCGCTTTACCCAATTTCTTGAATCGGCTCAACTGAAAGCGCCGCGACCTGAACCCAACACGCACGCTCACGTGACTCACACGCATTCTCTCACACACTGGACTGAACACATTACACGTAGCGCGGCGAATGGTCAGCTCAGCTATTTAAGTTTCGGAATTGTCGAATTGCATTTATTTTAGAATTTTGTGGGCTGAACATTTCCAAAGCAGAGGGAGAGGAAGCCGGAGTACCCGGAGAGCACCCGACGATCAGCCAAAATAAGCGGTGATATATACGAGAAGAAAAATACTTCGCCCCGAGTGGGACTCGAACGTGACCTATCGCATTCCACAGGTTAAATAAAAAACACTAGGTCAGCGAGCATTGCTGTACCACGGTCCAGTCACTTAGAACAGCCTGCCTTACCATGTTCGCCATGCAGAGTCAACGGATTCTTTTAAAACTGCTTTGAAATCCTATTTCTTCCGGCTGTGTTATACAGACTAACTTCTTACCTTCACTGTCACCATCATTGTCATTTTACGATGCCATATTAAGATGTATCATAGCTGTGTGTACGTAACGTGTATGTGACGTCTATTTCATACATGTGTATGTAACGTGTAATGTATTTTTCATATGTATCTCATGTGTATGTATTGACACTATACTAGCTATTGTGAGGCACCCAGAGCTCCAGCAGGAGGTTGGGCGCCAGACAAATTCTCATTATTATTATTATCATTATTGGTGACGAAGTTGATTAACCACTACACCACCGACCGCCCCTACCTAGCATGTGTTGTAAAAAAAAAAAAAATAAATAAATAAAAACCCAACAACTAATGCACCAAGTGTCACAGACAGCTGTGTGTCAGTGTCAGAGTTTGTGCAGTGTCGGGAACCCGCTCTGTGTGCCGCTTATGGCGGTGGAGATCACTGACACTGTAAAGGGTGCTTTGGGAGGCGTTTCGCTGCACAATAGAGGGCTGACTGTATTCACAAAATCGGTGGCAAGACTGTTTTGGGAGAGCAACTTCAGAGTGTGTGATTCTATAGAAGGCATGAGATATGTTTGCCACTGGTCTTGTTCAGTATTGTTCATGTGTGTTGGGCTGTGTGTGTGTGGGGGGGGGGGGGGGCACCGTTCTTGGACAGACTGAGATAATTTACGGCAGATTCGCATTCGGTGCTTAACTTTCAACAGTATAATGATGACTGGACACCATATCAGTTACAGTGAGACTTTTCTAATACGTAGTCAGTGAACGAAGTCCAAGAATTATGTTTCACATTCACAGTCAGCCAGCACATACACCCTCTGAAATACTCCAAATTTCCCGGTCATGACTTACGAAATGACTAAAACGTGCGACCTATCAGTATTCCTGCTCAGTCCAACTACACAAGTAAAACACCTATAACAGAGAGACTACATATGTATGTTACTGCCTATAATCACCCCAGTCACTCAACCGTGGAAACAAAGGGTATTAGCGCACTGCATGAAGTGTTTTGCGATCAACACCTATTGTTTGGTATCTACTTCCTGGTTGGATCGGGGCAGCCAGTAGAATCCGTGTAAGACCGCTTCGGCTCATGGAAGAGGAAGAACGCGGATAAAGGCATGCCTTTTGCTAACCCAACAAGGTTTTTATTGACTTGGCTTAACGACTCAGGTCTTTGCTGTGCCTGTCACACGCTTCAGTTGTGTCGTTTGGAACCTCATGTGACCGAATACGAAGAGTCCTTCTTTACTTCAGGTCTTCCAACCTCCAGGTCTCCAGAGATTTTCCTGAAACTTTCGGCTGTCCATCTCTCAAACCTGTACTCGGCTTGAGATTGAAACTTTTATTTATCACATCTCTCAAGCTTTCAGTTCTTCAGAAACATGGTCGGAACCTTCCGTTACTCGATATTAATTTAGTTGAAATAATTCATGGTGTGGTATTTTGTCACGTGCCTGTGCATTAGATCGTGCAGAAAAGGACTTCGCCCTATATAGTAGCTCTCTCTCTCTCTCTCTCTCTCTCTTTCCCTCTCTCTCTATCTCTCTCTCTCTCTCTCTCTCGATGCACCCCATTCCTCCCCCCTTCTCCACTTCACAGAGCACTTACGAAAATTCTAAGTAAGTATTTTATTCTGAAATTCAACGAAAGTCACTATTAACGCAGAGAGAGAGAGAGAGAGAGAGAGAGAGAGAGAGAGAGAGAGAGAGAGAGAGAGAGAGACAGACAGACAGACAGACAGACATGACAGACAGACAGTACTTACGTATATTTCTCCCTGCTGGTACCTATTCCGAATGCGATCAAGTACAGAGTCTTCAGTCAGGTTTGGCAGACTAGAAAGGTCACCATTGTTGTGTGAAGGAGAGTGTCCGTCATCAGTATCCATGTAGTCGGCAGCTGGAAACTGATCCATTTTGCCACTGGTGTCTTGTCCTGTCACAGACATGAATAATAATAATAATAATGCGTATTGTATAGGCGCTTTACCCAGTTTCATGAATCGGCTCAAAGCGCCGCGAACTGAACCCAACACGCACGCTCACGTGAATCACACGCATTCTCTCACACACTGATCATAAACACATTACAATCACGTGGTGCGACGGGTCAGCTCAGCTATTTAAATTTCGGAATTTAGATTTGCATTTATTTTTCAAATTTGGTGGGCTGAACATTTCCAAAGCAGAGGGGGAGGAAGCCGGAGTGCCCGGTGAGAACCCCCGACAATCGGCCCGAATGAACGGTGCCACATACGAGAAGGAAAGATTCTTCTTTATACTTTATGGGATGGGGCCACTCCTCCTTGTTTATCTCTGAAATTTGCTGCTGCGCGCAGCGAAATCTGCCCCATCCCATAAAGTTGTTTCTCTACAGAGAAACAACTTCACACAAAAAAACCCAAGGAGGAACGGCCCCGTTCTACAAAGTTGTTTCGCCAAATTTCATGTTATTTTGTCTGTTTTGCTGTTATTGTTGCCGGTTCTCCCCTCTTCAAGTCCTACCAATGACACTGGATCCGCTACGACCTCGACCGATTAGCCACATGACGGGGGGGGGGGGGGGGGGGGGGGGGGGAGAGACAATGACAATGACAAATCTTTATTTCAGTTAGGCTTTTGGCCCATGACTGAAAGGGGCGAGGTAGGCAACACAAGAATACAACATCATACTACGTAAGTACACAGTAGACAGTATAGTATTACAATGATATACATGTACATATACGTGCACATGACATTCACACACAATAACTGACACAGACTATACTTTACATGAACCCTACAATACTCAACTTTCCACACATGCCATTGTTGACACAGAGCTCAACACAGTCACACTTACATACTAATTATACGAACATCTATTGACAACCGGAACATACAGAGGTTGACATAGATCACTGCATGCGCGTATCACTAGGCTAATTCTATGGCTCTACGCAGTTCCATTGCTTCATAAACAAAAGAAGCTAGCTGTCGGGTTAGTTTTGGCCTACTATCTGCCATCAAAACAGCAAAACGGAACTTGGATGGCCTTCGACTGAATTTGCCAGGTATATATTGTTCACGCAATATATCATATTTTGGACAGACAAGGAGGAAATGTACTTCCGTTTCCTCCTGGTCACAGAATGAGCACTTCATGCACACGTTTCTATCAGCACTATAACGGAGTTTGTGACACTTTAGATCAGTGATTCCCAGTCGGAATTTTATAATAGCATCTCTGATGCCGATGTGGTTCAAATCAGCTAAGTATGAACTTTGAACAATTTCAGTTTTAAACATTCTGTACATATGGAATCTTGCACTACCGTTAATCTTGCAGTTCCAATCCTGCTGGAAACAGTCTTAAAGTCCCTGTGTAAACACTCTCAGAAACAAACTATTGTGACCAACCCCTTGGGATTCCCAAACAAAACCAAAACCAAAACCGTATTGAAAAAGAGTAACCATGACAAAATGTACCCATGTGACCTTATTGTGTTGATGCAGACTAAGTAACATGTTGTATGATTTGCGTGGAAGCCGGGTTTCCGGTAAGCTAGTAATTCTCAGCCAATAGGAAATACATCTGACATATGCATTACAAAGGGTAACGATCACCTTCAGCATAAACCAATGCATTTGGAGTTCTTGTAGTTACACCAAGGAATCTCTTGAACGCAAACATATGAACCTTTTCAATAGTACCAGTACCTGAACTCAGACCCCATATTTCACTGCCATATAACAATATAGACCTGTTGAATTTGAGAGAGAGAGAGAGAGAGAGAGAGAGAGATGACGTCATTTCGTGAACTAAACATTTGACGTCCCCTCTAGCACTGAGATCGTCTGAGGATGCTTGTTTATGTCTTGTGATTTCCCTGTTGGCTTTGTGACTTCCCCGACTGAATTATTTTTCACATGAGATCTGGAAGATCTAGAGGGCTGGTGAAATGTCGGAGGCAGTGACGATACTTGCAGATTTTTGTCGTCATTTGACGTCAGCCTCACGCTGCCCGTCTGACAGATGATACTTCTTCATATCTTGCGATTTCCTTGTTGCTTTTGTGACTTCCGTGACTGAATTAATTTTTAAAATAAAATCTGGAACATCTAGAGAGCTGGTGAAACGTGGACTTGGATACCTTGGATTGTACTTACGAAACTGCAAAACTGGAACTTTTTTGACCGGCGCTTCTCGCAGAAACTTGAAAAAATATGTTTATCTAAAAGTTCAGTTATTCTTAATGCTAATGCTATAATAGTGCAGTAGTTCCTCTCGCATTCATGACAAGTCTCTCAACCACTAGACCACCGACCGCCTCATGTATTGTCTAGAGAAATGTTTTGTATCACGGAAACTTGCTGCTGCGCGCAGTGAAAATCTGCCCCATCCCTTTGAAGGGCATAGACAGGATATACTCATATAGTCTCATGAAGGTTGTATACCCTGTATTGAACAGGGTAGGACACAATGGCGACTAGAGAAGTCAGACCCTTACCTTTTCTCAAATCGCCGAGCTCGTACGCTGCCCCCTCATCTGATTCCCGCGCTGGTGCACCAGGAAACTGTTCAAGTACATTCCCGAGTCGAGTTTGATGAATACCCTGTGGCCATTTTTTCGGGTAGTCTGAAGAAGGTATCGAACTGCTCTAAGAAAAAGGTCTGTAACCGTCCGTCATGTACCCCGGAGAGACAGAAACATACCCGAGTAACAGTTTTACCGCTGGGGTCGGATGTATCAAATGACGTTTGACTAGACGCATAGTGGTGCGCTCCAAAAAACACACCATGCGGAACACATACAGGGAGGAGGGGGGGGGCGTAGTAACTGTATGTAAGCAGCGTTCAAAATCTGTGTCTGCACGCTGTGTCACGCGCAAGAAGCGTGGCCCACAGACACGTCAAAGTAAAAGGCAAGCATGACTGTGCAGAGCAGTACTGTGGTGAAGAATTTCATCCATTCAGTTGTCCACTTACTTTGTGAGGCGGTACTCCATGAGAGCAATTCAAGCTCATTGCGCCTAAAATGAAACAAGGAGGAATGGCCCCGTCCTACAAAGTTGTTTCTCCAAATTTAATGTTATTTTGTCTGTTTTGTTGTTATTGTTGCCGGTTCTCCCCTCTCCAAGTCCTACCAATGACACTGGATCCGCTACGACCTCGACCGATTAGCCACGTGACTTGGGGGGGGGGGGGGTAGCCAGCCCTCTCCTGTAATCGAGGATGTGACTTGCCCGATCACACATCATGGGTTTTGTTCGGGTAACCCAAGAGTGATCGGGGAAGTCACATCTTGGTTATCCGAGCCAGGGGTGGGGGGGGGGGGGGGGGAGAGAGAGAGAGATGACGTCAAGTCCGTGAACTAAACATTTGACGTCACCCTCTAGCACTGAGATCGTCTGAGGTAGTAGACTCCAGAGTGCAGTCCCTTTTCGGCGAGGCGTGAAAATGTGACTGCTTACACCCAGCGCCATTTTCAAAAATGGCGAATTTTTTTTTAGAAAAGCGAAGACTTGTGTGTCATATGATTCGATTTGAAACGAAGTCTTGAATATCCGACCACTTTTGGTTTGGGCAAAATCTTTGCCAGCGGACAATTATTGTTGCGATTTGATGGCACTGTTTACGTGGTACACTGATCCAACAGGATGTGAGTAAACGGCAAGGGGGTTGCACTCTGACAGGCCAAGGTGTAGACTCCAGAGTGCAGTCCCTTTTCGGCGGGGCGTGAAAATGTGACTGCTTACACCCAGCGCCATTTTTAAAAATGGCGAATTTTTTTTAGAAAATACAGAATACAGAATACAGAATACTTTATTAATCCCATATTTGGGAAATTGCAGTTCTGGCCCGCATACTAATAAGACACAAATGATAAACATTTTGATAAAAGAGACTACAACGGACAGGCAGGTACTTGTGTGAGAAAGCAGAGACTTGTGTGTCATATGATTCGATTTGAAACGAAGTCTTGAATATCCGACCACTTTTCGTTTGGGCAAAATCTTTGCCAGCGGACAATTATTGTTGCGCTTTGATGGCGGAATAAGAGACGATTACAAAAGCATACACACCCGTGCTCTAGGACTGAATGTAATAATAGATCTGTCCGTTCAGACAGAGACATGTTATGTATGTCTCTGATTCAGAAACACGCCTACTTTCACTCTGAAGACAGCCTGCCATCACTTGCGCCATTGAGGATCCCTCTGGGTTCAAAGCTGGTCAAGGATGACATAGTGCGCGACCTTGTGTTTGAGAGCACCGAGACAATTTAGGCCCGTCACGGTAGCGCAGTGAGCGCCATTTCCCCACTGTGCACAGAGGTACTTTCCACTGAAAGACTCTGTGCCCCAGAGAGTGGCCAAGGTGTTGCACTCTGCAGGCAAGTATTATTGCACGGTGCAGACGATCACGTACCTGCCTTGTGGTGGAATAAGAGACGATTACAAAAGCATACACACCCGTGCTGTAGGACTGGATGTAATAATAGATCTGTCCATTCAGACAGAGACATGTTATGTATGTCTCTGATTCAGAAACACGCCTACTTTCACTCTGAAGACAGCCTGCCATCACTTGCGCCATTGAGGATCCCTCTGGGTTCAAAGCTGGTCAAGGATGACATAGTGCGCGACCTTGTGTTTGAGATATTGAAATATTTTTTTTTACACAAAACCAGTCAGAGCTACAGAACTGTAGTACGAATACAGTCAGTGTAATTGGATGAACTTCGAAAGTCCAGAAAATGAAGGAATTTGAACAAATTTTTCGTAAAAATTCGTAACATGACCGATTTTTTTTTTAATCGGCGATAACTCTTCTAACAATGCAGCAAGAGAAAAATTCGTGAAAAACACCTCTGGAGAAGGTGAATTCCCATTTCACCTTAAAGTAAAAAGCTCTTCAACGAGGTGGTTTAGGGCCTAGCCACAATTACACCCAAACGCGCGCGCGCGCGCGCACACACACACACACACACACACACACACGCACGCACACACGTCTCACAACTCCCGCCAAAAAGAACGTATAGCAGCATAGTGTGCACGTAAGGTGTCTATAGCGCAGATTTTGTTACATCGCTGTGCGCGAAAGTATGTATTGTCTGGAGAAACGTCACAGTGTTGCTTTTTATCACTGAAACTTGCTGCTGCTCGCAGCGAAATCTGCCCCATCCTATAAAGAGAAACAACTTTAAAAATCCGAAAAAAAAATAAAACGGGGAAAAGGGGGGAAACGTGGAAAAACAGAAACAAGCAGGAAGATTTGTTGTGTTTGGAACTGTTAGTCAGTCTTAGTGGAAGGGATGAGTTTAAAGGGTTGTTCTGGAAGACTGGATGTTGGGAGATTTCCGAAGAGGCTGTGGCAATGAATGAATTGTTGGCAATGAATTGAACTGGCAAATATTTTACTGGATTCAGGAGTAGTGCAGGTGGTTAGCTATGTTGTGGTTTGGTCGAAAAACCCTCTTGTGGAAAGCCCAACTTTTTTTTTCTGTTGTATTTTACGGTCTTCTTATCTTGTCTGATCTTATCTTTGACTAGCCTGAGCGGTTTCTAAGTGTTCTTGCGTGTGTGTGTGTGTGTGTGTGTGGTCTTTGTTGTTGACGTTGCTGACGTTGCTGTTTCAAAGCAGTAAACGCTTCCCGCATCTTGTGTAACACCTTTGCAAACCAGTTCCCCCAAAGCAGCCTACAGCTCTCCATGTGAAAGTAATCCAATTTTGCGCCACGAAGGAGCGTCACGGTACATTTGAACCGGAGAGCCATTTAAATTTAAAAAAGGGGGGAGGGGGTAGTGGGGGGGGGAGGGGGGGGGGGGTTGGCGCGGTCTGGCAATAAAATCAATCTTTTATATTACCACGCTTCGACTATGCTGACGTTATCTGGGACAACTGTACTAACTCACTCGCGGGTGAACTAGAAAATCTGCACCTCGAAGGCATTCGCACAATCACTGGTTTAGTCCGTGGTACCAGCCACCATAAACTGTATCAGGAGTCCGGATTTGTTCCACTTCGTGAGAGACGTCGCCGTCACAAGCTTATTCTCTACTTTAAGTTAGTGAATGGTCTTGCACCTGCATACTTAGGCCCCAACCTACCGCACCTAGTCACGTCAACCAACCCGTACCACAGAAGGCACCCTCTGGTACACCTTGTCCCCACATTTCGAACTCTACAAACTGTCCTTCTTCCCTTCTACAACCCTCCTTTGGAACGACTTGCCCGACAACATCAAACACAGCCAGTCCTTAAGTAAATTTAAACATTTTACAAGCAACGATGCTACTATCCCTCCATACTACTACCTGGGCTCGGGTTTAACACAAATATCTCACTGTCGCTTGCACTTAAACATGAGTAACCTCCAGCACGATCTAGTTAACCGCCACTTATCTCTTACTGCTAATTGTGCCTGTGGAGCCGCGGTCGAGTCCGCTCAACACTTCCTCCTAGAATGTCCCAAGTATACAGATGCTCGAAACGCAACAATCAACAAACTTGCCTGTCAATATAAACATACAGATCTACTTCTTCACGGCAACACTGACCTTCCGTTGTCTGCAGTTAACGTACATATTTTTCACACAGTTCTAGAGTTTATCACACTTTCGGCACGTTTTTCTTAGCCACATCAATAAATACATTAATACGTACTATCATCGACTGTAGCAGCTGATCGCCGTTGATATGAAAATGCTCACTGACAAACTGAGACCTACCCCCCCCCCCTCCTCTCTCTCTCTCTTTAATGTCTGTAATATCTCTAAAAATCTAATGTCTGGCACTGTTTTCCTAGATCTGCGGAAGGCTTTTGATTTGGTGGATCACGGTATTCTTTAAAAAAGCTTGAAGTCTATCAAATAGACAAAAGTGCACTCTCGTTCTTCCGCTCATATCTAGATGATAGAAAGCAGAGTGTCGATGTCAACGGTAAATACTCCGCCTTTGGGCATGTTCGTTATGGGGAACCGCAGGGGTCCATCTTAGGCCCATTGCTATTTATCCTGTTTATTAACGACCTACCCCTGCATGTCATAATGTCGTGTGTGTGTGTGTGTGTGTGTGTGTGTGTGTGTGTGTGTGTGTGTGTGTGTGTGTACGCGCATGCGCATTACAGACGCTGTCACTGTCCAGGTGACTAAGTGGTGTGACGATATATACGTGTATACAGCTTTGCTAGCTTACAAGTATCAACGAATGGATACACAGCAATGAGATCAGTGTTTGACGCCAGTCATATAGAAGGAGTGCTTTGTATGGAAGTCAGGTCCTACAACACTTTGCATAATGACCCGTCTTTTCTGTTTTGACAGGTTGCCGGGCTTCTGGTCACCTACTTTTTCCTTCTTCTTCAGTTCAAAATTCAGTGATTTATTTTTTGTCAGAAGACAGGTTAAGGTCTTCTCCACACCTACAAGTACAAGTTTTCTGTTGTTGTTGTTGTTGGTTTTTGTTTTCTAGATATACATCGTCTGTATGTTACAAGTCTCCAGATATTGTTAAGCCCCTGCACCGGAAGTGGGAAAGACAGTTATTTCGAGCAACTGCGTACGTCACGAGGTGTGTAAAATGTCTGGGGTCGAAGCTTTTTTCATTGCCTCTGCGTGGCATTGAAATATTTGTTATTGTTGTCTCTCTAATTGTCTAATTGTGTCTCTTTTTCATGGTAAGCTAGGAAGGTCAGCTTGTCTAGGAATATCGATATATGGACGTGTAGAGGAATACTGTTTGCAAGTGTGTGATTCCCGAGTTAGCTTGATTGATCATTGGACTAAATCTCCTGTACCATTTATTCTTTGTCCGTGTGTGTGTGTGTGTGTGTGTGTGTGTGTGTGTGAGAGAGAGAGAGAGAGAGAGAGAGAGAGAGAAGCCCTTTGAGTGTCTGAACCAACTGTATAAAAAATAATATTCATAAATAAAAAATTAAAAACAAAACAGCACTAAGACAAGCCCTCGTTTTATTTCTCTTTAAGACTGGCCACGATTTTATACATCGGATACAGATTAACGACACTATTAAACCAGTTCCAAAGGCTTCACTTCAAGTGAATATCCATCATAAAAAGGAACGATAATAAAATAACAATATCTATATCACGCGGGATCCCCTTGTTGTTAAGCGTCCCGAGAGCGAACTGTAAAATATACACTATAAATTATATTATTAAACGTTGCATGTCCAGACAAAAAAAAGGTAAAATCAAATGTCTGTGTGTTTGTGTGTGTGTGTGTGGGGGGGGGATCTATTTACATTTCAAAATTAACCACAGCAATTCAAGATATGGCGTGTGTGTGTGTGTGTGTGTGTGTGTGTGTGTGTGTGTGTGTGTGTGCGCGCGCGCTATTTGCATTTCAAATTTAACCAAAACAGTCCATGATCCGTCAAAGACATGGGTCAGTATCTATATACAGTAAAGCATTAAGACACAGTCACTAGTGATAATCTTACAAACGGTTAACACAAAGTGTATGAAACACATTACACGCAGTGACAGCTTGAGCAAATACGGCATGGTGTGGCACAGTATTTCATTATATGGCATCATGGTTCATGGTATGGTATGGTATGGTATAGTACGGTATTTTATAATATGGTATGGTATGGTACGGTATGCTTCTCCTCGGCGCACATTTCCATCTCTTCTGAAATGCTCCTGGCGCCGGAGGGCTGGAGGGACGAAACAGTGAAAGCCTGCTGCCGCTGAACGCTACTGGTATTAACTCGGGTGCGTGCAACAGTATTTCTGTTTTCCACGCCACCGGCCACAGTCTGCCTTTCTTCGAAAGAGGGGATTTTCAGCGTGCACACTTGATATTTGTGCGTGTTTGTGTACACGAGGGCGGGACAGGCACCGTAAACAAGTCTGCACGTGATTTTGACTCGATTTGGAATAGAATAGAACTCCATCCAGATTCCCGCCTACCAGGTATCGAACCAGTCAGCTTAAGATCCAAAGTCGGATACCTTAACCAGTAAACCAAATCCCCTGAGTGTATTATGTGTGCATTATGGAAGTCGCAGCCAGGCAGTATCGTTAAACTTTAGGCTAATACACGTACTTGAAGACTGATCTGCTCATTGTATCTGTAGTGGGGATCCTATATGCCTGGTCATTTGTTTTTCTTACTTTCTATCGCTTGAATCTTCAATATGTGTATATCTGCGAATGACCCATGCGTAATACCAGAGGGATATTATCACCATACAGTACCAATCCACGCGGAATATCACGTGGATACTATCATCAAAATTGTTATACATGGTTTTAAAATGAACTCCTGCCCACTACGCATGCACTGATGGTCATGAAAACTGTATGTACATTCTCGAAAATTACAAATAACGTTTATTTCGCCTCACACATATTATGATAACGTAACTCGGGTACTGTATATTTACAACTGGACGTCTTCAATACGACCCAGACACGTCCAACACAGTATTAATAGCATGGAATTGAGGTTATGCGAAAACCTCGTTATCACAATAACACTTCACAATAAAGTTTTCTTATCTCTGAAGTTGACACATTTAAAAAAAAATGCACAGAGATAAAGGTAAAAGACAAACGAGATATAATAGATAAAAAATATAAAAATGATACAACTCTTAAAAGCGCAAAGAAAAATCACAATTTTACCTGCAATCTTCACATCTCTAGGAGCCACTTGAAGCCGCCATTACGCAATTTGCAGTGGTCTCGGACGTAGCGGGGAAGGACCTTGCATTATAGTGGCTTGAAGTTGCTCCTATGCAGAGGTTTGTTCTTCGTGACAAGTATTATCATACAGCGGTGGGGGGGGGGGGGGGGGTTTGAGGGTATTAAGAGATTTTAGATGATAAATATGAAAATAGATTTTTAAAAAATATGAAAAATTTAATCACAAATATGAAATTGAGAAAAAAGCATACAGAAAAGGCGGTATAATAACACGACTATGTACAAAGCAAATACAGGCATTGGGACAGATTGCTAAAAATTAAACGCTTCTAGGTGATATTTGGTTTCAACATTTGTTGTGTTTGGTGCCGCAATGCGTCAATCAAATATGACGTCGGCAGAATGACGCCATCCTTTCTTCGGAAAGACCGCACATGGCAAGGAAGTTATCGAACGGAAATAAAATCCACGTCTCGAGCATGCGCATCAAAGGGATTTCCCCAAGATTAAAATAGATTGTCGAGTTAGCTAGTCCACGCTGTAACCTTGACTTCTGCATCGCTCTAAATCGCTCCCTCTAGCCTCGCAAATAGTTTGTCTGGGCCCGTGTGTAAAACTCGAGGTTAATTTAACCCACGGCTACGGGCCAAACCCAGACTAGGACAAAAGAAACCCAAAAGCAAAATTAAATGAAAAAGGAAGAAAATTTTTTTTTCTATAACGGCTTAGGCACCATGCTGGAATTGGCCCGCTTCTTGATTTACAAAAAAAAAAAACAACGGAAAATTTAACCCTAGAGCTAGTTTTGTTCGAGATTAGACTCTAGCCCGGGCTTAAAGACCTAACCTTGAATTTTACATATGGGCTCTGGGTTAAGCCCTTAGCCGAGGGTTAAATTAACCTCGAGTTTTACCGGCATGCGGGCCCCGATTGCTGGAATTCGTGGAAATCTACTTCCTCCATGTTATGCCTTTCATGTCTATTTGATTTAAAATTAGTTTGACTGGTTCAAATTAATATATCTGTTGGGGGTGTTTTTTGTGTGTAATTTGTCGCGATTATTTTACATGACAATGTATAAGAATGGTGGTTTTCAGTCCTAGCAGTTACATGCAGTTCAACGAAAGTTCTGATACTTGGCTGTCTGAATAAGGAGACATTTTAACATGTGAAAAAAGTGATGAAAGTCATTAGAGTCTGAATGAGCTCCGTGAAATATACACAACATGAAAGACATTCGTCACTATCCTTTAAATATATGGCAGTTAAAATGCCAACATATGCATTATAATATAATATGCACTATAACAAAATTAACAGTCTTCAGGCTTCAGTCTCTTGCTTCCACGATCTCTCTGACACATTATGCATAGATGTTTCAATGGCAAATACGTCCATCAAACATACCAGGCCGTCTATGATCTGCGCGACTTCAAATAACACCGTCCCCGTCCCTCAATCATATCCACTCTACAAGTCTAGTGGCTGATCAATTTACTGACTCACACATCGTGAATGCCTGTTTCAAAGGGCCTGCCTGGCCCACGTGTGAACCCGTTGAAAACTTCATATCGCCGCCTGAAAGCTCTGTCCATGGTACCGAACTGACCTGCGCCATACCCTCCACCACCTCTAGCATCGCCTTGCCCGAAGTCCGCTCTGGCCGGGTTGATGGCTACGCCTGTCTCCCGCTGAGCTCTTTGAATAGCATCTTTCACAGTGTACCTCAGGTTATTGGCGTTTCGGCGACGTATGAGCTGGTTGGTACTGTTCTGGCGCGCTGGTGGTAATGGGGGGCCTTGCGTCCGTCTTCTGTATCCGCTGAATCCGCCATTTCTAGCCCACCCTCCAGGCCGGCCGTTCGGAACGTCACGGCCAGAAGCGCCGATCGTGTCCCTGTACTGAGCGAACTTCTCAGCGAAGTCCCGGACTGTCAGATCATCGTCGGCACCCCCTTTTTGCGTAGCGCGAAGGTAAAGATTGACTGCAGGAGAGTTGGCAAAGTCAGCGCTAGCCGCTGGACCTGCACGAAAAGCTGGCTGACGAGTCGACGTGCCAAGGACGGTTTCCCGAAGTCTGTCTTTCATGGTCTTCCCCAGCTGTGAGTTGCCGTGCCCGTCATCGTCTTCCAGGTAGTCAGGGATAGGTTCCTCGTACACCTTCTTGCAGAACTCCAGCACCTTCTTGAAATTCTTTTCTTTGTCCTGCGCCAAGGACGATTTTTTCTTGAGGCAGGGAAGCTCAAAATCAGTGAAAGCCAGGAGATGGAGAAGTGTGCCCCACCGATGGATGAACATGCCTGTAGCAAGCAAAAGAGGAAACGTCACTAACAGTAAAACTGAAGCATTCACGTAGGCACTTGAAAACCCACTTGAAAGACACGTGCAGACTGGTTCACTGTGCCTGTCTTTCCTTTGAATTATGTGCTTGCATAAAGATTAAGAATATTAAGTGTGGGACTAATTATAGGTAATCTTTCAGCCCGGAAGGCCCGCGGAATTAAAAACGACGCATGATGCGGGCAGAAAGAAGGAGAAACACTATAGCGCTGTTAAAATGGCGACGCCCTTATCCCGGATGAAAGACCCCGAGCGGGACAAAAGATATACCAGTTTCAAAATCCCCGAGCTCTGGACTCGAAATGTATGAGCTTGCCTTCTTCTAAGAACTACGGTAGAGACAAATCGCCGGCGGCGTACCGCTGTGAGTTAATTGTGTGAGATTACGTGTCCGCCAACTCGGCGACCGAACCCGAAAGGGCACGACAGACCCCGTGTGAACCAAACCAACACTGGAAATGGGAACAGTGGGTAGATTTCTGAAAGATGGACGGAGCGCGTATCGGCTTCTTCAAACACAGAGAACTAAACTTAACTGAACTGAACTACAATACTACTACTACTACTACTACTACTACTACTACTAACAATAATGATAAAAATGGTAAATCACATTCATACTGCGCAATTATTTACCATCACTCACATGCACATGAAACAAATCCTTACACAGCAGGTAAGAGGTACTACGATAATCAACAGCATGCCAGCTGGAACAGGTAGGTTTCAAGATCTGATTTGAAAGAAGCCCCAAAGTAGGCTGCCGCCTCGCGCTAGCAGGCAGCGAGTTCCAGATTACAGGGGTGGCAAAACGGAAACAGCGTTGGCCGAAAGATTTCAAATTTTGCCTAGGAACTTTGAGGAGGTTTTCACTGGATGAGCGGATGGTACGTGACGTATTGTATGTGGATAGGGAGGCGGACAAATAGGTCGGTAGAGTACCATCGAAGTGACGATACGCCAGAACTGCTAGTTTGTATTGAATACTGGCCGCCAGTGCAGCTGTTTCAAGAGCGGTGTAATGTGGTCTCACCGATGAGCTGAAGCAGCAGGATGGTGATAAGGAAGATCATAAAGAGCATTCCGAGGATGTCCATCTGGATGAGATTCCCGTCGATGGTGAAGTCGATAGTGAAGGGCACCTTCAGCTGGAACATGAAGTTAATGGCCATCCAGAGAAGGTTGGTCATGGTGACAGCAAACACCACTTGGTTCCTCAGCTCTATCAGTTTGGCTCCCTCTTCTTTCTCTTTCTTCTTATCGGCATCCAAGGGCTTCAGATACCTGTTAGAGAAACGCTTGTGGGTTTGATCTTCATAGTCTCAATAGCAGAAAAGAGAAAAATTTCCAGGACACTTTATACGTTTCGAAAAAAGAATTAGCTGATGTACTGTCTCTACCTAATTAGATGCCGTTCAGCAAAGAAATCTGAAATGCAGCTGAATATCATCATATCACGCATGCTGAAAATGCAGATAAATGACATGGCAATGCTTGAAACGCAGCAACATATCGCCTTACCATTCAGGCTGAAAATGTAACTAAATATCATTACAGTAAAAACTGTTTGCTTGTTTGAAAGTGTTAAAATCTATTAAAACATTTATCGGCAATTCCAGATGAACAAAGTAAATAAGGCTTCATTTGCTTGTCACATGAACGTTTTTTAGTCAGGGCATGTCATGAACTGACCCTTTCACTGCCATCTTCCCAAAATGTCATGAACCCTACGTGCACACCCACTTGTCCATATGATACTTGCTGTTTACACTCTGTGCGAGCGTTCGAAAATTCCCATTCTCTTGCGGAGCGATTGTCCTTGCATACATGCCTCTCGCTCAGTCTGTCTTTGCCGCGTCATTGTTTACTTTTCTTTTGGCTCAGTGCCAGACTTTGAGGAGATGTGCAGGTGTCTGAGTGGTGTGAAACTTGACATCACCAAAATTATTCAGCTCAGAACAACCCGAGAGCACAAAAATCTGAAAGAAGGGGCTTTTAA
>JACVVK020000359.1:247500-260000 GCA_018292915.2 Batillaria attramentaria
GCTTAAGCTAAACGAAAGCGACACCAGTCTCTCTCCGTGTCTAGGGAATGTTGGCAACAAGAAACATTAAGGATGAAAATTAACAATGAATAAATAGAAATGAATAACACAAAGCTTGGTCTTTGGCAGGCGGGGACACATGCGTGCGGGAGACATCGGAAACATATAAACCTATAATATAAACACAGGGACGAACATGGCAAACATGGGACACACTGCAAAACGCGGACATGATGGGAAGCGCGCATGTGGGTCACATGGACGAACACCACAAACATGGGACACACTGCAAAACGCGGACATATCTGAAAACGGGGGACGTACTGTAGAGGAATGGAAAGTAGTGTTTCCGCTGGGTTAAATTTCCATTTTCATTATGAAGGTATGGACAGTATAATATTTCAAATACTGTTTTATATTTTGTACACTTAATTTTTGTCTACCCGAATTTTATATGATTGACTGAATAATAATGTCCGGAGAATTTAGTTTGAAGTTGTCGAGTTTGCGAACATCCAATTACTAGATCTACACAACCAAAAATCGACCTGGAGAGGGTAAATATTCACCGGTAGACAGAAGAGCTCCAGGGGATGGAAGATGCCAGCGACGACGAAGATCATGATGAGAACTGTGATAACAAGGACACTGGGGTGGAAGATGCTATCTGTCACTGCTGTGATGATCACGCCCACAAACACCACCATCATGACGAACGCGTAGAAAGTACTGCACGCGAATAATAATAATAATAATAATAATAATACAGGCGCTTTATCCCGAATATTTGGTTTAAAGCGCCGCGAGATAAACCCAGTTCGCACGCTCCCATGAATCACGCGCGTTCTCTCAGACACTGGCATGAACACATAACAATCATGTGTTGCAAAGGGTCAGCTCTGGAATTAAAGTTTCGGAATTTTACAATTGCATTTATTTTCGAATGTTGTGGTTTGACAAACACAAGGAGCATATCGCCAATGGGTAGATTCGAAATAAAAGGCGCTATTTCTACCATTACTAGGTTTTGTACAGAAAGACTTCTGTTTTGAAACAGATTGGTATGGTTGCTAGCTGGTGTACAGAGAGCTTCCTTCAGTTAAATGTGCAAAAAACAAAAGAACTTATGATCGACCAAAGAAGAGACTGTGATCTTCCCTTCCAGCCGGTCATTGTGAACGACCACCCTGTGGAGGTAGTGTCTGAATTTAAGTACCTCGGCACAATAGTAGACAACAAACTAGACTTCACTCAGAACACTGATTTTATCGTGAAGAAGGCCAACCAGCGTCTGTACCTCCTTAGAAAACTGAGAGCTTTTAATGTTTGTCCTGAAATTTTAGAAACTGTATATAGAAGTTTAATTGAAAGTGTACTGGCATTTAACATCGTAGTCTGGTACGGCAGTCTCAGCATGAAGAACAAAGCAAGGCTGTCTCGTATAGTCAGAGTGGCAGGAAAGATAGTTGGCCTGGGTCAGTACTCTCTAGATGATCTTTATATAACGGCTGTCAGGAGGAAGGCCACTACAATTGTCAACGACCCTACCCACCCCCTCCATGATCAGTTCCAAGAACTCCCGTCTGGGCGCCGCTACAGAGTACCGAGAGCGAGGAAAAATTTGTATAAGAAGTCTTTCATTCCCTCAGCAGTATCTATTTTAAACTCATGACTGTGTTTACTGCCCGTTCCCAGTATGTATAGATTTTATTTGTTGAGATTTTCAAAACTGGGCTTACTACTCATGCAGCTGTGTCATGTCCGCTCTACCTTGCCATCTTTTAGTTTAGATTTCTTAGTTTAGTTGCATAGTATTAGACTTGGACATCACACATTACTTTAGGATCTGTGTTTAATATGTATGGATTTATATGTCTAGATAAATTAGTGTGTGTGTGTGTGTGTGTGTGTGTGTGTGTGTGTGTGTGTGTGTGTGTGTGTGTGTGTGTGTGTGTGTGAGCCAGAAGAAAATTTTCTGCCATCGACAGACAATAAAGTTATATTGAATTGAATTGAATTGAATACGCATGTGACTATGCTTGTTGGCTCGAAATAGTCGATCTGGGCCCGTATGTAATAGTCGAAGTTAGGGCTTCTAGCCATGGGTTCGAGTCTAACCTCGAACTAACCTCAGTAGCTCTCGGATTAAATTTTCTGTTGTTTTTTGTTTTAAATCAAGAAGCGGGCCCATTCCAGCAAGGTGCCTAAGCCGTTATAGAAGGATTTTTTTCTTCGCTTCCTTTTTCATTTAATTTTGCTGTTGGGTTTCTTTTGTCCTAGTCGTGGGTTAAATTAACCTCGAGTTTTACATGCGGGCCCTGAGAGATTAGTAGCACTTCGAATGCAACACAGTGATGTTTTATGGCCGCGTTAACGAGGAAAACTCAGCCACAAAGTCGACTGTAGTATACGACACTGTCACCGGCTGCTGTGCTTTTGCTTCAGGGAGCTGGACGCAAGCCTGTCTCTGTGTGTTTGTGCAGGCGTAAGGACACAAAATGGCCGTGGGGTCATAGTCTGAGGTACCCTGTTTGGCAAGTGTGCTAGTCTGTAATGTGAGCCGGGACATCTGAATGGTAGAGCGTTGGGTCGTGAGTTCTAGTTCTAGTCTGTAGTGATTTTTTGTTGTCATGAAAAAGCGTGATTTTCGTGATTTTTGTGTTAAGTAGGTCAAGGTGCATGGCATTACATTACTATGGAAGCAAAATGAAAACGGTCAGGACAAAACACGGAAGAGTTGACACTATGACATACACTAATGTCTACAACACAGTGCCGATACTGACCTCAAAAGAGCGGCGAGATACAGCTGTATGTTGGTCTTGCACTTGAGACAAACGACGAGAAAGACGGCAGCTGGAGCGCAGGCGATGACGTAGGACCAGATCAGACTCGTGCCGAACACGATTTCTATAGCACCTGGATGAACACAATAAAATTGTTTTAAGAAAATGCATTGAGTTCAACAGGTCTCTTTATGTATAATTCTATGGAAAATGTGTAAATTTCTTACAAGTATTGGTCACTCGGAATGGCCGCACCGACGTGCAAACATTGATTTTAAACAAAACAATGTTAGAATAAACTCTATTTACTGAAGAGGCCTGACGACAAGAACAACAGAAAACAAACGGAGAGCATTTATTGTCAATTCAAGTCAATCCAACAATACTTATTTATCCTAGAGGACAATTAAGACAAATGTTCGACTTAAGTCAATTATTTGAAAGAAAAAAAGTACAAAATTATTTTCAGGGGTTGTTTTGTAAGTTTTTTTGTTTTGTTTTTTGTTGTTGTTGTTTTTGTTTTTTTTTTTTTTTTTTGGGGGGGTGGTGGTTTGTTTGTTTGGGTTTTTTGTTTGTTTGTTTGTTTGGGGTTTTTTGTTTGTTTTATTCCTGTTTTGGGGTTGTTTGTTTTTTGTTTGTTGGGGTTTTTTGATATTGTTGTCCTTTATTTGTATGCTTTACTTTTCCGTTTGGTTGATTGTGTGCTTATTTTATGTCTATCCTGCATATGTGCAAAATATGAAAACAAAATTAAAAAGTATAAAATATGTACAAAGTCACTTTGTGATGTGAAGAAAGTGATGAAAAGGATTTATATCCTTTCATGTTTGTGTCAATAAGCAACATTCTGCAAAACGTATGGACAAATAAAATCCTGGTCATAACCCCCCACCCCACCCCCCCCACCCCCGAAAAAAAAAGATTATTTTGAGACGCGTAAATTTGAAATGTTACGTACATGTGGACAGGAGTTCATGAGTGATAATATTATTGTCAAACGCCCATACCTGCAATCATCATGAGCACTGTGCCAGGCCCCAGAATGGTAGCAACCATCAGCGCCACCTGGTAGGCGATGTAGGGAACACTGATGTTACTGTTGACAGCCACCACGTTGGAGAAGTCAGACAAAAGGTCAAGGACGTTGGCCAAGGTCGAAGGCATCCATCTGCACAACGCAACAACCAAACCTGATGTTTAAAATAGCGAAACTCGTCATGGAATGTTAATCTACAGCTGCTTGTTGTTGACTGTCTTTCGGTATCGATGAGGAACATGACTTCTTCTCATAGTGTTGCGGTTCGGGTAATTAATGAGTCCGAACCGGGCATGGAAGTCCCTACCGCATGTTAGGCATGTCAGGCTGGAAGCTGATGTGCTGACACTGACAGGGATGTACAGATGCAAGTCGTGATTTGACTATGCCACTGTACTACAGTTCTGACCACCTTTTACTCACATACAAGTTGCTTAAAATGAGAAGTACCTGCGCCGCTGGTTGAAGAACTCGTTGAAGCCTTCAGGAGCGTAGGTCCAGGCATCAGCTGCCGCTGCGTAGTCTACTCTGTATCCCTGCTGCAGTAACAAGGTGCACAGCCAGCGATCCTCACCTGCAAGACGCAACAGTACAAAAGGTAACAGTAAATGTAGGGACCCGACTAAACCCGTTAACTCTCTCTCTCTCTCTCTCTCTCTGTGCTAAGACTTTCCAGTAGCATACTAACAAATGGTTGTTTTTCCGTTGATTGGCAGAAACCCGTTTTGTCGGCACTGTATTTATAATGTCATGATGAGAATTAAAATAGAAAGCTTATGATCCCATAGGTCAGACCTTTGCAGCCAAGCGTTGTGAAGGCGATACACAGTGTTCAAGAAACAGACAATTATCACAGAAGAAGACATCATGCAAGCAGCGAATACAATTAACCAGACCAGTTGTCTTTTATCTTTTTATTTAGTTGTTTGCATATCTATACCATCATTTTTCCCATTGTAGGGGTGATGTAAAAGACAGGACAAACACTTAAACACCAGCACAAATTTCGGGCTTTCAGCTGGGAATCTAATCTCATAACCCAGGGCACAGTCTAGTGACCAAGGCGATCTGACCTGCTGGGTTAACTTAACAATCCCATTAAAGACCGACCCCCACCCCTTCCCAAAGGGTATTCCAGTGTAACGGGTCACAGATGAGCAGCTTGAGAGAAACTAACCCTGGTCATACTGCAGGAAATGTCCAGGCTCTGTGGGCAGAATGGTGTACTTCCTCATCACGTTGTCGTCCATGAGGGCGGAGCCACGGAAGAGCGAGAAACATCCGGGACTACACAGTACACAGCCCAGCACGTGCTCCGTGGCTTTCTGCATCCAGTGACCAATGGCGTACTCGAACATCTGATACCACACCATGGGACCTGCAACAGAAACTAAGCTGAATAAGCTTGTTTGATATACATATATTTGTTGTTTTTATTGTTGTTGTTGTTGTTCAGAGGACGTGATATCCTTTTTTTCTGTATTTCCATCAATGTTTGGCAAGTTAGCAAAACCGTTTTTAGGAATTTGTATGAGCTAAAAAAATAAAACAAAACAAAACAAAAAAAGAAGCAAACATTATTATTCAGTATGTAGAGCTCAACAGAAATCAGACCAACCCATGCCAACGAAGCGAGCAGAAACCTAGATATTCAATGTCATGTGACTTACCAGAGCCAATGGGGTGGATCCTTCCAGAAGCGGCGCCGACTTTGGGATTTTTCTTCATGCGATCCAACAAGATGTGCACAGAGCCGGGGGAGAAGTCAGTGTCACCGTCCAACGCCATCACAAATGTGTTGTGAGACTAGACAGAATTAAAACTTTTGTAAAATGTGGTCCCAAATTATTTCCATAAAAGTATTACAAATATTATTTTGATGGAGCAAACCAGTAGTCCACCGTACAGCTCGAACTGTTCTATTCAGAACGCAACAACGCCTCACTCCACTAAACATCTGCGCTTCTCCCTTGTCCCCAGCCACCAAAATGATATTCGATGTTTTAATATTACTGACCACTGGATAAAAAGCGAGAGAGTCACTTGGACTAAGTCCCCTTACACCCGAAATCACCCCCACTCACCCCCCAACTCCACCTCTGTGCAAATACGCTTGGTGACACGTTGGAAAAAGTAAAACAGTCAGGAGGATCTAGGAACCCAGAACTCACCATTCTGGCGACGTTCTCGTCCAGCAGCTCAAAGATCTCGCTCTCCTCGTTCAGTTTCCAGCCTTTGTGGTGGTCCACTCCTCCAGACTTGAGTGCCTCCACAATCTGCTCCTCACACTGACGTGTCAAGCGGAACCCCAGTAGGTAGTACATGTACATCACCTGAAACAACGACGATGATCAACTAAACGCGCTAATTCCATCTTTGCAAAGCCAGCTTACGTTTTGGAACAGTTTCGCTCGTGAGTGCCTCTGTACGCTCGAAATACTCTTGCTGATTAGTACAGTTCTTAATGCGATACAATGTTTACACTTTACGACACTACTGGAGCGCTCAGTATGTGGCCGCGCCATCCAGTACGCTTCTGTTGGCTGCGTGTCAGCATTACAAACAGTCACTGTCCAGGTGTCCAAAGTACCGTGATGATAGAAAACAGGTCAGAACGACATGTGAGCATGAAAATGGTAGCGTTATCCACTTTATACAGACATCATTATCGTCATCATAATAATCGACACTGAAGTCGTCGATGTCGTCGTAACCCACTCACCCCCACCCCCCACCCCCACCACCACCACCACCACCACCACCGTTATTATTACAGAGGCTAATTCTTGTTTTTCTTTTTATTTAGAAAAGAAGAAGAAGAAAAGATAAAGCTAAAGAAGAAGAATAGAAACTTATCAAATCAGGATCGTAAATGAATTCTCATGCAGCTTTGAAAGTCCTACCTGTGACCATCGTTTGCGGTGACGTATCTTGGCTTTGTCTTTCATGTGGACGAACAGCAGGTTCCCCCCGGGCATGACCCATACCAGCTGACCTCCGTAAGGGGTGGGGATCTTCAGGGGTGGTTTGACTGATATCGTCTTCTTGTGGACAGAACTGACGCGAACCAAAGTAGAGGAAAAACACAGACGACAGTTAGTACTGTCGGATGCTCCAGGAACTGTAGTGTATCAAACTGATTGTTTTCTGCAGTCTAGAGAGAGACTCTGCGCAAGTCTTAAATCTTTCTTTTTACCTTGAGGTTCTGTCGAAGCTACCTTTAATTGTAAAAGGGCCTGAATGTTTCTCAAATCCATAGCGCGTAGGCCCTTTATGAAAGTGCAGGACATTAGGTCATGACAGTGTCAAGCAAAAACAGCCCCACTCTCTGGAGCACAGAGTCTTTCAGGGGAAAGTACGACCCGCCGAAAAGGGACTGCAGTCTGGAGTCAAAAAACAGCCCACGTAAGGCAATACGTCATGCATGAGCGCTTGCAATAGTCCAAAGATAACGTCGCTGTATTGACTGTAGCCCCGGCGGCATGCCCTCCCGAGGACATTATTGAAAGAAAAAAAAAGTTAACATCTGTTCAGTCTGGTGCATTCTGACTGTCAAAAGGGATCAGATGGGAAGATTTTTTTTTTTTTTTTTTTGTTCTCGGGAGTTTTTTTGTTTGCGGAACTGGGGTTGCCCGTTGCCCAGCTGAAATCATCAAAATAGCTGACAAGTTAAACCCCTGAGCAGAGTGTTGGACTTCTAATGATCGGGTCGTGAGTTCGTATCCCGGCTGGGGCCAAATATTTGTGCTGGCGTTTTCATCGTTGCCCCGTCTTTGATATCACCCGTATGTGGTGGAAAAGTACGTTAAACCCACAATCACCCACCCACCCTAAATCCATGACACTTGTACACCAAAAAGAGTTCACAGGTTCTCTTTCAAAACAAGGATAATCAATTGTTTGGGTACGTCTGAACTTATTTATAGGTTCAACGAAAATTATAGCTAGGTGAATGACTGCAGTGTTCCACCGAAAGAAATTAGCGTGTGGTAACGGGATCAAAGTTGTGCAGAGGTACGGGCTGTTCACTCACCTCACGGCTTCCTCCATGACTTCAACGAGGAGTGTGACGTAACTGTTCGGAATGAACTCTTCGTCGTCATCCAGGGTCATTGCGTCATCAAAGAAAACGTGCGCTAGAGGTAAAAAAAAAAAAAATAGAAATTTCATTGGTTGATTCTTGGTGTTAGGTAGCATGCAAGCTACAAAAGCTATCCCTTGGTGATAAAATTGTATCAATTACTAAATGGAGAGAGAGAGAAAGAGAGAGGACGACGACGACGATGATGATGATGATGATGATGATTCCGTTATTTATCAACGGTAAATGCTTTGACAGAAATTCGCCAGTTTGCAAACCTGCCATTGTTAAAGCTACAGAGGCTATCAACAGTTACTAACATGAAAAAAAAATTTCAAGACAGAAATTCATCCCCCCCCCCCCCCCAAAAAAAAAAAAAACTACAAGAAACGAAATCGAAGAGAAAATTATCAATCAGGTCCAAACGCATTCACACACATGTGCGACCGTAAATACAAAACATATCATGCAATGTTATAGGAGGGTTAAAGTGGCAGGTTGCCGCGTAATGTACATTACATACGGCCCGTCAGTGGAGAGAGAGAGAGAGAGAGAGAGAGAGAGACGGGATGGGGGGGGGGGGTTACAAGTAATGTACTTCTATATCTGACCTTCATAGTTGAAGAAATCCGGGTCCTCGGTGCCTGCAATCTCCTCTGCCTTTTGCCGCATGAACTGCTCCCAGTCTAACCTACATCACCACAAACACACAAAAATATCAAGCGATGCGAGACATCAACAACGAAAGGACAAAACAATTTCATACCAGAAGCCATGGTATAACTAAGGAAAGCAACTTTCAAAAGCGTTTTGCAGACTGATCTAGATAAAACTGAGGAAAAAAAGAATAATTAAATGATAAATAACTCTTAGCGCGTAGGTAAAGTTTGAAAAAGTCTGTAGGTACAGATTTACTTTTTTTTCAAACGAAACAAAACGAGTGCTTAACCCACACTTACACAGTCATTACACATTACGTTTACAACTGTAACACATATAAAAAGCGATTTCCCCGTGAAACGTTTCTCATATTATTATATACACAATTATTATCATTACATTGCTGTAAAATGGTTGTAATCATAATTATTGGATTGCACGTGAGTTCGCTTGGTTCCAGTTGGTTGAACGCTTCTCAGTCTGGTTTTACAATAAATTAAACAAGAATAATTATATTTTCACCTGTGCAAGGACTTCAGCAGTGCGACCATCTCCCGGCGAACCTCGTGCCACATCGTAGCGCATGCGTAGATCATGGGAACGTCCCTAAAATCTCTTTTCTTTGGCATCCCGCTTTCTAGCGTACAATACGCGGAGTTGGCCTCGACGTCATCAATAGTGGAGTACACCTCACTGCCCTCACTACTACCGATGTAGTCAGATTCGTCCTTTTTGCCCTCGGATCCAGACAGATGGTAGTGGACTTTGTCTTTTACGCGTTTCTTCTGAATCATCAGCGTGTGGCGTCGACGGTTGAGCAGCAGTGTTTCAGTGGTTAGGATACCACAGTACAGAGGAGTCATAAACAGCCTGGGAGAAAGGAGGAATAAAGTTTTCTTTAGTAAAATATTTGCTGAATATCGGTCGCATTATGACGACGAGACAGATCTGGTTTGCTGAATGGCGGTTGCATTATGATGTCTAGACAAATCTGGTTTGCTGAATATCGGTTGCATCATGATGTCTAGACAAATCTGGTTTGCTGAAGGTCGGTTACATTATGATGACTAGACATATCTGGTTTGCTGAACGTCGGTTGCATTATGATGACTAGACATATCTGGTTTGCTGAACGTCGGTTGCATTATGATGACTAGACAAATCTGGTTTGCTGAATATCGGTTGCATTATGATGACTAGACAGATCTGGTTTGCTGAGTATCGGTTGCATTACGATGACTAGATAGATCTGGTTTGCTGAGTGTCGGCTGCATTACGATGACTAGATAGATCTGGTTTGCTGAATTTGTTTGATCTTGTTTTGTTTTACAGTTCTTTTACAGTCATACGTCTTGTCTAAAAATTGGAAAGGCGTGTGAGACTCACGACTCTATCTTGGCGAGTCGTGATTGGCGGGGAAACCACACGTGACGTGTCAGCAGAAGAAGCGTCAGCCACCACGCGCCTCCCGCCACCAGGGACGTCCAATCGTCTCTCAGTTCCTCAGGCCACGTGACACCGCTTGACGTCACTTCTCCTAAGAATCCAAAGCGCTGGTCGAGGTAGAAGACAAGGAAAGCACACGGCGTGGCCAGGGAGAGTGGTATAGTGTAACACATCTTTTGCATCCACAATTTGCAGGCAATGTAGGCAAAGTAGTACGAGATGATGCCTGGAAATACAAGGCAAGGACAAAGATAAGTCAAAGGACCATTAACAAATCTGAATCATCATCCAGTGAATGAACTTACATTATACACTGTACAAGAATTAATTCAGGCCCTTCCTTGCATCTTAATTTCATTCACCACTCAAGTCGAATGTGAACTGAATTTTGTTGAACTGAATCTCTGTTTGTGAGTTACACTATCCCAATTCCAGCCTTCCCTTCCCTTCCCGTTCAAAGGACCCTTCCATGCCCTTGAGTGAGCATACAGCAGTGACCCCAGTGAAGCGATTATTTCATATCATTACTAATCAATCGATTTTCAACTTTTCTCCTGAAAGTGGAACGTATGTGAAATAATGTTTGTTGTTAATACGTAGAGGCGCGTATTATTGTTTGATACAGAGCTATGTCCTTGTAGGGAATAGGAGTGAATGTACCTGACAGAGTGAGTGTGATGATAGCTGTGATTGCCTTCCATTCCGCCTGCAGTCCTGACAGCGTGTCCAAAGCGGACCGGTAATCCTGGTCTCTGTCTCCCCTGAAAAGGTAAGCCAGGGCGATGGTGGCCAGAATCTTGCAGACGCTCGTCACAAGCACAGTGATGTAGCGACCACGGTCCATCTCGAAGCGGCGCTGAGAGTGAAAAAGGAGTTCAATTAGAGAGCCAACAAGAAATCAAAGTAGCATGTAAAAGACTAGGATGTGTACTATACATGGTATTATGTATATTATACTAAACACGTCACCAATCACAATAGGAAGAAACAACAGTTTCAACCACAAACTTTTTTTAAATAAGAAAAAAGGGCAGTCATGAGCAACATTGCTTATCTTAGTTTTCATGCACGTTCCAATTCTTGGATGAAAACGGTAGAAACAACTGTTATTGAAAGTGTATGGTGATATGACCTCTGTTAGGCAATCATAATATTTACGCCGTGTAGGTGCCCTTACCGCGTCACATTTACATTTGCTTAAAGCCTCCATACGTTTGTCAGGCATGTGACAACGCTGCAACTTTTCTGCGAATGCTTGCATCAGAAGTAGTCACCTGGGCCCGTATGTAAAAGTCGGGGCTAGGGAGTTTAGCGCCGGGTCAGAGTCTAACCTCGAACTAAACTAACTAGGGCTAAATTTTCCGTTGTTTTTTTTTTATTTAAAACAAAATCAGGAAGCGGATCCATTCCAGCAAGGTGCCTATGCCGTTATAGATTTTTATATTTCTTTCTTTGCTTCCTTTTTAATTTCATTTTGTTTTGGGGTTTCTCTTGTCTTAGTCTGGGTTAGGCCCGTAGCCGTGGGTTAAATTACCCTCGAGTTCTACATACGGGCCCTGTGACACAATAACATCTACTCAATTGTGGTGACTCAGTCCGGCGTCTGTTGTATCACCGTACCGCGTACTGAGCTGACGACGTTAGTTGGTTGCGAACCGAACACCAACTAGACAGAGCTGAGTGGTGACTGTTTTAGCGAATATGTCGATCGGCGTTTGGCGGTAAGCCAAAGAAAGTCATATTTTTCTATTATCAGAAGCCGCTAAGTCACGAAAACGGTCGCAGAGGCCAGAAGAACCATCTATTCATTTGGCAGACAGTTTCAGAGCTTTCTACGCGGAAGGTTTGTTTTGTTTTGGGTTTTGGTTTTTTACCCTCGGAACACATTACGAACATAGAGAAAACTGAAACTTTAAAGACGGTCTTACCTTCAGCATAAGCTGTTTCCACCAGTTGCCATCTTTCAAGGTCACAAAGAAACGCCCATCCATGAAGTTTTCCCAGTGACTGCAGCTCACGAACACCAGAGCTCCAACAATGTCCACCATTGTCAAAATGTCGCTTTCGTCATAGTCAATGTAGCCCAAAACGAAAATAACGGGAAAGACCGACATCTGACCAACGAACGCGAAGAAATCCAAGATGGCGTTCACAATACCGTGTGATCTCGTCTTGTCACGTCTTCCGTTGGCCTTGACGTCCACACACGCTAAGGGTTTGAGGAGGGAAGGGAGGACACCAGCCACAGAGAGAAGAAGTAGTCCCCGCATTACGTTCAGCCGCGGAAGGACACGGAAGATGAGGAGTGAAAGGCCGAGCGTATGAAGCGTCTCCATTATGACCACCTACAGAAAAAGATCGTTTTGAGAAATCATCGGACCTTCAAGTTCGGTTTCCGCGAAGACAACAACAACAACAACAACAACAATAAGAATAATAATCAACAGAGCACCGGGACCAGAGAGCGCCAGGGAACCTAAAGCTTCGGGAC
>JACVVK020000359.1:265000-272500 GCA_018292915.2 Batillaria attramentaria
TTGGTTTTCATGTAACTTGTAAACTCACTTTGTACGACTGATCAAAATAATGAACGAATGATGAACAATTAAGTGTGTGTTTTGTTTCCTCGAGCTCTCGATTTTATATATCTTAATTTCAGTTGTTTTCAGTTTAAACTAATAATCAGCATGATAAGTTTTCTAATGGAGTATACTAAACACTGGAGTAACATCATCGGAGATACACAGTGAAAATAATATTCGTAATGTACATGTAATATTGTACAATTAGGCATAACAGACCTGTCTTTGAGACTCTGTCGAAGACCTCTGACAACTGAGGCACTCAAGTTGAGTTGTCCTGGTTGTTTGAAACGAACTGTGTGTTTCGTGGACATTCGATACTGGAACTGTGCCCTGTAAATAATTGAAGTGAAGCATTAGAAGATACCAGTCCAATTCCGCCTTCAGGATAAAAATTCCGTTCTGGCATATCGTCACTTCGATGGCACCCTTCCGCCATTCCTTTCGGCTTCACTCGTCACCTAACAACCGTCGCGAACCCTCCGGTCGTCGTCCAAGAGGCTTCTCAAAATTCCCAAGCTCAGTTTGAAATCTTTTGGCAAGCGCTTTTTTTTTCAGTTTTGTCGCACCAACCTTACGGAACTCTCCGCCTGCGACTCTAAGAAATGCGCCCACTCTGTTTTTAAGAGCAATCTTTAACATGTTCCTGTTTCGCAAAGTCTTACAGTTTCACCAGTGTACGTCTGTCCATCTTTGTACAATCTGCGTGAGTGTCGGTGAATGATCGGCGCATTAAGTTCATTCTAAAGGAATGCGCACCACAAATACCGTTGGTTATTATTATTTGTTATTGCAATGATAGTAGATAAAAAGTATTGACAAGCATTGAAATGCTCAAGATGGTTGACACTTTACCAGCAATGCCGCAATGGCAAGTGACGGACGTGAAAAGATGAGGAAGGTGCTGACATGGAAAATGGAGTATACGGATCAAAACAAAAGAGACAGACAGACAGAGACAGACAGAAAAAGGTCTGATTCTGGGTGGGTTGATTATAAAGGCCGTCCCGTAATAACTAAGCTGGACTCAGCTGGACGTGTATAGTATTCACTGCACTGATCGGACGATTGTCTAATCGGTTGACTCAGTGAAACTGTCATAATAGCTTACACGGAGATGCTGCCTGTTGGTGCCTTCTTGACCTGGAAGATGTCGCTGATGAGTTCGTTGCTACTGGCAACCAGCGCCTTGGTGATGTCGTCACCAACCATGTCACGGTTCTTCTCCAGGAAATCCCGCGCACTGTACCACACCTAGAAAAAGTAGCAACGTGCTGAATACGAAACCACTGCTGAAGAACATATTTTTGAATTTTGAACGGCTGAATACCGCTGCTGGAATATTCTATTTCCGTTCATGTGTTTTTCAGGTCCACCGCGAATTCCAAACTGGCATACTGGCCTTTCTGCGGACCAGCTTTGACCTCTTTTTTTCGGAGTTTCCTTTTTCTGTCTGGTTTGTTTCATTGCTCACGGAGATGTGGGATGTTGTTTGGAGTTTTTCATTACGTGTTTGTACGAAATCATAAAAACTGGTCGTCAAAGCTTCAACCAAGCCGAAATATTCACATTCACATAAATTTGCCACTGTTTATCCTGTAAAAGTGAAATGTAAAAGTGCATGCAGTTTGAAACACGTACCGGTCCTGCGAAATGAGTGATTCCAAAACGAGGCTCGTCGTTCTTGTAGCGGTTGTAATGTTCAGATCCCGCGTGTCTTGCTGTCAGTTTCCGGACCAACCCTTGGTCAGAAGAGATGTCGATCCGGGTGTCTTCGTTGATGAGATCCAGGATGCCTTCCCGAGGCTGAAATCATCATCGTTTAGGAAGTAAAGGGGGTTAATGCTACCATTTGTATGCTCACAGATCGTTCTGAGCTGTTTTCGTGGTATCTATCATCACACCACGTACTTGTACACCTGGACAGTTGCACCGTCTGCAATGCTGGAACTGAGCCAACAGAAGCGTGCTCGATGACGCAAAGACCACACTGAGCGTTCCAGTGGTGTAGCGACAGTCTTAGAATTTGAATGTTAGACCGCTCGCGCAAAGTGTAAACGAGAGAACACAACAGTACTTTGCTGTCATACAAGTACAGAATGTGACAAACAGCTTACATGTATATCCGACCTGAATGTCTACACAGATATCGTGACGAGTCCACACTAGTGCTGAACAAGTACTCACCCTGTTAAACATAAGGAGAAGCTCTTCATTGGAGGGTGGGTCCACGTGTCCCAGGTCTAAACCTTCCTGCCTGTAGATGTTCATCTCGTGCTCGAACACCTGGCGGTTCATGAAGCTCTGTAGATGTTCATTGGCAAGGTTGATGCACAGCTGCTCCAAGGAGTTCCCCCGAAGGTTCTCGAAGCCACAGATGTCTAGGAAACCTATGCCAGCTTCAGTGGAACTAGAAGGGGCAGATGGAAAATGAGTCAGTTTTCATTAGAAAGTATTGTTTGATTCAACTAAGACAGGTGGTGATTTTGCTGAGTGTTTGAGACAAGTGCAGTCATGTTTTGGCTTCCAAATACAAGTTAGTTTCAAGATCCAAGAAACGATGTTCGAAATCAGGATTACTCTATATCCACTACGCTATCGTTTACAGAAAAATGTAGACATGTTACATTCGCAGTCACCCATATTTTTATGTGACATAAAAGTATATCATAATGGGCTGAGGATCGGGATTCATGAATTCAGACGGCCTGGACTTGGCTGAACTTACAACAGACCCCCCCCCCCCCCCCGCCAACACACACACACACACACACACACACACACACACACACACACACACACACACACCACCACCACCACCACCACCACCATTACCACCACCATCACCACCACCACCATTAAACTCTCTCTCTCTCTCTCTCTCTCTCTCTCTCTCTCTCTCTCACACACACACACACACACACACACACACACACACACACAGATTTTTACTTGTACAAATACCCTGACCAAACTACATTGCGCCTGTCATACTCTGGCACTAAGGAGCGGCAGGCAAATCATCGTCTGCTCCTTGTTCACAAATCAGCATACTTACTGTGTTCGGTTCAGCGCCATGTTGATTCTCCTGATGAGCCATCCAAACAGGCGTTCGTACAGAGCTTTGGCCATGGCGTCCCGTCCCCCCTCGGCCCTCCCTCGGGATTTGGGCGTGTCTATCACCTCGCCTCCAAGCTTCTTCTTTGTTGTCACGAGCACACGGGCCAGCGTCTCTGGCTCCACTGACAAGAGACAGGCCGCTGGAAAAAACGAAAGTACGTTACAGCCATTTTACTGTGATTTTGGTTTAACAAGGAATGTGCGTCCTTTTTTATATTGTAAGCTGGTTTAAAACACGGGACAAGGTGTGTGTGTGTGTGTGTGTGTGTGTGTGTGTGTGTGTGTGTGTGTGTGTGTGTGTGTGTGTAGCTGTATCTGATCACAATTACGGTCATTAAGAGTATTGCATTGCAGGACCGCAAATGAGTCTTCCACTGCATAGAAAAAGGTTGTGGTCCACTCAACTGACCTTTGTACATGGCGTCGTCATTGTCCACCACCACACCCCCGGCAGAGCTTTCGTCGTCGTCCACAAACCGGATGTTGGTCAGGTGCAAGATGGCCGCCAGAATAATGTGAAGATTGTCCACTTCCTGAAATCCATACGACAAAGAGACAAATTCTGACGTATTATCCAGAAAGAGAGACGCCAGTAATAGTATCCGCTAAAGACCGTACTGCCTGAAACCTTCTCACAATAGACGACTCCACTCCTGTCAAACAAAAGAGGCGAGTCCCCAGAATTTACAGCCAATCGTGTGCCGTGGCATAATGCGCATAACAAATGGCATGGTCTAGCAAACTTTCTTGCCATACACTACAAAGAAGGAAGCACAAGTAGTTTGGTGTGACTAAAAAGAAAGCAGTAAGTCCGTTGACGCCATTTGAGGAAGACCATTGCGTAAGTCGCTTTCATCTTGAAATCACCCCTTTTTTCCATGAAATGACGTACTGTGTTTGCCAAAACACGGCAGTCTAAAGGGGCGGGGCTATGAATATCATATTACGACACGTCTGCAATACAAACCACAAAATTGAGTATAATCGTCTTGTATGCAGGGAATTATCAAGATGTTCGAAATCCGTCACCGGACGTCCATAGCGGCATCGTACCATCACTTTCATCCTCATCATTACACCATTCGTGAGGAACATTGACCCGAGTTTCGACTGACCCCTCCGTGGATTCTACTCACGATCTGGGAGGAATACCGCTGGAGATGGCGAAGAGATGGGGCAGTAAACGATAAAAAAAAGAAGAAGAAGTGAGACCGGGTCATTTTCGGCCAAGTTTGTAGTTGTCCTATTACGCCCGCTGTGATTAGTTTTGCATGTGCTAAGAAACACAGATTTCGCTGCGACTGATCCACGTTCTTTGATTTCTGCGGAGGGCCGGGCGTTGCTCAGTTTCTCTTAGGCCCGCGCCCAGACCATAAATAGCCGCACACACGCTTCGCTGCACAGTCGCCGTCTCAACCCTGCCGCATGTGCACTGGACACTGAATTTTCCCTCCTGCTCTGCCTTGTTATACTGTTTCCGACGAATAAACTCATGTCATAGCGACCTCTGAGTTTTGCCTCCCTGCCTGCATGACCCCTGGCACCCGGTTACATCAGAATAAGAACTGAATGATAATAATAATCACCTCTTGTGACATGCCAATTTCTCTGAAGACGTCCCTCTGCGTTTGACCGTCCATGGGGAACTGGTGCTGATGCCAGGAGAACTGAGGAACGATCCTACACAAAACAGAAAACAATTACCTCATCAATATCGGAAAATATGTCATCTCATTAGCTGCAAACATGTGTTTAATGGTTATAATGATTTCGGGGCACATTATCATGAAGCAGAGGAAACGTGCTGAATACCTGAAATCTGTGTACTTGTCCATCCCCTCCATCAGGAACTGTTCCTGTCGTTTGGGGTCCTTCATGACGTCATCAAGAAATGTGTAGAAGATGTGGAAGTTGGATTCTCCTTCTGATGGGCAGACGACACGAGACTTCTCCAGTATGTAGTCTCGTATAACCGCTGTGATGTGAAGAAACCAGCAATATTACACAAGCATGCGAAAACTGTTTTTTTTTTTAATTTTCATTTCGGGAAAAAATATGGGCGGTAGTTTGACACAGGGATGGGTCTCCGAGGTCAGATTTTGTGATGGCCGTTTCTTTTGATCTGACTGCAATAGCCGAAAGGCCCTGGTTTGGTTTGAACACTACTTGCTGTTCTTAGATTTATTTCTACAAATACATCTGACTCCAATAGCGGCAAGGCCTTGATAAACAGGCAACATTAACTTGATTAAGATGAAACTTACCTCCCGTGACCGCGCCATCCGGTGAGAACTTGATTTCCAAGAACTTGGCAAAGCGGCTGGAGTTCTCGTTGAGGACGGTCCGTGCGTTACCGAACAACTCGATCAGGGGGTTCACCTGTCAAAGGTAATTGAAGATAGTGAAAGTCACTCTTACACCGCTGCTTTTTGGGTGGGCTTTTTGTTGTTGTTGTTTGTGATTGTTGTTGTTGTGGTAGTGTTTGTTTTAACTTTCACATGTCTTGTCGGGTTTAGTGATGATGATCTTGTAATCAACGCGCGCGCGCGCGCGCGTGTGTGTGTGTGTGTGTGTGTGTGTGTGTGTGTGTGTGTGTGTGTGTGTGTGTGTGTGTGTGTGTGTGTGTGTGTGTGCCATAACACTGACCTGGTCAATGCTGTCATACAGCCCCTGGTCCGTGTGTGACGGTGAGAGATACAGGATGTGTTTCACCATCAGCTTGGTGGCCTCTGTCTTGCCGGCGCCCGACTCTCCACTGACCAGCACCACCTGGTCCACTTTCTCCTTCACCCGCCGGCGAGCCGCCAGACTGGCCAGCCAGTACACGTGGGGGTGGGGGTCTGTACTTTTCGACAGAGATTCCAGGCTGTACTCCTGGTGGGCCTGTGTGAAGATCAGTAACATTTTCATAGTCTTAGTTCCGACAATACAAAACCGCTCGCTCGATGACCATTTATGGAAGATCTATGAGCTAGCGCTTGCAGAACCCAGACCCCTACCAGGTTAACATGCTCCCACTGGTCATTAAAAGGGGTTACTGTTTCCTTTAAGGCTTGCCCTGCCAGAACTGTATACTGACTTCAAACCGGCATCTGTCGCATAAAAGTGGTTTACTTTTATTTTTGCATGACATGACATCTGTGAAAATATATTTCTTCGATCATTGCCATGAGTACGGGAAGGTGAACGTGGTCAAAGATCTAGATCAGTCCTCCATAGTATCCTCCATAGTATCAGAACATCACACCCATCTTCATCATCATCAAACTGCCCCAGTTTTCGCGCCCTCCGGAGCCGTGGATTCCACACATGACCTGGGAGGAACACCACTGGAGCTGGCGAACAGTTGGGGCAAAAGCAAAGCAGAAAACAAAAACAAAAAAACATTAGATCAGTGGAATGATTTGTTAAGGATTTGACTCACCTCGTCTCCAAAGAGGTTTGGCATGGGTTTAAAAGGGTTGACGGATACGAGGACATCTCCAGATTTTGTCTGGAACAGACAAAGTGTATTCCAAGCATTATAATTACACGCCTTTAAGAATGTGCTGACATTTCTCAATATTAACAGGTAACGCAGTTTACACATTTACGCTCTTTTAGTGGCAACCAAATGTTAATCAATTCGAACACATTTTGAGAGGCGTTTCCTGTGTACAGTTAAAAACAAATAAGCAGAAAATCTCAGAAGAAATGTAATGATAAGTACACCAAGGTGCTCTCTCTCTCTCTCTCTCTCTCACACACACACACACACACACACACACACACACACACACACACACACACACACACACACACACACACACACACACACACACACGATGAGCCAACCACACCTTCCTGTCAAAACTAAAGTGTGTGTAAATGTATTCAGCGGATCTACGGGGGTCCAAAAATTACACTTCGGCTCGTTGAGCATATAGAAAAGGAAATTACATGTGTGTGTGTGTGTGTGTGTGTGTGTGTGTGTGTGTGTGTGTGTGTGTGTGTGTGTGTGTGTGTGTGTGTGTGTGTGTGTGTGGAGAGAGAAAGAGAGCGCGCGCCCATTGATGTGGTAACTAGCATGATGACGACAACGACAACTGCGCTGAAGCGTAAAAAAAAAAAAAAAAAAAAAAAAACACGCAAAATTAAACCCAGATTGAAAAGCTGCGTGGTTCTCCCTCTCTCCGCGCGAGCAAGCAAGACGTACGTCGGCAGTTACAGGGTGTGCATGACCGCTTCTGGTACATTAAACCTTTATAGTACCTAAGCAAGTTACTATTTAAAGAATAGAGTCGTGAAAGCAACAAGGAAGTGTTGAAACGCGATATGGTTATCATTGTGCTGAAG
>JACVVK020000359.1:280000-290000 GCA_018292915.2 Batillaria attramentaria
ATCAAAAAAAAATAAACGAATAAGATTTTTCCCGTAAAATTCGGTAGCAAGGTTAAGGGGTAATTACTGAACATGGCGACCACTATGTGGATGGCACATGCGCGTCACACAGCATGCTTGGCGCGTTTCAAAATCTGCAATTTCGGCAAAACTAGACTGAGTTTCAGTGTTCAGTGAGCGATACCTGGGGCTTTCTGCAAGGCAAAAATGAGATGCAGGTCAAAGAATGCATCCCTGGTTATGAAATGTGCTCATTTTTTTGCCTACATAAGCCGCCGTTTCAGCGATGTTCAGCACTACACCAGCATGCCACCACGACAAAAGTTGAATGATATTTGCAAGTGGTCCTTAACTTTTTTTGAAGGCTATAGAATAACTATGTGCGTGACTAAAACGCAGCAACGTTGGAGAAAGGTGTTTGGCGAATGTGTGAAATGTGTAGCCTTGATACTGTTCTCTCTCTCTCAGTCTCTCCAATCATAACACCTCACGCCAGAGTTCGCGCCTCTGCAGACCTTGTGTCATCTGGTCACGCAGTGTTGATAATAAAAAATGATGTGTGGAATGTAGATGTTTTTCCCAATGGCTTGCCTCAAAGCGCCGCGAACTGAACCCAACATGCACGCTCACATGAACCACACGCATTCTCTCACACACTGGACATGAACACATTACAATCACATGGTGCGAAGGGTCAGTTCAGCTATTTAAGTTTCGGAATTTAGATTTATTTTGAATTTATGGGGCTGAAAATATCCAAAGCAGAGGGTAGAGGGGGAGGAAGCCGCAGCACCCGGAGAGAAGCCCCCGACGATCGGCCCGAATGAACGGCCCCACATACCAGACGCAAAAAAAACCAACAAAAAACCCTCTGCCCCAAGTGGGACTCGAACCTGACCTCTCGCAATCGTGGTAAAGTCTTAACCACTAGACCACCGACCGCAACCCGGCTTGCTTCTTTTTAGGCGACCGCGAGACAAGACAAGTACATCGGGGGGGGGGGGGGGGGGGGGGGGGGGGGGGGGGGGGGGGGGGGGGGGGGGGGGGGGGGAGGGGGGTTAACGCCTGGCATCTGCAGCATTGGAAGCAGTAGAAGGGTTTTGTTTTTGTTTTTTAACCAACTGACCACAAATCCCGCACACAGCATCATTTCATTTGCATACACAGAGCTTCGGCAATGTGCATTCCATCAGCCATGAAATCCGCATTCTTTGCCCCCCCCCCCCCCCCCCACACACACACAGAATAGAGTGGCGCGCTATAGATAGATCAAGTTACACTTGTCTGTGTACCCATCGCGTCAAAGTCTTTGTGTGTCCGCACTGGGAAAGACTACAAACACTGAAAGACGTGGCCACACCATCCAAAAGTGTTTCCACACAAGTCATGTTGCCTTAAAAAAAAAAAAATTTAAAAATTTAAAAAACTTTTTTGTCTCTTTCCGGCGAGAAATTCGGGCTGATTCCCTCCGAGAAAGCGCGTCGCCGCGGTGCAGCACCGCCCAACCTACCTATCCTGTTTTAGAGAAGGATACGAAGTAAGCTCGTGACGTTTCGATCAAAACTGGAAAGTTAATCGTCTCACTGATCTAGCCAAGCCCATAAGGCGCGTTCAGGAATTCCTCACAAAACTTTCAATCAAAGAAGACCGTTTGCCTGGCATACAACAGTGTTGTGGGAAAACTTTTCATTGAATGCGCTGAACCCGTGTATAAAAAACAGTCTCCTGTCACTTGTCAACAGTCACACGAGACATTACTTAACAGACCACCTAAATACGCGTCAACAGTCACACGAGACATTACTTTACAGACCACCTAAATACGCGTCAACAGTCACACGAGACATTACTTAACAGACCACCTAAATACGCGTCAACAGTCACACGAGACATTACTTAACAGACCACCTAAATACGCGTCAACAGTCACACGAGACATTACTTAACAGACCTCCTAAATACGCGTCAACAGCTACACGAGACATTACTTAACAGACCACCTAAATACGCGTCAACAGTCACACGAGACATTACTTAACAGACCACCTAAATACGCGTCAACAGCTACACGAGACATTCCTTAACAGGCCACCTAAATACGCGTCAACAGTCACACGAGACATTACTTAACAGACCACCTAAATACGCGTCAACAGTCACACGAGACATTACTTTACAGACCACCTAAATACGCGTCAACAGTCACACGAGACATTACTTAACAGACCACCTAAATACGCGTCAACAGCTACACGAGACATTACTTAACAGACCACCTAAATACGCGTCAACAGTCACACGAGACATTACTTAACAGACCACCTAAATACGCGTCAACAGCTACACGAGACATGACATAACAGGCCACCTAAATACGCGTCAACAGTCACACGAGACATTACTTAACAGACCACCTAAATACGCGTCAACAGTCACACGAGACAGTACTTAACAGACCACCTAAATACGCGTCAACAGTCACACGAGACATTACTTAATAGACCACCTAAATACGCGTCAAGAGTCACACGAGAGATGACATAACAGACCACCTAAATACGCGTCAACAGCTACACGAGACATGACATAACAGGCCACCTAAATACGCGTCAACAGCTACACGAGACATGACATAACAGACCACCTAAATACGCGTCAACAGCTACACGAGACATGACATAACAGGCCACCTAAATACGCGTCAACAGCTACACGAGACATGACATAACAGGCCACCTAAATACGCGTCAACAGCTACACGAGACATGACATAACAGGCCACCTAAATACGCGTCAACAGTCACACGAGACATGACATAACAGACTATCTAAATACGCGTCAACAGTCACACGAGATATGACATAACAGACCACCTGAATACGCGTCAACAGTCACACGAGAGATGACATAACAGGCCACCTAAATACGCGTCAACAGTCACACGAGAGATGACATAACAGACCACCTAAATACGCGTCAGCAGTAACACGAGATATTACATAACAGACCACCTAAATACACGTCAACAGCTACACGAGACATGACATAACAGACCACCTAAATACGCGTCAACAGCCACACAGGACATTACATAAATACTAAATACGCGTCGGCGTGATATTACCCGAAAGGCTTGCTTTGCAGCGAAGGCGCTGCGCTTGCTGGTCTGTTTGTAGAAACATATATGGCTGTGTTTAGACAGACACCGCAAGTTTGAAGAGGGTGGGTGGGTGTTTGGGGGTTTAACGTCCTTTTCCACCACATACGGAAAGTTTGAAGAAAGTTGTGTTCCTCTAACACTAGATGCCGCAAAGTTAACAAAAACAAATCTATGTTACCGGCCCCCGTAGTGTAGTGGTTAGCACTTCGGATCATGGACCGGGAGACCCGGGTTCGAATCCCAGCCGAGGCAAGCGGGATTTTTCCTACCTAGGTCGGCTCCTACCCAGAGCGGGTGTGGACTCAATGGGGAGGCTGTTGCCACATAGCCGAGTTTCACTCACTTCACGGGTGCGACTTTGGGGGTGCTTCCCTTAGTATGACACGTCTTATGATGTGGATGATTACACGGCCGGCACCGCAGGTGCCGTAGTTCACGGGCCTGGTTAATGCCAGGGTATTTATGACAGGAAGCGTGGAATGCGGCCCTGTCCCGCAGTCCCAAACCACATGGACCTCCATAGCATCATCTTACTATCATCCTCATCTCCATCATCATGCATAATAAAAATTGTCCCAGCTTCCGAGTCCTCCGTGGGTTCCACCCATGACCTGGGAGGAACACCACTGGAGTTGGCAAAGAGTTGGGGCAGCAAAAAAAAAATAAAAATCTATGTTCAAATGGAGCAACGTTTCTTCTGGCAAACAGCCATGGACCTTTTTAAGTGGCCTTTCCCGCCTCCATTTCACGCGCATATTGTTACGTATGTTTGGTAATCCAGAGATTTCTTCAGCAAAATTCTGCTTGGTAGTATGGTACCTTCTCATTTTGTCTGTTGAATGTGGCCCTGAGTGTTTCGTGTGTCTAATACTGCTTTTTCTCTTGAAACGGTATAGGGAGGACAGCGGCCACACACCTAGTAGTTCATTCACTGTGTAATAATAATAATAGAATATTTATATAGCGCCTAACCTTATCTAAGCTCTAGGCGCTTTACATAGAATACATATTTATTCAAATTAAGACATAAAAAAACACAAAAGACAGATAAAACAAACACAAAACAGAGAAAAACTAATAAAAACTCATATCCACACACACACACACACACACACACACACACACACACACACACACACACACGTTCCCTGCGCACACACGCACTCACAGCAGCAGAACGACAACATGGCACGGCTATGAGAGGGTGAAGAGATGGGTTTTCAGTCGGGACTTAAGGTTTCCTTGTTTGGACTGTTTTTAATGGTAAGAGGGAGCTGATTCCAAGTAACAGGGGCCTGGTAAAGGAAGGAACGCTGACTGAATGATTTAGTTCTGCAGGAGGGAATCTGGAAACTGTAGGTGTCAGAGGATGAACGTAGTTGTCGGGAGGGAGTGTAGAGGGAGTGTGTCATATTTTGCTTTCTTTACATGACTTTTCCTTATTAGTCTGATTATCTGCTTCTTTGATCAAGTCTTCATCAGTATCACGCACATACAGAAAGACTCTGATTAAAGTTCACATCGTAATCTTCCCGCAACTTGTATACGTAATAAACTATAGCCATACAATTACCATTTCCCAGAAACGTGAAATCACTAGTCTAGTCACCGTGTTGTTCTAAGAACACGAAAAGCAGCCATACCTCAATTACATAAAGGGCACAGACAGGATGTACTCATATAGTCTCATGAAGGTTGTATACATGAACAGGGTAGGGCACAATGGCGACTAGAGAAGTCAGACAGTTACCTTTTCTCACATCGCCGAGCTCGTACGCTGTCCCCTCATCTGATTCCCGCGCTGGTGCACCAGGAAACTGTTCAAGTACATTCCCGAGCCGAGTTTGATGAATACCCTGAGGCCATTTTCTTGGGTAGTCTGAAGAAGGTATCGGACTGCTGTAAGAAAAAGGTCTGTAACCGTCCGCCATCTACCCCGGGTATCTGTTGTGGAGAGACAGAAACATACCCGAATAACAGCTTTACCGCTGGGGACGGATGTATCAAATGACGTGTGACTAGACGTATAGTGGTGCGCTCCAAAAAACACACCATGCGGAACACATACAGGGAAGAGGGGTGGGGGGGGGGGGGGCGTCGTAACTGTATACAGTAAGCAGCGTTGAAAATCTGTGTCTGCACGCTGTGTCACGCGCAAGAAGCGTGGCTAACAAGCACGTCAAGGTAAAAGGCAAGTATGACTGTGCAGAGCAGTACTGTGGTGAAGAATTTAATCCATTCAATTGTCCACTTAGTTTGTGAGGCGGTACTCCATGAGAACAATTCAAGCTCATTGCGCCTAAACTTGAAATTAAGAGAGAGAAAAAGGGGGGGGGGGGGGGGGGCACAAAAAATCCGAAAAGAAATAAAACGGGGAAAAGGGGAAAACGGGGAAAAACAGAAACAAGCAGGAAGATTTGTTGTGTTTGGAACTGTTAGTCAGTCTTAGTGGAAGGGATGAGTTTAAAGGGTTGTTCTAAAAGACTGGATGTTGGGAGATTTCCGAAGAGGCTGTGGCAATGAATGAACTGGCAAATATTTTACTGGATTCAGGAGTAGTGCAGGTGGTTAGCTATGTTGTGGTTTGGTCGTAAAACCCTCTTGCGGAAAGCCCAACTTTTTTTTTCTGTTGTATTTTACGGTCTTCTTATCTTGTCTGATCTTTGACTAGCCTGAGCGGTTTCTAAATGTTCTTGTGTGTGTGTGTGTGTGTGTGTGTGGTGTGTGTGTGTGTGTGTGTGGTCTTTGTTGTTGACGTTGCTGACGTTGCTGTTTCAAAGCAGTAAACGCTTCCCGCATCTTGTGTAACACCTTTGCAAACCAGTTCCCCCAAAGCAGCCTACAGATGATTAGCTCTGCATGTGAAAGTAATCCAATTTCGCGCCAGAGTACCCACGAAGGTGCGTCACGGTAGATGTGAACCGGAGAGCCTAAAACGAGAAAAAGGCCTGCACAAATACGATTTGGCCCCAGCCGGGATTCGAACTCACGACCCCAGCATTGAAAGTCCTACGCTCTACCATTCGGCCACCCTGGCTCCCCTCCCAGAAGGGACATTATGGAATAATAATAATAATAATAAAACGTACGTGTGTGTGTGTGTGTGTGTGTGTGTGTGTGTGTGTGTGTGTGTGTGTGTGTGTGTGTGTGTGTGGTTTTTGTTGTTAACGTTGTTGTTTCAAAGGAGTAAACGCTTCCCGCATCTTGTGTAACACCTTTGCAAACCAGTTCCACCAAAAGTAGAGATAGCCTCTGCCTTCAGATGATTAGCTCTGCGTGTGAAAGTAATCCAATTTCGCGCCAGAGTACCCACGAAGGTGCGTCACGGTAGATGTGAACCGCAGAGCCATTAAATCAAATAATAAAAAGGGGGGGGGGGGGGTCTGGCAGTATAATGAAGCAAGGTATTCCTCTAGGCACCAGCGGTTTATTTGCACAGCGTTAATTACTCTTCTCTGTCCCCACCACCGCCACAGCTCCCCTCACAAACACCCCAAAAATCCCCTACCCCATCGTACTAATATTGTGATGGTTTCTTTGATTCTGGAACGTGTGTGTCTTTCGAGTACGTATTGGGGAAAGAAGTCAGTCGGTGTGTGTGTGTGTGTGTGTGTGTGTGTGTGTGTGTGTGTGTGTGTGTGTGTGTGTGTGTGTGTGTGTGTGTGTGTGTGTGTGTGTGTGTGTGTGTGTGTGTGTGTGTGTGTGTGATATGACGGTCTATGTCCATATTCAGTAAGCCAGCTTATGTTTCGCTTCTGAATGCGCCTGTACGCTCGAAATACTATCTCTTGATAATTAGTGTACAGTTCTTTAATAATATTGTTTGCACTTTGCGCGAGTGGTAGAACGTTCTAATTCTACGACTGTTGGTACACTTCCGGAACAGCGTACGTCATCGAGAACGTTTCTGTTGGCCGAGTGCCAGCATTACAGATGTTGTCACTGTCCACGAGTCTAAGCGGTGTGATGATAAATACCACGAAAACAGCTCAAAACAATCAAAAACATCACAAAGATTGCGCCTTTAACAAAATGAACAGAACAGCAACGTACACCGCACAACGTCAAATCAACATTTTCCCCAGACGACCAATGCGTGCACGACTGCATCCATAATAGCATGAATGCTCTTTATATGTTTACCACCTGCCTCGGATAAGACGTATATATATTTCTGTCTAAACCTTACAGCGTATTCTTTCCCGAAATGTCAAAAACAGGAATCCGGATCTGAAGATTTACGGCTTTCAGAATAACACTCTAAAGGCAATAAAGTCATGCTAGCCGGGTGTTACTGCCCTAGCTTCTTTCTTTGTCAATCCCATAAGTGCACCCGTTACTGGCGTAGTCGAGGTGTTGCTTAAAGGTGCACGCTCCACGATTCCTCGGCTTCACACACATACCTGGGTGGGTGGGGTGGGTGTTTGGGGGTTTAACGTCTTTTTCCACCACGTAGGGTGATATCAAAGACGGGGCAAGGATGAAAAAGCCAGCACAAATATTTGGCCCCAGTCGGGATCGAACTCACAACCCGAGCATTAGAAGTCCAACGCTCTACCATTCCACCACCCCGGCTCCCCACACATATACCTGTATTTCATCAGGTGATAAGTGGCGTGGAGATATGCAAGTGTAGAGTGTATGACTATGGCTGAGTGTGTGTGCGCAGGTGATGTGTGGATGTGCAGAGGAGTGTGTAAAGCATGATTGATTTCATGTGGAGATTTACAAAATCTCCATGTAAACTGTAGTAGTATTGTGTTTTTGAATTACAGTTCTGTTTTTAATTGTAAAATCCAATTCTTAAGAAATGTTGTTCTTAATCATTTATAGTATTACTGCCATGAGTGTATGTGATGGGTGTATGAGTGAAGAGTGCGTATGGGTACATGGTTGATGTGTTTTTTACATGGATATTCTGTTCTTATGTCAAGAGCTGTACACCATAAATTTCCCTGAGGGGATTAATATCGTTATTCTTGTTTTGTTTTTGCTTTTGTTGGTTGTTTTGTTGCGTGGGGGGTTTTGTGTCGGGTTTTAACCACGAATTAGCCTTTATTGCTTGCGCGGCGTTAAGCCCTAAATAACTAACTAACTTGTTGGGTTTATTTTGTGTTCGTTGTTGTTGTTGTTTTTGTTGTCTGGGGTTTTTTCTTTGGATAGTTGAGCTTGAGATTGTGTATGTACGCTCGTAATAGTGTATCTTAATGATAAGTAATGCTCCTGATGCAACACAGTGACGTCTGGTGTCCGCGCGGAAGTTGAAATGAAATGGCCCCCAGCTCTGCTAGTAACTGAGTGACAGCAACGCTGTAACACACGCGTCTTTTATCTGGGTTTCTTTCTTTCTTTCTTTCTTTCTTTCTTTCTTTCTTTTTGTTTTTCTTTTTTGGCATTAACAATAATAAATAATAATACATAGCTTTTATAGAGCGCTGTTCCCCAACTTCCAAGGACTCGCTGCGCTTAAAGCACACACACACACACACACACACACACACACACACACACACACACACACACACACACACACACACACACACACACACACACACACACACACACACACACACACACTATTTACATCCCCCCTCGGCTTACATACAATTTGACAGTGCAACGAACTCATGATGCACACAGACAGACTTAACAGAGGTTTTAACTATCAAAGGCCTGGCGGAAAAGATAGGTCTTCAGATGCGATTTAAACAGAGGCAGTGAGGTCTGAAGGCGGAGTTCGACTGGCAAGGAGTTCCAGACAGTCGGGGCTTCTACTGCCTTCTACTGGATCAGTGCCAGCACCTAAGATGCTGTTAGTGTGCAGGTGACTAAGTGGTAGGATGTTACACGCCACCCAAATTGCTCAGAACGAATTGCGAGCATAGAAATGAATGTCAGATGAAAGGCCTTTAAGCTTTTCACAAGTATGGTTCGTCGTAAGTAGACTCAACGTGTAAACTGAGTTCAGGTTTCGTTCATTTCGTTGGTGTGCACCGCAGGACGTATCCAGTTCGCCGACCTATGGGCTGCTGCGCGAGTTGTACCAGATTTACCTGTAGTTTCTGTCGGAACCTCTGACCGAACACGGGAAACATGATCGACTTGCTTCAGAGGCTAGGGTGCAGTGCACGACTGATAAGGATCACATACCATATTATTGTATCAGTTGACGTGCGCTGTTGGCGCTTCAGATGACACTGATAAAGTACCACTTTGACATTTTAAGTAGAAGAGCTAAAAGAGATGTCACTCTCGCCGTATTTGGGCTGATTTTGAAGTGAAGATAACACTCTTGTGATTTTCTTTTTAAATACCTTATATGACTCTACATTCCAAAAAACGGGATAGCCAAAATTAATGTTAGAGCTTTGGGCTTTCAATGCTCTGGTCATGAGTTCCATTCCTGGATGGTGCTAAATGTTTCTGCTGGCCTTTTTCTCGTTGCCTCGTCCTTGATATCACTCATACGTGGTGAAAAAGGGCATAAGGCTCCCAAACACCCACCCACCAACCCACCCTATTTATCGGAGTTTTAGTTTTTCAGTTGCGTTTTCCTCCCTTACGTACTTTTAACTTTTAGGGAAGCAGAATATTTTGAAAAAAAAAATCGACAGAATTACTTTTTCAGTTTTTTTTTTTTTTTTAAATTGCATCGACAGGTATGAAAGCAGCGCGTCTGCGGTCGGTCATCCGAAAGAAGTGACAGAAACGACGAAATGCAAATTCTACTCACGTGTTTTACACACCTCTCCTCACACACACCCACCCACCCACCCACACACACACACACACACACACACACACACACACACACACACACACACACACACACACACACA
>JACVVK020000359.1:295000-322500 GCA_018292915.2 Batillaria attramentaria
CACTCTTCAACAGAGACTTTCGCTTTGCCCTGAGAAACTCTGTGCTGAGAGCCAACAGCATCCTGCCAACCCGCATGTCCATTTTCCCGGGACTCCCAGTCCGTAAACAAGTGAGGGAGCTTAGTTCAATGGCGTCAGTTTCTCTATCAGACACGGCGATCGGAAACCTGCTGCGTCCCGGAAGTTCCTCCACATCACCCCACAACAAATCTCAGGCAGATCGCCGGACGAGGTCCGAAACCTCCCTTACTACACGCCCTCCCGTACACGACCCCATACCTGCTGTGGGTCGAGTCACTCGATCGTCTTCAGACGCCATCGTGCCGACAACCCAGGGGGCATGCGGTCAATCCGTCCGCTTTTCAGTTGTCACCCAAGACTCTCCCTCTGAATGATGACGTTCAAGCTCCCGTTAGAAGTTCTAAGAGTTCCCCTGACGTTGACGCCATTTAGTTAGTCTCATCTTCCCTGCGCTTTTCCCTTCCCTTCAGCTGTTCTCCTGTTTTCCCTGACGCTCACGTTTCCCATCACGTGATCTCATCGTCCCCTGACGTTCATGTTCCCCCAAGATGGTACCAACCTTCCCATGACGTTGCCGTTTCTTGGTCTCATCGTTCCCTGATGTTTAGTTCCCATGAGATGGTACCTGCCTTCCCCTGACGTTCAGTTCCCATGAGATGGTATCTGCCTTGCCCTGACGTTCTGTTCCCATGAGATGGCATCTGCCTTCCCCTGACGTTCTGTTCCCATGAGATGGCATCTGCCTTCCCCTGACGTTCTGTTCCCATGAGATGGCATCTGCCTTCCCCTGACGTTCTGTTCCCATGAAATGGCATCTGCCTTCCCCTGACGTTCTGTTCCCATCTCTTAGACTCATTTTTCCCCTGACGCTCACGTTCCCGTCAGCTGGTCCAGTCATTCCACTGAAGTTTACGGTCCCATCTAAGGGTTCCATCTTTAACCTCAACTTCACGTTCTACTCAGCGGGTTCCATCCTTCCCTGAAGTTCACGTTCCCGTCAACCGGTCCCATCTTTCCCCTGACGTTCACGTTCCAATCGGCTGGTCCCATGTTCCCCATGACGTTCCCCGTCATCCAGCCTCCCTCCTTCCCTGAGGTTCACACCTGGGACGGCCATCCTCTTCTCCGTTGAACGTGATCCATATCACAGTGAAGATGACTTGACTTGCCTCGTCGTAACCAGGTATGAGAGCTACATTACAACGCTGAATCCAGTCTCAGAATAACAGGAAATTGTGTTCGTCAAAAGATTGAAAGAACGTGAAGGCAGTATAAGACGTGCTCACTCTCAGCTTTGGTGTGATATTATGACATGTATTACTGTGATAATATGACATGTATTGTTGTGATATTATGACATGTATTCTTGTGATAATATGACATGTATTACTGTGATATTATGACATGTATTACTGTGATAATATGACATGTATTACTGTGATATTATGACATGTATTACTGTGATAATATGACATGTATTACTGTGATAATATGACATGTATTACTGTGATAATATGACATGTATTACTGTGATAATATGACATGTATTACTGTGATATTATGACATGTATTACTGTCACATTATGACATGTATTACTGTGATAATATGACATGTATTACTGTGATATTATGACATGTATTACTGTGATATTATGACATGTATTACTGTGATAATATGACATGTATTACTGTGATAATATGACATGTATTACTGTGATAATATGACATGTATTACTGTGATATTATGACATGTATTACTGTGATAATATGACATGTATTACTGTGATATTATGACATGTATTACTGTGATAATATGACATGTATTACTGTGATAATATGACATGTATTACTGTGATATTATGACATGTATTACTGTCACATTATGACATGTGTTACAAAGTTTCGTAACTCCCACTTATCAGACTGAAATGTTCTTTATTCGGTTCTATTAAATGTTTTACACAGAGAACAATGTTCTGTCGGCTTTCTTTCGTTGGTTCCACACAGACACGTCATTACTTTGTTTAATATGGTACGTCAAGTTTCATTCACGATGAAATCAAAATATACCATAATCCAAAATGCCTGAAAGGGAGAGACTTTACAGAAGTTCATATTCGCTTCTATCTGATTTTATTTCAAGTGAGGATTGTTTAACCTTCGCCGTACTTCGTGAGTGCAATAGCACTCACACTTTCATTCAACGTGGGTATAGCTCGATACTTTTCTAGCTAGGTCCATGAAACTTCATGACTTTGTCAATTCAATTCAAATTATTTAATTAACCCCCAGAAGGGAGGGGGTGGATGTTTGGGAGTTTAACGTCCTTTTCCACCACATAAGGGTGATATCAAAGATGGGGCAATGAGAAAACGGCCAGCAGAAATATTTGGCCCCAGCCGGGATTCGAACTCACCACCCCAGCATTGAAAGTCCTACGCTCTACCATTCGGCCACCCCGGCTCCCCTCCGAGAAGGGACATTACATAATAATAATAATAATAATATATACCAAAACATGTGTGGTTTTTGTTTGCAAATAAACCCCTAAATAAACAACAAAAACATTGTTTGATAATGATTAGCGGATGTCTGGTTTCGAAATATGTTGCATATATGTGCTGGCTGATTTCTTCAGTTGTATGCAAGGAGACGTTCAAAGTTCCGAGCGTTACCTCTAGTACCGAAGCATCATCTTTCGCAACTGTGTTTACAGTGGCGTGTTAAGATTTTAAGCTGGCAGGCCGACTTGGGCTGATTACTACGACAAGATTACTACGACTGATTACTACTGTAATTTTTTTCACTGGCCGCCATTACAAAGATATAATAATAATAATAATTATGAATAGTACTTGTTTAGCGCTTAATCTCGCATGAAAGCAACTCATAGCGCAACACACACACACACCACACACACACATACACACACACACACACACACACACCACACACACACATACACACACACACACACACTGACATGCACTACCCGGCCTGATGCAGATGAACAATTGCAGTCAAAGGCACTGAAACAATGGCAGACTAGTCATAAGTGTGAAAGGCCTGGCGGAAGAGATGGGTTTTCAGGTTCGATTTGAACTGGGACAGTGTGGGAAGGTCACGAAGTACGACCGGCAGCGAGTTCCAAACATTTCGGGCGAGGAAACTGAAAGAGCGTTCGCCTGCGGTTTTCATGTTGCGCTTGGGGACTTTAAGGCGCTTTTCACCGGCGGAACGAAGCGTGCGAGATGGGTGGTAAGCGCACAGCAAGGCAGCCGGACAGATACGGAGGAAGAGAGCCCTCAAAGAACCGGTATGCAAAGGTTGCAGTCTTAAAGTGGCAGCGGAATTTCACGGGAAGCCAGTGGAGTTGTTTTAACAGAGGCGTGACGTGGTCTCTCTTGCGTTTTCTTAAGGACGAGACGCGCCGCGTTGTTCTGTATCATTGGCAAGCGTGAGATTTCGTCTGCCAACTATCTGTTAAGAGCCCAGGCCTCACCACTTTCTGCCCACTAAAGTAGTGAGATTTAGTAGGATTTCGTACGGAGGACTTCGCTGAGCAGCGTAACCCATTTGCATGTAAATTAGGCACGTTACGGGTGCCATTGGCCAATCGCAGCGCGTTCGCAGCTCGCGGCCTCTGCCGTGTGAGCCTAGTTTACATGTAAATGGGTTACGCTGCTCAGCGAAGTCCTCTTTACGAAGTCCTACTAAATCTGGCTATGATAAGACGTGTTAAAAAGAACAAGCCGCTGCACACCGGTGGGAGCCACTTCAAACAACTATTAATAAAAATAATAATAATAATGAGTATTGTATAGGCGCTTTACCCTGAATCGGCTCAAAACGCCGCGAACTGAACCCAACACGCACGCTCACGTGAATCACACGCATTCTCTCACACACTGGACATAAACACATTACAATCACGTGGTGCGAAGGGCCAGCTCAGCTATTTAAATTTCGGAATTTAGAATTGCATTTATTTTTCAAATTTGGTGGGCTGAACATTTCCAAAGCAGAGGGGGAGGAAGCCGGAGTACCCGGAGAGAACCCCCGACGATCGGCCCGAATGAACGGTGCCACGTACCAGAAGGAAAAATTCTTTGCCCCGAATGGGACTCGAGCCCCTGACCTCTCTGGTGACAAGTCTCTTAACCACTAGACCACCGACCGCCCCCGCTAGGCCCGAGACCAGAATGCAAAATAGTGGCTTGTATTGGCTCCGAGTGATCTGCAGATTTCAAGTTCAACTACGATTTTTTGAATGGGCTTTGAAGAGTTATCAGGCAAAATGTCCACCTAGCGGCCAGTATAGCCAGGAACAGGCTACGTACCAGAGATGCAAATTTGGAGGAAAACGCTATAATTATATTCCTCTTACACATAACGTTGCAGATGACACCCTAGAAATGCTTTAAACTTCACCAAAAAATCAAAAAAATCAGGCAGCCATAGACTCTTGTGTAGGGTAAATTTCAACAAATTCCAATGTTCCGTTTTTTTTTTTTATTTTTTTTTTTTTTTTTTGGGGGGGGGGGCAATGTTGGCAACGACCACATACCCCCTCATTCCACGATCGTCTGCTGGCTCCTGTGCCAGCCGTGCATGAATACAAATAGTCCACATTTTCCCCTAATTTTACTATTACCTGGCATGAAACTTGTTTACAAAGCCAACAAAAAGCACCAGATTGCCATTTTTTACTCTGCACACAAATTTTAAAAGGGGCAAAGATTTTCTACTATATTTAGCCGAGTTCTTACTACATGACCCGGAAGCTAATACCGTTCTGTGACCGAACGCAAGTGATGCTGTGACCTCATAAGTTTGTGGCGAAGCAGAAGATTGCTGTGGCTAATTTCGAGCAGGTCGTGCAAATCACGTGGCAACATTACAATTTTATACAGTAGTGGCAGCGTCTTTACGAAGCACTTTTTGACACAGAGGGAGTTGTTCATCCTGTAAAAATCATCCTTTAAAAAAAGGAAAAGAAAAAAAGGCCGGGTCGCGTTCAGCGGACTCGATTTCCTGTGATACAGATAGGGCGCCATTGTTCGGCTGTGATAAAATCTTCCGCGGTCTGAATCACCCGGAGAAACATGGTGGTCAGTAAAAGCCAGAAAAAGGAAACAGGATTTTTTTTTTTTAAATCAAATATAGCCTACCATCTCACACACTTTAGCCACAATTTACAGCGTGTAAACTATATTCACAACAGGTCTAGAATCACTGAAGAGGTCACTCGCTCTTCCGACAGGGACAGTCACTCTGGATGACTCTATAAATGGCCTCCTTTTCAGTATCCGCGGTTGATGTCCACTTCGTTCTTTAAAGGTAGACCACTCTTGAAGCGCCTGTAGTTCTCCACCACGTCATCGACAAGCTGTTAAAAAGTATACAAATAATAATAATAATAATAATAGGGTGCCTATCCCCGGGGAGCGAGCCGCCTCTAGGCGCCTTACATTCTAAAACCGAAGTTTAAAAAAAATTCACTCAGTGTACACTATGTAAAAACAACTAAAAAAGTAAAAGAGCACACACACACACACACACACACACACACACACACACACACACACACACACACACACACACACACACACACACACACACACACACACAACACGACTGAGTACAAATGTTAAAGGATAGACAGAGACAAATAAGAACCAAGAACAAGTACCAGTGATAAAACCCACAAAAGGATAGACTGGAATGAGCCAGATAAAACCTTAAAAGATAGCAGTGGTGAGGAGCTAAATGTAAGACATTAAAGATGGGACCTTGCGCATTTTGAGGTCACAGCTCATTTGCGCAGATCAGTCCAGATAAACTCAGATATCAACTCGTACAACACTGTTTTGTAACATGACTTACTTGCAGATAAGCTACAATGATTCAGTATGTACGGGTGTGCATGATTATCATTAAATGTGTAACCACTGTCGTATGAAGGTCTGTGCAATGTGAAAACCATGCAAAGCGAAAGAGAGGCGCAAACACGAACGACATTACGTGTCACGTGGTTGCTTATTCCATACCCTATCTGTCTGATCTCGCTGTAGGCAACCAGAACCGTATCTGAATTAATTTTTGTTTTAAAACCCTGACCTCCTGGGCCCGCATGTAAAAGTCGGGGTTAGGGAGTTTAGCCCCGGGTTAGAGTCTAACCTCGAACTAAACTAGATCCAGGGTTGTTTGGTTTTTTTTAAATCAGGAAGCGGGTCCATTCCAGCAAGGTGCCTATGCCGTTATAAAAGGATTTTTGTCTTTCTTCGCTTTCTTTTTTATTTAATTTTGTTTTGGGGTTTCTTTTGTCCTAGTCTGGGTTGGGCCCGCAGCCGTGGGTTAAATTAACCTCGAGTTTTACATACGGACCCTGACCCTCCCAGAGATATACTAGATCTAAATTATTGTTTTGAAACATCTAAAACAAGATATTGATTTTTCCTCACCATGTTGCATACTTCTTGGTTGAGATTGGAAGCCACATGCGGTGTCACTATCACACCGGGTTCCTTCCATAACAAACTGTCCGGGGGTAGAGGTTCACAGGGGAACACATCCAGTACTGCATCTGATATCCAACCGGATCTAGTAAACGCAAAGGTTAGTTAATTAGTTATTTAGGGCTTAACGCCGCGCAAGCAACAAAGACTATTTCGCGGCTAAGTAAACGCAAAGGATAAACAATTATCACTAATAAATTTCACATAGCAGCATTCAGTGCAACCTGAACACCTGAATTTTTAATATTTCGTATGTTCCAGTTCATAACACATTAGGGGAGCCGGTATAGCAAAATGGTAGACTGTTGGATTTGTGTGTGTGTGTGTGTGTGTGTGTGTGTGTGTGTGTGTGTGTGTGTGTGTGTGTGTGTGTGTGTGTGTGTGTGTGTGTGTGTGTGCCACAACTCGTTGCCGGCTCCAGTGGTGTTCCTCTCTGATAATGTGTGGAATCCACGGAGGGCTCGGAAGTTGGGGCAATTTTTATTATGCATGATGATGGAGATGAGGATGATGGTAAGATGATGCTATGGAGGTCCGTGTGGCTTGGGACTGCGGTACAGGGCCGCATTCCACGCTTCCTGTCATAAATATCCCGGCATTAACCAGGCCCGGGAACTACGGCACCTGCGGTACCGGCCGTGTAATCATCCACATCATAACACGTGTCATACCAAGGGAAGCACCCCCAAAGTCGCACCCGTGAAGTTCGGCTGTGTGGCAACAGCCTCCCTATTGGGCCCATAGCACACCCGCTCTGGGTAGGAGCCGACCTAGGTAGGAAAAATCCCGCCTGCCTCGGTTGGGACTCGAACCCGGGTCTCCCAGTCCGTAGTCCGAAGTGCTAACCATTACACTACGGGGGCCGGTAGACCGTTGGATTTTCGATGCTCGGGTCGTGAGTTCGAGTCCCAGCTGGGGCAAAATATAAGTGCTGGCCTCTTTTAGGTTGCCCCGGGCCGTATTTGATATCACCCATACGTGGTGGAAAAGGACGTAAAACTCACAAACACCCACCCACCCTCATAATTTTACACATCACTCGTTTAGACTGAACGAACGTGGTGACGTGACTGTTCCATAATGTAACAGTCGTAGACTTTGAATGTTCGACCGTCGCACAAAGTGTAAACATTGTATCGCATAAAGAGCTGTACTAATCATCAAGATAGAGCATTTCGAGCGTACAGGCGCACTCACGAGCGAACCTGTTCCAAAACATAAGTTGACTTAGCAAAGATGGGATTAGTCCGTTTAACACATTGAGTCACTAGGTAATGCATTACCCTAAGGTAACTAAGGATTTTTTATGTGTCTGTTAAAACGTTGCAAGCGACATGAGTGATGGAAGGGATTTTCTCACCTAACCGCTTTTATAACTGACTCCTCGGTCATGAGATCGCCTCGTCCAACGTTGATGAAGACTGGTTTCTGTAAGCAGACAGCAAGTTGTATCTACACGGCGAGTCATAGCCTCCTAAGACTTCTGAGATTGTATTTACAAAGCGCATAGAGCTAGGATGGCGCCATTAGATCTAAACGGGCGTACAAGAATGGGAAATTCCTATTAATGTAAGCCTGTTTATCTTAGCTAAACGGGGAGTCGGGCTAACCGAATGGTAGAGCGTTGGACTCCCAATGTTCGGGACGTGAGTTCGAATCCCGGCTGGGGTCAAATATTTGTGCTGGCCTTTTTCTCGTTGCCCCGTCTTTGATATCACCCTTGCGTGGTGGAAAAGGACGTTAAACTCCTAAACACCCACACCCGCCCTCCTAGCTAAACGCGCTCCAAACACCTGGTATAACCGTTGGTCAGAAAAAGCAACAAGAGAGTGTGCTTTTCAAAGTTGCTGCCCTTACCTTGACCTTACAGACCCGAAGCCTGTCGTTGTCCAGCAGTCCTCGAGTCTGAGCGGTAGAGGGCAGCACGCTGATGACGTAATCGCCTTCAGACAACGCCGTGTCAATCTCTTCCACTGTCCTGATTGGCCAGAAAAATCAGGGAAAGAACGGTATTGCAATACCAACCAATTATAACTTTTGGAGCAAAACAAGAATCAAGCAGTTACTTTTGCCAGAGTTTTTGGTTGTTTTATGGTTTTGTTGTTGTTGGTGTTTATTGTTTTGTTTTGTTTTGTTTTGTTTTGTTTTGTTTTAATGGGGTTTTTGTGCTCCTTTGCTTTTTGTTGCTTTTTTTTTTTTTTTTTTTTTTTGGGGGGGGGGTTGTAAGGTGAGCGTTAGTTCAAAGTACAAAAGTACCAAAAAAAAATTAAAAAACACAGACCTGTATCGGTCGAAGTGTGGCGATGTTTGATCTGGGGCGACTGGGGTTCTTGTTACCCCGTGCACTGTCATTCCAAACACCTTGCACAACTCTGCAACTATATCAGCATCGCCCTCATTGTCATCGTGAATCTATCACGCATTCACTTACTGACTCACTCACTCACCCACTCACTCACTCGCTCACTAACGCACTAAGTCAATCGCAGTGTGTATTTACAGATAGTGTAAATACGGTTGAAAAAAAGCAAATTTGGTCTTGGGGAAGAGTTCTCTGTATGTCCTCCAGTACACTGGGAAAGAACTCACTTCGTCTTCCAATTGTGCCCGCTCCTAAAATGACCACAGTAAAGTTCTTCAGAGTTTCCACACTTCCCGTTCTCCTGCAAATCAACACCACCAACAACAACAACAATAATAATAATAATAATGAGTATTGTATAGGCGCTTTACCCAATTTCATGAATCGACTCAAAGCGCCGCGAACTGAACCCAACACGCACGCTCACGTGAATCACACGCATTCTCTCACACACTGGACATAAACACATTACAATCACGTGGTGCGAAGGGTCAGCTCAGCTATTTAAATTTCGGAATTTAGAATTGCATTTATTTTTCAAATTTGATGGGCTGAACATTTCCAAAGCAGAGGAGGAGGAAGCCGGAGTACCCGGAGAGAACCCCCGACGATCGGCCCGAATGAACGGTGCCACATACGAGAAGGAAAAATTCTTTGCCCCGAGTGGGGCTCGAACCCCCGACCTCTCGCATTGGTGACAAGTCTCTTAACCACTAGACCACCGACCGCCCCGACAATGATAATAATCATAATAATGAGGATCTGTCTGGCGCCCAACCTCCTGCTGGAGCTCTGGGCGCCTCACAATAGTAGAGTGGCAATACATACACATGAGATACTCGTGAAATACATGTCACATTACATACACATACAGTCAAAGTAAAAAATCTGAAAATGCTTTTTTTCCCAATCATGGCCACTCCTGAAATGACCACACCTCTGAGGAGAGGGCAGCTCCGTACCACCGGGTTTCACTACACTTACTCGCTGCACTGACCCGAAATAGGCTAGCCGAGTCCTGTGCCGAGAGAAGTGATACCAAAAAAACAAAAATACTCGGTGACAAGGAAAGTGGACAGTTCTGAACAACTTTGTGGTCAACCTGGTATTTTACAGTGTGCACAGAAGCGGTGAGTTCTGTCGAATTCACCAGCACAGTACATTTTCAGCCTGTTTCAGAGATTAATGGCTGCATGAGTTGTCCCCCGTGCATCATGCATGCATTTTTCGTGGCAACTTTGTGCTCTGCCACAAAAATGCGTGCTTGTTCCGGCATGCGTGCTTGCCCCGTCTTTGATATCACCCGTATGTGGTGGAAAAGGACGTTAAACCCCCAAACACCCCCGCCCCCCGCCTGTATTAGTTGTTGTTGTTGCTGTTGGTTGGTTGGTTGGTTGGTTGGTTGGTATTCTCTCATTATTCTGCTTGAGGCAGATGAAAAATATGTTCCGGAGAAAGAAAACGGAATCACGTACCTGTTCCATTCACTTTTCTTCTGTTGGTCATAGAATTTGTAAAACTGGCGCTGATGGGCTAAAACTTGTCCAATCACGTACTCCGAAACAATTTCAGTAGCCACCAGGGATCGTGTCAAGAGGTATGACGGTTCTGTCTGAAAGTATTTAATTCAATTTCATTTATTCGTTTATACAGGGGGGGAAAAAAGAAGTGAATCATAGTGATTATTCAAAGAAACTAATGGGTAAGATAAGATAGATTTATTGCTTCTTAGTTACAATTAAGAAGAATTTGCTTTGCTCCTCTTGATATTAAAACACAATTGATATACACAAACATACCATATAAATACATATACACATTCACACACTCAGTCATTGATACTATTACCCGGTAAGTAAAGAGTTTAACTGGAGTGCTTCCACACCAGTGTATCAGTGTATCGGTCTGAAGGAAGAAATTCTCTCTCTCTCTCTCTCTCTCTCTCTCTCTCTCTCTCTCTGTGTCTCTGTGTGTGTGTGTGTGTGTGTGTGTGTGTGTGTGTGTGTGTGTGTGTGTGTGTGTGTGTGTGTGCGCGCGCGCGCGCGCACGCGCGCTTTATAGTAATGCGTTTTTCGTTTATGAACTTACCTGAGTTTCCTTGAAGTAGTCCACCACGTCTTCCACACCTTTGACAATAAAAACAAAGTTACACCTGCTTCAGCAACATATGGCACATACATAATTATATTCATGATACGCAAATGTGTGTGTGTGTGTGTGTGTGTGTGTGTGTGTGTGTGTGTGTGTGTGTGTGTGTGTGTGTGTGTGTGTGTGTTCGAGCGTTACCTACATCGATCTTAGATCTTCCAAGTTGCACGAATTCTGCCTTATTAAGGTAAGAGATCTACTGCATGCATCCCCTTATTTCTAAGGAAAATGGAATGCTGCCAGTGGCGATTTCAGCTCGCGGTCAGCGCGTCTGCGTCCGAGCGTGTAATCATTCCCAGACTATGTAACCACTGCCCCTTCTTTTTGTGGAAGCAATGGAACGAATGATCGGTGTACAGCCTGCACTGTATGGCAGGACTGATGACAACTCTGTACCACCGCTCCTGTACACACTGTGAAATAGCACGTTGACCACAAAGTTGTTCAGAACTGTCCACTTCCCTTGTCACCGAGCCTGTTTGTTTTTGCCTTCTTGGTGATTAGAGCTGTCTCGGCTCAAGTCTCGGTTAAGTCGTTTCGGGCCATTACAGAGGCTAAGCGTTGTGAAACCCGATGTTACAGAGTTGGACTGACGTTGTCTCCTCGGTCCCGAGGGGAGGGGAGAGGATCAGATTGTATGCTTGTTGCGTGCTCGAGGCCTCTGCTGCCCATAGTGCATGACGGTGGTATAAACAATGCCAGCTTAGGTCGGCTCCTACCCAGAGCGAGTGTCCCGGCTACGTAATGGGTCCGATCGGGGAGGTTGTTGCCAGACAGCCGAGACTCACCCATATCACGGGTGCGACTTTAGGGGGTGCTTCCCTTGTTATGACACATCTCATGATGTGGATGATTACGCGGCCGCAGGTGCCGTAGTTCTCGGGCCTGCTTTAACGCCGGGATATTTAGGACAGGAAGCGTGGGATGCAGCCCTGTCCCGCAGTCCCAAACTACAAGGACCTCAATGGCACCGTCATACCATCATCCTCATCTCAATAAAAAAAAAAACAAAAAAAACAACAACAAAAAACAATGGCCCCAGCTTCCGAGCCCTCCGTTGATTCCACCCATGACCTGGGAGGAACACCACTGAAGCTGGCAAAGTTGGGGTGGCAAAAAATATACATATATTTAAATCAATGCCTACCTACCCCCAAAAAGCACTACCGCCCCTCCCGCGTGCAGTAAGTCATATACTGATCACAAAAATACGACTTTCGCAGCTGCTTTGCACACCCATTCCCACCTATTCCCACCAACCACCACCCAACCCCGCCAATAAAAAAAAACACGTTTCTCCTCTTTCTGACATATGACATCTGGTAGTTCGTATACTACAAACTCTATAGACTAGGCCCATGCCTGAGTCAGATGAATCTGACTTAGAGATATGGCAACAACAACAAAAGGGCAGCTCCGCGGGCTGTGGAGCGTTCTGATCGTGTTAATCACTAGTTTGAACTGACCTGTTGATGTTATATGCAGCCATTGTAAGTTGGGGAGTTGGACGTTCGCTTTCAGCAGTCGAGCAAAAGTCCAGGGAGTGGTCACCAAAACTTTGATTGCTTCAAGGTCGCCGAGTTCTTCCGTTGTCGCAGGGGTGTCTGGTCAGCCCACAAAATTAAAAAGAACAAATGCAATTCTAAAAGTTTGAAACGTAAATTAGCCCTCCGGGACACGTGACTATTACGTGTTTATGTCCAGTGTTTTAGAGAATGTGTGTGATTCACGTGAGCGTGTGTGTTGGGTTCACCTCATGACGCTTTGGGCCAAATGATGATGATGATGATGATGATGATGATGATGATGATGATGACGACGACGACGACGACGACGACGATGATGATGATGATGAACGCAATGGGCAAGATGAGGTCGAGTGATGGTCACAGGAACGTCAGTGCGGATGGGGGGGGGGGGGGGGGGGGGGAATGAGATCAAGAGGAAAGATAAGACCGACCTAAATTTAGCAGGTACATGTATATCATAACTCCATAAATCATCAGTTCTGATTCGTGCTAAAGCTACGATCGCTTTGAAAATGAATAACTTAATAATATCATTGTTCATATAATTGTTCCAGAATAATTCAAGGTCACACACACACACACACACACACACACACACACACACACACACACACACACACACACACACACAACACACACACACACACACACACACACACACACACAGGTCACTAACCCCTTTCTCACAGCGAAATTCACCCGTCATTAACAAACCCAATCATACTCACACATGTCCCGTATCGGTATGGATTTCACAGGAATGTCCGGTGCGACATTACGCATAATGTTACTTAGCTTCAAGTCCTCGCGGTTGCCTGAATATTCGATCAAATACACAACTTCTTTCTCTGACATGATTATTCAGTTTGACTTTTCACCTGATGTGCTGTATTGACTGAGATTCGTCACAACTGTCCTTTTTAGGTCAATCAGCTAAAAAGAAAAGCTGTCGTTAGACACAATGTTGGTTGGTCAGTCAAATGTTGATTGTGACTGTGGTGTGTGATACCTACAGGGACTGTGAGGTTACAAGCCAGTAATAGCTGCCGGGGCTAAATATAGTATAGAATTTTTGCCCCTTTTTGAATATGTGTGCAGAGTTTAAAAATGGCAATCTGGGGCTGTTTCTGGGCTTTGCAAATAAGTTTCGTGCCAGGTAATAGTGACAAATAGTGAAAAAAAAACGAGTCTAACAAGTGGACTATTTGTATTCATGCGCGGCTGGCACAAGAGCTAGCAGGCGACAGAGTAAGGAGGGTGTGGGTGGTCGCTGCTAGCACTGCAAACAAGTGCAATATTGGAATTTGTTTAAATTTACCCTACACATGAATCTTTGGCTGCGGGATTTTTGCGATTTTTTATTTGGTGAATTTTAAAGCATTTCAAGGGTGTCTATGTTTAATAGGAAAATACAGCATTTTCTTTGAAATCCGTATCTGTGGTGTGTAGCCTGAGCGTCACAAAGTATGACCGTGACAAACTAATGAGGAAGGAAATCAGGTCATGGGGCATGAGAACATTCTCTCCTATGGTCAGGGTAGTGTACTGTTAATTTCGTGTACAAGATTGTGCATAATTCCAAGTTTGAAGACACATGCAGGGCACGGATGTGTTCGTAACAAGGCCAAGACGCACAAGTACGTTTCCGTTTAAAGATCTGAACATGCTAGAAAAACATCTGTGATAAGAATATGTTTGGAGACCTTTCACATCTATCGCTTTTTCCAGTTAGACGGCCAGAATCGATTAAGTTTGATTAAACAAAAAAAAAGTTACGCCTAAGAAGTTCAAATATTGCCCCTCTCAAATTCGTCAAAATATTTTTTGAACCGACCACCTTGGTGTCTCCTCCGCATTTTGCCCTGGCAATCATGCCTGCGTAATCGCTTGCGTAAAGCACGGCCCGTAAACGAAAATGTGCTCCCATTTGCATTTGTATCTCTGAAGCAGATCTCTAAGCAAGGCTCTTGACCTATTTTTGCCACTGCAGATACCGCTTGAGGTAGTCTCGCTGATAAGGGACAGGTATGCTTGATCACGGTCAACCGAGGCCACAAGAAAACCTTGAACCAGTCAGGTTATCAGGCACAAGTGCTATTAATATGTATCATGGGCCGGTTTAACATCTCTCTCTCTCTCTCTCTCTCTCTCTCTCTCTCAAGTTGTTTTAAACCAGCTTTTTATCTTTTAACGAAGGGGCCTTCAAACTTGTGGCTGCTGCGAATAAGTCTTTGTCACTGACGCGGCGTTAAGCCTTAAAATACTCACTCACTCACCCGCTCACAACGTATGTTTTGATTTGTTTATCGTGTGTACTTTTCTCCTCTTCATTTCCTTTAGATAGTTAATACTTTTCTTGTCTTTTTTCCTTCTTTTTTTTCATTGTTTTGATGTTCCCCTTTTAATGTAGAATAGCAGGACAGCATGTAAGACAGACAGCAATGCCTAAATGCTCTATCCTGAATTTAAAAAAAAAAACACGTTTCATCATCATCATCATCATCATCATCTCTCTCTCTCTCTCTCTCTCTCTCTGTAGCGACTATTCAAATTTCATCAGTCTGCATACATCTATATCAAGAAAGAGGTCTTGCTGCATTGTTTTAATTAGTAACAATATAATCATACAAAAATCTCACAACTTTTTTTGTAAAACAATATACTGTACCCACAATTTGCGCACATGACACAAGTCAAGTATGCGCGTCTAATAAGACTGAAATAAACTGCACCATAAGAGAAAGGAAACCACACAAAAAGAAACAAGATTCTAACGACAATGTCCTTGTAAAGATAATCTAAAGAATGTGTGGATAAATATTGAAATCCGTGATAGTTCTTTGCCAAGGGGAGACGACAATCGTGATGTCACGTGATCGGAAATGACGTCAACTGTTGCCATGGTTGTGGAGACTCGACGTCTACGAAGCGTTCACAGCCTGCTGTAGATCTTTCACCCAGCTCTTCAGTGCCTGCAAAATTGAAGCAAATAAAGACCCCATTTTCACCTTTGCCCAAATCAGCATCATTGTAAGTTGGTCAGTTTACCATCATCGTCATAAAAATTGTCCCAGCTTCCGAGCCCTCCGTGGATTCCACCCATGAACGGAGCAATACCACTGGGGCTGGCAAAAAGTTGGGACAACATCACCCCCCCCCCCCCACCCCCCCACCCCCCCAAAAAAAAAAAAAAAAAAAAACATTAAAAAAAAGTTTGTAGGTGTGTGTGAGAAGGCGGCGAATCAGGCCTGGAATACAACTGACTGAACTATCCACTATCTGCAACGTTTGTTTGGGTTTGTTTTTTTGGGGGGGGGGTTTTTGTTTACTTTTCTTTGTCGGGGGTGGGCGTAGGGGGGGGAAGGAGTTTGTTACGTCCTGTTCCACCGCGATTGGAGGGGGGGGGGGGTAATTGTATGATTCTCATGAACCCTCTGGTAACACATTATTCAAGCACCGTCGTAATTGTTCTGTGTATTCTTTCAGCCGTGGTTATCCTTCAGCGGCCTGTTCAGTTTTCTACATCAACGTTTCCAGTTACATTTCCAATAGAAAAACGTCTGCACTTCCCCCAGACCGCCCGACGTGCGTGCCAAATACCATTATTCCGTTGTAGACGGGAGTGCAGTGGTCAAACACGAAAGATTCCGGAAGTGACGTGTCGAGACCCAGCGTGCGACTCTTGGCAAGTGCGTCACTTCCGTCAAAGTTGACGTAACAGAGACGTGTGGTCAGCTCCTCCACTGGACGTAGGTAGGACGGACCTCCGGCCATCACCTTCCATGAGAAAAAAAATACCGTGGGTGTTTGGGAGTTTAACGTCCTTTTCCACCACGTATGAGTGATATCAAAGACGGGGCAACGAGAAAAAGGACAGCACAAATATGTGGCCCCAGCCGGGATTAAAGAAAAAGAGAATTTCTGTATTATTTGCAGTCCAGTAGAACAGTTTGAAGGTATGATGCTACTATTCAAATCGCGTTCCTTTCCAGACTTAATCTTCAAACTTGCCTGGGTGTCCAGATATAAGCCTTACAACTGTAATTTTCTCTAGATCTAAGCCTGAAAACGTCGTGAGTGTCATATAAAGCTGTTTATATAAGACGGTGTCGCGGAGCAGGAATAGTGTCTGTGAGACCACGTTGACTGTAAATCGCCGAGAATTCCCAGAAGATGGCCAGAGTGATTCAAAATAATCTTATCTGCTACGATACGATCTTTCATCATCTCTACTTGTCGTCGTCATCATCATCACCATCATCATCATCATAGTGGCCGTTGATGTCACTATCGACATCATACTCATCACTACCAGTATCTCAGAAATGTCAAAACTCCATTTACCGCCACGAGAGCCTCAGCAAGGAGAAGCGCGCACATCTCTTCACATGTCGTCACTCCGCGCCTGCGCAGTGGCTCGCGGATCACCTCAAAGTCCGGGAAGATGTAATAGCCGGCTTTTGATTTAACCACTTTCACTCCCACCGACTTCAGCTCGCTGCATGATGAATTATGTATCGTGGGTTACGTTTCAGACAAGAACAACTGGTAAAACAGAAACGAAAATAAACGCTTTTAAACAGTGTTGCCCTCAGCTTCGAAATCAGAAGTGACTAGCAACTTTAACTGAAGGGCACAACGTCCGAAGGTAGAAACTCGGGAATATAAGGTAGGTTTCGACACTTTCAACACCTCCATGCATGAAATTACAGGAATCAATCAGCACATGCGCAGCAGTTATTTTTTTAGATACACATGCTTGACATCTAAAGTACGTGATGTGGATTTTTTTAAATGTTTTCTACTTGAACATTAAAATCAGAAAAAGCTACTGTGATTCCCTTGACATTGTGCTTTTAAAAAGAAAATGTCACTGATGCTCATTTTATTCGGCGAACTCGTAGTCATAAGTAAATTGTACATTGTGTATTCTGAATAGGAGCGCAGGTCATACTAGAACTAGATGTGAGCTACAGACAGAAAATGTGATGATTTGTGGTACCTACCGACAGCAGAAATCTCCGACAGCCGCCATGATGCGCGAGGTATGACGTATATAGTCGTCACAAGCGGTTTCGTCAGAGAACACCTACAGACGTCAAAGACACAATTTCGTAATGGTGCTGTTCTGCAACAGTTATAAGAACACTACCTAACACTGTTGCTGTGTCTAATGCCTAACACTAAATGTCTGTCTTCCAAAGTCTGAGAAAATAAAGATACCCGGGGAAAATAAAATCCACGCCCTAAATTCCCTTTATTAGTTAGTCAATTTAGCAGACATCCGAGAAGAACTTTTGTGTGATGCGCGCTCATAATTACAATGGGCGGTCGGTGGTCTAGTGGCTAAGACTTTGTCACCAATGCCATAGGTCAGGTTCGACTCCCACTCGAGAATTTTCTCGTATGTGGCACCGTTCATAGGGGCCGACGACCGTCCTGCGTTCTCTCCGGCTACTTCGCCTTCTTTCCTTCTCCTCTGCTCTGGAATGTTCCGCTCATAAAATTCAAAAATAAACGCAATTCTAAAATTCCGAAACTTAAATTGCTGAGCTGACCCTTCCAAACACACGACTGTTGTGTCTTCATGTCCGGTGTCTGAGAGAATGCGTGTGATTCACGTGAGCGTGCGTGTTGAGTTTAGCTCGCGGCGCTGTGAACCAAATTTTTGGGATAAAGCGCCTATATATCAACGCGAACCTTGATGGCCGCATACTGCACCGGCGCAGGAGCACAGGAATAGGTGTGGCTGGCAGCGCTCTTCACGGACGCCTTCAGAGCCGACAACTCTTTCGGGAAGATGTGGTAACCAAGCTTGATGAGAAACATAAAATACAGGTAAGCGTTACAAATGTCAATACCACGAAGTAACTGGGGTTACGTTTTTCAGTGTCACCTGAAACAAACCGAAAATGTATTTCAATTTTCGGAAATCCGAATCCAGGCCCGCATATAAAAGTCGGGGTTAGGGAGTTTAGCCCCGGGTTAGAGTCTAACCTCGAACTAAACTAGCTCTAGGGTTAAATTTTCTGTTGATTTTTGTTTTTAATCAGGAAGCGGGTCTATTCCAGCAAGGTGCCTATGCCGTTATAGAAGGATTTTTGTCTTTCTTTCTTCGCTTCCTTTTTCATTTAATTTTATTTTGGGGTTTCTTTTGTCCTAGGCTGGGTTAGGCCTGTAGCCGTGGGTTAAATTAACCTTGACTTTTATATACGGGCCCAGCTGCTGCTATTTCAGACAGAAGTTTGTGCAATGTCATTCTTATCCAGCCTCGGCGATTGTGAAACAGAAGTAAATTTGTCAGCAAAATTGTGTTTAACATTTACAGTTAATGTTTGACATAATTACCCGCCATCCTCCAGCGCTGGCCCACTTGGACAATCCGCTGCTCAGAATAGTCCCTTCTGGATATACCTGGAGAAAATAGAATAAAAAAGAACATAGTGTTGGCTATTTGGATTGGTTAAACGGCCGTGGGACAAATCCCAATGTTACACGAATGTACTTCGGAGCCACAGAACATGCATTTTGATATGCATTAAATACAAGTTGGCAGTTCTAGCCTATCGTCATTTCGATGATACTCTCCCGCTTATGGTGAACGATGTTTCCGGTTCGCCACCCCTACAGTCTGGAACTCTGCCTATGGGCTGAGACAACAACCATCTTTATCAGCTTTCAGATCTGCACTGAAACCCACTTATTTCAACACGCCTTCAGCTGATGTGTCTTTGTATTGTGTGATGTGTAATATGTATTGATTGACGTGTTGGTCTGTATAGTGTGAATGTGTATGAGTGACGTGTATTAGCGCAATGAGTCACTGTGTCTGAGAAGTGCGCTATATAAATGAAATTTAGTATTATTATACGAAAAACAAAACTGTTTCAAGAAATATGCCAGTCAGCTTTGAACAAAGAAGAAAAGTGAAACAGGCAAACTAACACAACCGTACCGTCATCCGTCAAAAAGGGCGTAAGTGCTTATCAAATGTATGGCGCTTGGGTTCTTTTACCACAGGACGGAATACAATCTACACGTCACAGACATTTACCTTGGCCAGTGTCACGTGGTCTCCTCCGTAGCTAAGTCGAGCGTAGATTTCGTCGCTGAGAACAATGACGTCATACTTGCGAAGCACGGCACTGGAAGAAGACAAACAGTTTGAACATATCCCATGGGTTCGGGAGAATCAAATGCATGAAGCAGTTTACCACAGTTTAAAGACCTGTGCCGTCCTTTGTCAAAGTTAAGTGGTTTCTGTCCCTTTTGTGTCGCTTTTATTTGCTTAACTTGTAACCACTTCGCAGTCATTACCGTTTCCGTTTCTAGTTTACCACAATATCAGGCCGAACGGGGCAACGCTTTGAGCGGTCTGGCTGGAATAACGCATTCCTGGCAATCAACGACAAATACTGCAAAACCAAATAATTTTACATTCCTAAAGTATGTGTCGTTTTACTAGTGAAACCATGAAGACAGGCGTCATCTGAGAGTTCCTTTTGGAGCTCCACTGTCATAATCTGTAACAACTTTGGCAAATGTTTGAAAAAAAAGAGATTGTTTGGCAGTCCTGCGGTCCAGTTCTCTCTTTCTGTTTGTTTTTACACATTAACTCTTTGACGACGGAGCACAATTTCTGACACACACTATAGGAAATCGTGTGTCAGAAATTGTGCTCCGTCGTCAAAGAGTTAACGGCGAGCAGCCACCACCACAGTAAACCGTTGGAGAAAGACAAAAATGAACGAAGTAAGTTAGCTGTTAGGGCCTGACTGTTGCCTACCTCAGAGCTACCAGGTGTTGCTCAGTATAAGCCGTTCCCGCTGAAACGGAAACATTGTTAGAACACGGTACGACTTACTCTACTGGGGAAACAGTCTCACACTGGATGAAGTTATATTCAGAAGAGCTCTCTCTCTCTCTCTCTCTCTCTCTCTCTCTCTCTCTCTCTCTCTCTCTCTCACACACACACACACACACACACACACACACACACACACACACACACACACACACACACACACACACACACACACACACACACACGCCGGCACATATCCAACGCCAGCCTCAGAAGAGCCTATACACACACATGAATTCCAATACACGGCGTTTTGTACACTTACTTGGGTTGCATGGGTTGGTCATGATGAGAAGACACGGGCCCTTGAGTCGGTTGGACAAGATTGTCTGAAATGGGACAAAATACAGGGAGTTAGCAGGAAGTCCTAAAACGTTCCTGAATTCAGGGCGTTCGCTAAGTTCGTCTTGGCTAAAGGTACTAGGAATGGTGTAGTGGGAAATATGAGGGCATTCTTCGCTTTGTTTCTAGTGCACATGTCTCTCAGGAACAATGCGGGTGGGTGTTTGGGGGTTTAACGTCCTTTTCCACCACATACGGGTGATATCAAAGACGGGGCAACCGCTGAAAAAGCCAGCACAAATATTCTGGCCCCAGCCGGGATACGAACTCACGACCCGAGCATTGGAAGTCGACGCTCTACCATCCGGCCACCCCGGCTCTCCTGGCCCCAGCCGGGATACGAACTCACGACCCGAGCATTGGAAGTCCGACGCTCTACCATCGGCCACCCCGGCTCTCCTGGCCCCAGCCGGGATACGAACTCACGACCCGAGCATTGGAAGTCCGACGCTCTACCATTCGGCCATCCCGGCTCTCCTGGCCCCAGCCGGGATCGAACTCACGACCCGAGCATTGGAAGTCCGACGCTCTACCATTCGGCACCCCGGCTCTCCTGGCCCCAGCCGGGATACGAAACTCACGACCCGAGCATTGGAAGTCCGACTCTCTACCATTCGGCCACCCGGCTTCCCTGGCCCCAGCCGGATACGAACTCACGACCCGAGCATTGGAAGTCCGACTCTCTACCACTCGGCCACCCCGGCTCCCTGGCCCCAGCCGGGATACGAACTCACGACCCGAGCATTGGAAGTCCACGCTCTACCATTCGGCCACCCCGGCTCTCCTGGCCCCAGCCGGGATACGAACTCACGACCCGAGCATTGGAAGTCCGACGCTCTACCATTCGGCCACCCCGGCTCTCCTGGCCCCAGCCGGGATACGAACTCACGACCCGAGCATTGGAAGTCCGACTCTCTACCATTCGGCCACCCCGGCTCTCCTGGCCCCAGCCGGGATACGAACTCACGACCCGAGCATTGGAAGTCCGACTCTCTACCATTCGGCCACCCCGGCTCCCTGGCCCCAGCCGGGATACGAACTCACGACCCGAGCATTGGAAGTCCGACGCTCTACCATTCGGCCACCCCGGCTCTCCTGGCCCCAGCCGGGATACGAACTCACGACCCGAGCATTGGAAGTCCGACGCTCTACCATTCGGCCACCCCGGCTCTCCTGGCCCCAGCCGGGATACGAACTCACGACCCGAGCATTGGAAGTCCGACGCTCTACCATTCGGCCACCCCGGCTCCCCTGGCCCCAGCCGGGATACGAACTCACGACCCGAGCATTGGAAGTCCGACGCTCTACCATTCGGCCACCCCGGCTCCCCTGGCCCCAGCCGGGATACGAACTCACGACCCGAGCATTGGAAGTCCGACGCTCTACCATTCGGCCACCCCGGCTCCCTGGCCCCAGCCGGGATACGAACTCACGACCCGAGCATTGGAAGTCCGACGCTCTACCATTCGGCCACCCCGGCTCCCCTGGCCCCAGCCGGGATACGAACTCACGACCCGAGCATTGGAAGTCCGACGCTCTACCATTCGGCCACCCCGGCTCTCCTGGCCCCAGCCGGGATACGAACTCACGACCCGAGCATTGGAAGTCCGACGCTCTACCATTCGGCCATCCCGGCTCTCCTCAGGCAATGCAGTGTGTCGAAGAAATGAAAAGAATTTAAAGGTCTGCAATCCCAACAAAAAGCCACAAACAGTGTATTTAGGGATGGGTGGGTGGATGTTTGGGGGTTTAACGTCCTTTTCCACCACATAGGGTGATATCAAAGACGCAGCAACGATGAAAAAGCCAGCACAAATATTTGGCCCCAGCAGGGATCGAACTCACGATGTAATCAGGGGGAAAAAAAAACACCAAAAAAACTTCGACTGTGAACAGTCAACTCTGTCACAGTTACACAGTTTTCAGCGTCCCTGAAACCCCTATAAAACCAAAGGCAGCCTGATTTCACAGCTCAGTTTGCGTTTTGGCATTAAGCGAGAAAGATCACAGTGGCTAGTCTTCTCGTGCGGCACACAACACCCGCTAGACGCTGTACATAGCGATGTGTCTGGCTCACTGACCAAAATCACAATGAAGTCACTTAAACTCATACTCTGGTTTTATAAGGGTCTCCGAACGCTGAAAACTCTGCAACTGTGACAGAGTTCCCTGCATTATGCGCAGTCGCAGGGTTTTTTTGTTGCTGTTTTTTAGACACTGTTTGTGGCTTTTTGTTGAGATTGCAGACCTTTAAGCACGATACGCAGCGCAAAATTCTGTCGATTGAAATTTTCGAGTCTACTTTGGTCCTACAATAACTGCATCAAAAAGAGGTAAATTGCGATCAAAGAAAACTCTCCCCATAGCCTCAATGAAGTGAGTTTTCGCGGTCTTCGCTGCGTGACACTGACCTGTTCCAGGAGTTCTGGGGTCACCCTCCACTCGGACTCTGGCCCTGCGGTCAGGATGATAGGAGTGTGACCAGCCAGCATGGCCTGGGGCCGGTATGTGGTCCATGATGGCGACAGAATCAGCACATCTGGAACAAACCATTACAGCAAAACACCGTACATGCAACCAAAAACAGTTAAAACTTAGTTCACCTCCTGCCTGAAACTGTAACGTTTTGGTGTCATCTGTGACCAGTTTTGCTAACCACTGTGTACTACACACAAGCTTTCAGACAGACGGAGGGTTGGTGGTCGAGAGCTTAACGTCCTTTTCCACCACGGGCAACGAGAAAAAGGCCAGCACAAGTATTTGTCCCCGGCCGGGATTCGAACTCACGACCCGAAAGTTGAGAGTCCAACGATCTACTATTCGGCCATCACTTCTCCCCCATGAAAGACGGAATACATTTGGAAGTTCAATCTTCTCATTTCTGACAATGTAGAAGGCTTGTAATAAAGCTGGAGTTGAGATTTGCTGGTGTGCGCAGTGCAATCTACATTACTTCAGTGAATCTTCAGTGCAGATCTGAGTTTCTGCCCACTTGAAAGACAGTTCTGACTTACTTCCGCTGAAAACGTTGAGCAACAGGAAGATCAGTTCTTTGCTTCCGGGTGCTACGATCACGTGGTCTGGGTCGAAAATGACGTCATCGTACTTTTCGTGAAAATGGCAGATACTCCTTCGCAGCTCAGGCAGACCTGTGGAGATGCAAAACCTCTTCAAACTGGCAATGTGGTTAAAGAAAACAGCTGTTTGGCGCCCAGCCGGGATTCGAACTCACGACATTTTAACTAGCAGAAAAAGGGGGCTGTTTTACATGACATTTAAACGGGTCACTACAGAATTCTGTCTGTTGGCATAAGTACGAACCTTGAACGTCCAGATATGCATTTTCTCCTGCGTGTTGTTTGAGCGCCTCCACCCCAACTTCAATGACTGGAAATGGGGACTGGCCAAAGCCAAAATGATATATCTTTCTTCCAGCTTTCTGCAATAAAAATAAAATGTAGCTCGCATTGTAATTTTTCTATACTTCAAAAGATGTTTCCCTTCCTGGCCCACTCTGTGCTGTGAAACTGTATTTAGCCGCATCATGTATATATAACAGTTAACGGCCGGAGGGATCTCTTTTATTCAGCGCGGGCAATAAACGTTGTATTTGCTTTCCATGAAGTTTTGGTTTTGTTTTTGTTGCTGCACCGCGGCGACGCGCTTCGCTCTGGTGAAGCAGGCCGAATTTCCCGAAAGAGATGATAAAGTATAAAAAGCAATCTTTGCTCGAGAAAACAATTTTTTAAACGTTTTTAGTTTGGTTGTTTGTTTTGCTTTTTGTTTTTTGTTTGTTTGTTTTTTTGTTTTTTTGTTTTGTTTGTTTGTTTGTTTGTTGTTGTTGTTGTTGTTGTTGTTGTTGTTGTTGTTGTTGTTGTTGTTGTTTTGTTTGGGGGTTTTTAGCATTGGTTTTGAAATCATCTTCAAAGACTGACAAGAGTCCATGTCTGGAAGAAATGCAGAAGTAGGGATTCTTTAAACACTGACCAGATGACATCTGCCTTGTTCTTGGGAATGCAATGCTGCCGAATTAATCGGTCAAAACAATGTTTACAAGCACGTGTTTATCCTCCGCAACTATAATGATAAATAACCTTATTTTGTTCGATTGCTATTTCAAATGACCCCCGTGCGTCCATTTACAACAAGCCAGCTAGCGATAGAGAATTCTCCCCAAAAAGACATTCATCGTCGTGCGTCTACTGAGGACGTAGATATTTAAACCAAGCGGTCAACGACACACTGGGGCTTTTCATCAGCGTGTACCCCCCACCGCTATCTGCTTATCGCGTTGAAATCCCACGACTAGACTGCTACCCCAGCGCCCTTAACTACCCATTCAACGTTGGGGAGGGGTCCGTTTGCCTTTGTTTACCTAGCTGAAGTAAGTCAATACTGACGTTTTAAAAGCTAGGCTTTAGGTAGGCCGCTTCTCGGTGTATTTAACTACAGTTCATGTCTTTCAGACTTCACAAGGTTCCTAGCGTAGGCAAAGGTGTAAGCAGTTTGAGACTACTTTTTGAAAGCATATAGTAATGTCAACTGACACTTGCGATGTGTTTTTGGTTTTGTTTGTTTGTTTGTTTGTTTGTTTTATGTTGTTTGGCTTGCGCGGCTTTAAACCCTAAAAACTCACTCACTCACTGAACACACACTCACTCACCCAGAAACACACGCAACATGCACTCCACATACATTTCACTACAAACACATAATGTGCAGCATCACACACACACACACACACACACACACACACACACACACACACACACACACACACACACACACACACACACACACACACACACACACACGAAGATGATCATGTTGCAACAGTTACTGGTTGAGTACAGTGAACAGGTGGGTTTTCAGAAATTTTGAAGGATGGTTTTGCATATCTACATAATTATCTGATTGATGCTGGGAGAGCATATTCCTGTTGTGTTTTTGTTTTTGTTTTGTTTTTTCCTCATGCACATGTTTCCAAAATAACGTCTTTAGATGAGAGTAATCGTCCTATTAGTTGTACTGGAATAACGTCCGTCTATTTTGTTTGACACCCGTGTTGAACAGCCTTTCTCCTCGCTGTCTGTATATAATAATAATAATAATAATGAGTATTGTATAGGCGCTTATGCATATGTATCTACCTACGTGCACAGACACACATTATTTTCACAACAAATGACATGTATTTCAGTAAGACAATATCAAGCACTTACCATCCACTGCTTGACGAGTTCATTAAACATTAGGTTGGAAGCCCCGCTGTATTCGGCTGCCACCAGATCTTTTCGCACGAGCCTCAACCCCCGGTCGTTGCTGTCTGTCTTGGTGGGGTTCTCCATGGTCGTTAATTGTCGTCGTCGTTGTTAATCCCAAGTTTGTTGGTCAAATGCAGGTGTTGAACGTCCTATCAACCTGTAGATTAGAAAGTACGGTGATAAACCTTAACTTGCCTAAGACACAATCTATTCGTCTCAGCCTACTGGCGAATTAAAAGTTTCGTTCCCTAGGTAAACATGATTATGCGTTAGTGTTAGATTAAACTTTACCCAAAACACAACCAACTTTTATGTTGTGATAAAGTTGTGGCCAATTTTCGAGTAAACAAACTAAATAATTGTAAATGACAGTAGGCAGACAGCAGCCATACAAACGCAACGCGCCACTATACCGACACAGACGATGACCGGATTATGCAAGCACTGAAGCAGTGTATACAGTTTAAAAAAGCGTCCGATTATCATTATGTAAATGCGCCCGGAAATATAGGGCATTAACCTAGCAGTGTATACAGACTAAAAGTGCACCCGATTATCATTACGTAAATGTACCCAGAAATATAGGGCATTAACACTTTCAGCCCTGCCACCGTATCACCTACGGTCTCGCAGATCCTAACATGCGTGCGTGTGACCGACTCTCATACGCTCTGCACAGTGCAAGATTCCCCTAGGACGGATCCGACACTTCCTGAGAAATAGGGTTTTGTTTGCAAGAGCCCAGCTTTAGATTTAGCACACTTGAAAAACTCCCAGGCAGAGAGCGTTATCGCTATTGAGATTCCTTCAGGACAGAAAGGGTTAACCTAGCTACACAATGCAGGCGCAGCGATATCGATCAGAAAGCGTCGGTGTTTTGTGTTTCATAATTATGCGACTCCGTTGATTATATATGTTTAAGTATTCTGAACACATGTCACAGTGACCTCCTCTTGGGAGTGTCACAGTCGTGAACAATTTGGACCACATTTAAAGCCACCTCTATCCCGGCAAAATTTCTAAGTTGTAGTAGTATTAATCTAAGCCGTATATACGATGTTAAGCATCATACCACTTAACTCAATCCCTCCCAAGTAAATCTGGAGCTGTGCACCAGCGTCATCACTAACCAAACTTATAATTAATGAATGTCTGTATGGATTTAGATTTAGCTTTGTGGGAGTGCTGCACTTTGAGTATGCCCGTGTTTGCTGCAGTAAGAGCCGTCGAGGAACCGTTAATCTTGCCTGATATTCGCATACAGGGCCAGAACCGAAAAAGAGTCCAAAACGCGCGACACTCGTGCGCGGTACGAAATGTGTTAAACCAATGCAGAGTTACAGCTCCATTATTTAGGAGGGGAGCCGGGGTGGCCGAATGGTAGAGCGCTGGACTTCTAATGTTCGGGTCGTCAGTTTGTATCCCGGCTGGGGCCAGATTTTTTGTGCTGGG
>JACVVK020000359.1:330000-345000 GCA_018292915.2 Batillaria attramentaria
CACTGACTTATTGGTTTTTGTTGGCAAAAAGATGCTATACAATGAGCGATATCTTATATCAAGGTCTAGATGAGTGGTAGACATTATTGACATTTTTGACCCGCTATTGTCCCCCCTGCCAGGAATTACAGTCGAATTATGTGCCCCTACCTGGGACTTTAATACTGAAATAGTAATGATCAACAAAGTACGTTTTGCACAATCACCACAAACATTTTCTTTAAAATCATACAAGGAGGGAGCAAGGACTGAGCAAAAAACAACAACAAACAACAAGGAGGAACGGCCCCGTCCTACAAAGTTGTTTTCTCCAAACTTCATTTTATTTTGTCTGTTTTGTTGTTATTGTTGCCGGTTCTCCCCTCACAAGTTCTACCAATGACACTAGATCCTCTACGACCTCGACCGATTAGCCACGTGACTGGGAGTGGAGCCGGGTGGGGGAGGAAGGGAGAGAGAGAGAGAGAGAGGCACAGAGAAGGGTGGGTGGGTGGGTGTTTAGGAGTTTAACGTCCTTTTCCCCCACATAAGGGTGATATCAAAGACGGGGCAACGAGAAAAAGGCCAGCACAAATATTTGGCCCCAGCGGCCGGGATTCGAACTCTCGGCCCAAGCATTGAAAGTCCAACGCTCTACCATTCGGCCACCCTGGCTCCCCAGAGAGAGAGAGAGAGAGAGAGAGAGAGAGAGAGAGAGGTCAGTTCCGTGAACTAAACATTTGACGTCAGCCTCAGGCAGGTCGTCATACAGAGAGAGAGAGATGACGTCAATTCCGTGAACTAAACTTTTGACGTCAGCCTCTAGCACTGAGATCGTCTGAGGATGCTTGTTCATGTCTTGTGATTTCCCTGTTGGCTTTGTGACTTCTCCGACTGAATTATTTTCACATGAAATCTGGAAGATGTAGAGGGCTGATGAAATGTCGGAAGCAGTGACGATACTTGCAAATTTTGTCTGTGAACCAAACATTTGACGTCAGCCTCACGCTGCTCGTCTGACAGATGATACTTCTACATATCTTGTGATTTCCTTGTTGCTTTTGTGACTACCGTGACTGAACTAATTTTTACATAAAATCGGGAAGATTTAGAGAGCTGATGAAACGTGGACTTAAGTGCCTTGGATTGTACTTACGAAATTGCAAAATTGGAACTTTTTTGACCGGCGCTTCTCGCAGAAACGTGAAAAATGTGTTTATCTAAAAGCTCTGCTATTCTTAATACTAAAGCTATAATAGTGCAGTAGTTCATGTCATATGTGCAGTTGGCACAAGTGACTAAAATACCGGAATGATGAGTAATCTGAAGGAGTCTTTTCATAGATATTTGGCCTTATATGGAAACCACCCCTACCTCGGAAATATTTTTCTTACACAAAACCTGTCAGAGCTACAGAGCTGTGCTACGAAAACAGGCAGTATAACTGGATGATCTTCCCAATTTCAGAAAATGAAGCCATTTGAACATTTTTTACGAAAAAATTCGTAACATGACCGATTTTTTAAAATCGGCGATAACTCTTCTGAAAATGCAGTAGGCTGAAAATCGTGAAAGGTAGGTCTGGAGAAGGTGAATTCCCATTTTATATCAAAGTAAGAAGGCCTCCAACGAGGTGGTTTAGGAGATAGCCATCATTACATCCGTCCACACACACACACACACACACACACAGACACACACACGTCTCACAACTCCCGCCAGAAAGAACGCAGCAGCATAGTGTGCACGTAAGGTGTCTATGACGCAGATTTCGTTACGTCACTGTGTGCGTGAAAGTAAGTATTGTGTGGAGAAACGTCACAGTCTTGTTTTGTATCACTGAAACTTGCTGCTGCGCGTAGCAAAATCTGCCCCGTCTCATAAAGTTGTTTCTCTATAGAGAAACAACTTAAAAACGGTCATCTTTCTGTTCATCTTTCTTGGTTCACTGGTTTCGTTGCTAAAACTGGGAATTTAATCGAAACTTTGCCAACTGTCTTTCCTGCAGCGGTTACCCGTGTGCGGATTCTCAAATCAGAAGCGGGCGTACGTGATCAGTAATGCTGACATCAACAGTAAAACGATTAGAGGGAATAGAAGACATTACAGCCAGCATCAACTGCTGGGGCCGGTTCGTGGTAAAACAATCACTCGCCACGAGGTGTTCATTTTTGACTCTCCCGCCTAGCTTCGTCCAAAACTGAGTGCACTCTGGTCTACAGTCAAACTTTCAGACCTGAAAGAATCCAAAACGTCTGCACCGAAGGAGGGCCCAAACGTCTTGACAACAGCTCAAAAGAGAGATAAACCTGTTCCATTCATTTTGCCTAATTCTCTGCCTTAGTTTCCGATGTTTCGTCTGCTTTAGTTTCGGCTGCACGTGTTTCTGTAGCGGCCTCGCCTGCAGCTTCTGGCTTGGACTCTGCCGGCTCCTCTGCAGGTGCTTTAGTTTCTTCTGCAGGTGCTTTGGACTCTTCTGCAGGTGCTTCAGTTCCTTCCGCAGCTGCTGTGGTTTCTTTGGCAGGTGCTTTTGTTTCTTCTTCATGTGCTTTGGTGCCTTCTGCGGCTGGCTCCTCCTCGATTGTGGCAGGGGCACCCTGAGATTCCTCCTGATAGGGAGGGGGAGGGTCCGACTTCTCTTCCATGGGCACCTGAACAGGGGCGACCACCGTGTTGGGGGGAGGTGGGGGAGGTTCGTGGCGTGGTGACATCATCTGTGGGCCGGCAGGGACGACGGATACTACAGCTTGGGGTGCAAGGGAGTTCATATCGGCTGTCGGAATAAAACGCAGAATGTATTACTTTGAGATTAGGCTTGTTCTCACACACACACACACACACACACACACACACACACACACACACACACACACACACACACACACACACACACACACCATCATCATCATCATCATCATCATCATCATCACGAAATAGAAATGTGGAAAAACAGGCGCCCGACTGTCAATATCAGTTAATATAACACCACATTAGGCCACGCCCCCTTTCCCGAAAGCGACAGGAAAACAAAAGGTTGTTTAATCTATTCTTAAAAAATAAGCACAGGCTAATATTTGCGGGTTTTTTTATTTTATCAGTCTTTATTTCCGCGGGTTGTTGCTGTCCCCCCCCCCCCCCCCCCCCTCCCGTTATATTGTAAGCGCCTAGAGCCAGCCCCTGGGTTAGGCGCGTTAAAAATCTCCACTATTATTATTATTATTATTATTAACCACAAATCACGCAAAAGCACACCCACAAACGATCCCAAATAGCAACATAGATTCTGCTCCCTGCGTTCTCAAACCCATGCAACCACCAAAGAATATTCTACAAATAGCCCTCACTGAGATGCCCCCCCCCCCCCCTCCAATCTTTTATCTCGTTTGTCCAGACTGCCCTGTGGCTGTTTGCTATGACTAGACGATTTCAAAGATGAAATCACTGGCGCCAACGGTTTGTATAATTTCTCATCCTCCGTAGTACTAGTAGTAACCCTTTAATTGATAGTCACCCACATGAGCTGTCGCGAACCCCCTTAGGTACTTTAACAATACTGACAGGGGGTAATGCTACCTTTTTTATGCACACAGAACTTTCTGAGGTGTTTTCGTGGTATCTATCATCACACCACTTAGACACCTGGACAGTGACAGCGTCTGTAATGCTGGCACTGAGCCAGCAGAAGCGTACTCGATGACGCGGCGACCACACTAAGCGCTCCAATAGTGTAACAATAGTCGTAAAATTTGAATGTTCGACCGCTCGCGCGAAGTGTAAGCAACACTGTATCGCATTAAGAGCTGTACTAATCATCAAGATAGAGTATTTCGAGCGTACAGGCGCGGCACTCACGAGCGAAACTGTCCCAAAACATAAGTTTGCTTAACAATGATGGAATGAGCCCGTTGAAACTAAAACAAATGACCGACTCTATACAAGTCAACGAAACATCATCTAATCAGTAACCTACTGCAGATTTTAATCACAAAAAGCAGTGCCAAGAACACCACAAACGCTTACAGTGCAGTTGTTAATCATCCGAACCAAAGTTATTGCTTTTCTTGTGCAGGTGCCTCATCAGCAGATGTGCCCGCGCCCTCGGCAGGTGCTGTAGGCGGTTTTTCCTGGTAAAGAGGTGGAGGTGCCGCTTCACCGCCCTGAGGACCAAGAGGCACTTGTGCGTGTTGTATCACTGCAGGCTGGTTAGGCGTGATAACGATAATTTGCTGACCGGGCGGAGGCCCGTCGAAACTACCTTGCCCGCGGTACACCATCGTGATGGTCGCGCCCTGGATGGTGGCAGACACCATCGGGTACAGAGGTTGATTCCGAGGGATGCCGGAGATTGCCGTGCCGTAGTAGTCGAGGTCCGAGCCGAACTGAATGAGGCCCGCGTCAGCATCCAGATACATGTAGAACTTGTCCGGAAGATAAACCTGCATCGAAAAGGAGGAGAGACTGAAACTGAAAATTGTGTTTCAGTGTCCGAAGGCATGTTTGACTCGCAAAGTGAGTCTGTGTAATAGTCCTACGTTGTCCTGTCTGTCTGTCCGTCTGTGACCAAACTTTAATACTGCCGTTTTCTCTGGATCTATGACTAGAAGAAACACCAAACTTAGCACAATGGTAGCTGGTGACAAGGGTTCTCTAAACGTTTCATTTTGAAAACCTCCTTCAAAGGTCAGGGTCACAGGGTCATGGGGAAAGTTTTGGTCAAGGGGCAAACAAATTTTCATTGTGTATTATGTGGAAGACAAGAAATCAAATACTGAATCTATAGTATCAATTCTATATTGGAGTGTTTTGTTTATGTTCTTTGCAGTTCTCCTGCCAGTAAAACATATTCCTGGTGCGTACGTGATTAGGGCAAATAATATCAAAAACAAAACAGCAGGAGACAGCAACAGCAACAGCACACACACACACACACACACACACACACACACACACACACACACACACACACACACACACACTCCCTTTGACCCGGAGACAGCAACAACGACAACAACAACAACAACACACACACACACACACACACACACACACACACACACACACACACCACGTGACCCAGAAAAAATGAGTCCGACCAGAATACAACACCGTTTCAGATATTCTGCAGGGAAGTAATTCAGTCTTAGCTGACTAGGCAAGTGAATACTTATGTCCCCTACACCAGCTCAACCAGTCACAATGTCTTGCCCATGGGGCTCATTTGCATACACCGTTCAGTTCGCGTTGCAGTCCGGTCCTACCTGTGTAGCTGGAAACTTTTTGACGATAGCGCCCTTGTGGAACGCTCTCCTTGAGCGGAGACAGATTCCCCAGGAGAACTTGTTGTTACCGACCAGAGCCACTCTCCCCTTCACGTGCAGAGGCGCCTCCTCCACTCCCACACCGACAGCTGCCACTGTACCACGCTGGTTCATCGGGTACACAACTTCGAACGTGTGTTTACCTAAAGAAAACACCAACAAAACATGACGTCATCTGCAGTTGGGGTGAGCGGTGGTCTAATAGGTAGCGCGTCGGATTTAGCCGGTGCGCTACTGAACGGCCGTCACCAATGTCATGGCGATGAAGCGTGGGTTCGAGCCCAGGTCGAGCTTGTGATTATGTGATACCGGTTTTTCCTGGCTACCGGGCTGCTCATCGGGGGTTTCTCTCCGGGTTATCCGGCTTTCCTTCCCCCAGCAAAATTGTAAAAAATATAGTATAGGTATTGGGTGGCACTGCACCGCGGCGACGCGCTTCCCCCGGGGGAAGCAGCCCGAATTTCCCGAAAGGGATCATAAAGTAGCTGGTGGAACCCAGTGGCTGATTAAGGGAATTGCAGTGGTCACGTGTCAAAAGTTGTCAGCTACACAGTTTTCGGCGTATCAGAAAACCAGTGAAACCTGAGCCGGGTGAGCTTGAGTTCACTTCAGTGTGCCTTTGGACACCGACCGAGAAACATCACCGTTGTCAATTCTTCTCGGGCTTTACACTACATGTATACCCGCTTTGCGACGTAGCGAAATGTTCTGGTCAGCGTCAGTCAAAACGCGCGCATAACTAAAGGAATTCAAACTCACGCCAATAATTTTACTGGAATTCCAAAGCGAAATACATTTGTTCAACGAATGAGTTCACAATACAAAGAGTTTGGGATCTGGTTGCTTGATTTGGGGGTTTATGTTTTTGTTAATGGGTTTGTTTGTTTGTTTGTTTGTTTGTTTGTTTGTTTGTTTGTTTGTTTGTTTGTTTTGGGGGTGGGGAGCTTCTTTTTTTTTTGGGGGGGGGGGTGTTTTTGGTGTTTTTTGTTGTTGTTGTTGTTGTTGTTGTTTTTTGTTTTGTTTTGTTTTGTTTTTTTGGGTGGGGCGTTGTTGCTTTGTTGTTGTTGCTGCTGCTCTCTCTCTCTCTCTCTCTCTCTCTCTCTCTCTCTCTCTCTCTCTCTCTCTCTCTCTCTCTCTCTCTCTCTCTCGGGGAGCCGGGGTGGTCGAATGGTAGAGCGCTGGACTTCTAATGCTCGGGTCGTGAGTTCGATCCCGGCTGGGGCCAAATATTTGTGCTGGCTTTTTCATCGATGCCCCGTCTTTGATATCGCCCTATGTGGTGGAAAAGGACGTTAAACCCCCAAACACCCACCCACACCCTCCTTTTTGTGTGCAGCAGATCTTTAATGCAATGTGACATATAGACTCTTGTTACTTATGTTAAAGTGCTGCTAACATACCTGACGTGAAACCTCGACACCATCTGGCACCGTCCGTGTCAAAGGCGCCATGTCTTGTCCGGGACACAGTGTTGGGGCCCACTTGCGTCATACCGTCCGAACACGACGCGAACTTGTCGGTCATCATTTCTGGTGGCACCTTGACTGTGTACACCCATTGTGGGATCACCTCCAAGTTCGACCCTGGAAGTATATAATAATAATAATAATAATGAGTTGGTTAAGTAATCGATAACTACTTTCTGTGAGAAAAAAAAATAACAAAAACGCTTCAAGTAGCCAACAATTGCAGCTAAAGCTATTACTGAATTTATGTTTTCAGCCATATCCAAAAAGGGTACTAAGGCTTTCAGACGCCTGAGGCTGTCCAGTACTGTGTGAACACAGCTGAACTGTCTATGTCGTTTATATTGGAGAGAGACAATGACTGACAATGACAATGACAATAACAATAATCTTTATTTTCCAACGGTAGAAGTTTTGGCAGAAATGCCGTGTTCGAACTTGCCGTTGCTAAACTACGAGAATATGAGCAAAGGAAGAACAATATATAAGCTACAGGAATATAGCAAAAAAACATGTAGAAACAAGCTACACATTTACACTCAATGACAACAGAGAGAGAGAGAGAGACAGACAGACAGACAGAGGTAAATGATAACAGCTCACCCTTCCTAGCTGTAGATGATGAAGTCCCCATGATGACGTGTGTGGTAGCTGAGTGGGCTGAAACGACCAAAGACACATGTTGAAAGGGCTTCAGTGTGGCATTTCCTCTATTTGATATACACCGTATAGCTATTTCATGTGACACGATTACATGTACAGAAAAGGACAATGAGAAGAAAACAATGGCGGCTAAAAGCATACAATGTTTTAGTGGAGACACGCATACACAAGAACGTTCAAAGAGGTGAGGGTGGGTGGGTGGTTTGTTTTCTCAGTCCAAATTCACCACTTGGGTGATATCAAAGACGGGGCAAGGAGAAAAAGGCCAGTGCAAATAATCTAATCCCCAGCCGGGATTCGAACTCACGACCTGAGCATCGAAAATCCAATGCTCTACCATACGAGGAGGTGAACATTGCAGTCCTGTTTTTTTGTTGTTGTTGTTGTTTTTTTGTTATTGTTTGGGATTCTTTTGGTTGGTTGGGTTTTTTTTTGTTTTGTTTGTTTGTTGTTTTTTTTTGGGGGGGGGTGTTTTGTTTTGCTTTTGTGGGTTTTTGTTTTGTTTTGTTTTGATTTTGTTTTTTGGGGGGTGTTTGTTTGTTTGTTTGTTTGTTAGTTTGTTTGTTTGTTTGTTTGTTTGTTTGTTTGTTTGTTTGTTTGTTTGTTAGTTTGTGTGGGAGGGTCGTTGTTGTTGTTGGATTTTTTGTTTGTTTTTGCGGTCGTCTTGGCTCAGTTATGTAAACTTTGGTGTCATTAGTAAAACGACACTTCTGCAACAGCAGCTCGCGTCTGTAACTTGGCCGGTCGGGCCGGCTGTTTCGGTGTGTGTGGCTGGTGAACGTCCTGGTTTGTTTGACGTGCATGAGCTAAGGCAACAATCACTTTGAACCCCTGCACTGCAAACACAAAAACATTAGGGCCCTCCAAAACGTAGCTCAGACCCCCCGGTATAAAGTAGAAAGCAGAGGCCGGTACAAAGTAGGGTACCTTGGGTGTTGCGTGGCCGCGGACGATGTTAAAAAAAATACTACAGCTCATTTCAGCTGTACACCACTATGGAGCGATTATAAGCAATACCCGCACGAGCCTTTCAGCATTGCATTACAAAATATTGATATTCATAACCCGATATCCCCAGCCCATACACCACAAACCCCGAAAGGAAAAGGAAAGCTGGTTATGCAAGCAATCCCCTGAACATACAGCAGTCACTCGACCAAGCACACACACCGCGGTGAATTAAGTCGAGTGTGATGTTGATAGCGATTTAGAAAGAGTCAAGCCGGGTTACGCCGGGAGACTGGAGAGCAGAATATTGACCGTAAGGTTTGAATGACATGACTGATACCATCAGCAGTTTAGTGAACACACTCAGTCGCACAGAACGTCGAGAAATATGACGGTACAATAAGTAAAAAGTTAGGAAATCCCCCAAATACTCTTCTCCTCCCAGTAATTCAACCCAGCTTTTTATTGTCTTGTACACTCTGTGTGTGTGTGTGTGTGTGTGTGTGTGTGTGTGTGTGTGTGTGTGTGTGTGTGTGTGTGTGTGTGTGTGTGTGTGTGTGTGTGTGTAAGATGGTTTATTTGGGTTGGGTTCCCCACATCCTGTGGTTGGGCAGGATGCTGGGGTCCCCGCTCTCTTACTGCCATGGTCTCTGTTGCCTGCAGGGAGACAATGCGGGTTTTTTTTATTTTATCAGTCTTTATTTTCGCGGGTTGTTGCTGCCCCCCCCCCCCCCCCCGTTATATTGTAAAGCGCCTAGAGCCAGCCCCTGGGTTAGGCGCGTTAAAAATCTCCACTATTATTATTATTATTATTTATAAATAACTTCGAGAGTTTTCTGTTCATAGCACCGACTACACACGTACTGGAGAAGGTGAACATAAATCCTGAAAATGTATCCTTCAAGTACTGTGGTTTTCGCTGACTTCATACTGTCACGCAGACATACATATAGGTACTAATCCTGAAGAGGATCTCAATAAAGCCAGTTGGCGGACTGGTGTTAATTTGCCGTTTTTTACAATCTCTCTCTTGGGGAGCCGGGATAGCCGAATGGTGGAGCGCTGGACTTTCAATGCTCGGGTCGTGAGTTCGAATCCCGGCTGGGGCCAAATACTTGTCAGTGCTGGCCTTTTCTCATTGCCCCGTCTTTGATATCACCAATATGTGGTGGAAAAGGACGTTAAACTCCCAAACAAACCACCCACCCACCCTCACCTCTTTGTACGTTCTTGTGTATGCGTGTCTCCACTGAGACATTATATGCATGTAGCCGCCATTGTTGTCGTCTCTCTCTCTCTCACACACACACACACACACACACACACACACACACACACTCACACACACTCATATGACTCATATGCACAAGTAAAATTCGACTTGGTTGGAAACAAATATTTGGGACTACATTCGCAAGAACGCTAGAGTGGGCTGTTGATTACTGACCATTACACGTCCTTGCAGTTACACTATGAACCGTTCTACCACCTGACCCTTCTATTGATTTGGCTGCGGGTTATTTAAATTTGCATACAGGGGTGGAGGCCACTCATTCATTATTCATGCGTCACTCTTTCCTTTGTTTGCTTTCAGTAGACTTCGCAATGTGTTCAGTGTTGGGGACAAAAGAGGAAAGATATCGATCAGTCTCGTGAGCAAATCTAGAGGGAAAACGTTTGTTTTCTGTGCTTGTTGTAGTAGTAGTTCACAACTGAAAGCCCAAAATGGCACGTTGTTATTCTGTGTGACAGTGTATCGCATGTGTACCAGCTGGTGGTTTCAAAAGCACACAGACTATTCCTGATGACCTGCTGCTCAAAAAACGCCTGAAGGTTTCTCTGTGTAGTACAGATATAAAAGTGTTAGGTGAAAGAAACTCATACTTCTCTACTATTATACTCTGCAAGGTCACGAAAATGGCCGCAGTTGCCATAAGGAAGATCTCTTCATTGACAAACAACCCTAGAGCTTTGTAAGCGGCAGCTGTTCTCATCAGAACTCATTTCGAACATAGAAACTTTAGAGAGAATAAAAGCAGACTTTAGAACCACAAACGATTTCCGTTTCGGTTTTTTTTTTTTTTTTTGGTTTTTTTGTTGTTGTTTTTTTGCTGCCCCAACTCTTTGCCAGCCCCCGGTCATGGGTGGAACCCACGAAGGACTCGGAAGCTGGGACAATTTTTATTATGCATGATGATGGAGATGAGGATGATAGTAAGATGATGCTATGGAGGTCCGTGTGGTTTGGGACTGCGGGACAGGGCCGCATTCCACGCTTCCTGTCATAAATATCCCGGCATTAACCAGGCCCGGGAACTATGGCACCTGTGGTGCCGGCCGTGTAATCATCCACATCATAAGACGTGTCATACTTAGGGAAGCACCCCCAAAGTCGCACCCGTGAAGTGGGTGAAACTCGGCTGTGTGGCAACAGCCTCCCCATCGGGTCCATAGCACACCCGCTCTGGGTAGAAGCCGACCTAGGTAGGAAAAATCCCGCTTGCCTCGGCTGGGATTCGAACCCGGGTCTCCCGGTCCATGATCCGAAGTGCTAACCACTACACTACGGGGGCCGGTTCCGTTTCGTTTTCGTTTCATCCATGCTATGTCGTTGCATTTTTGCGGTTTACCAACCGAGGTCATAGTAACACTAAATTATTTCATAAATCATTTTTCGTCCATCCAATACAACTCTAAGGAGACAACATCAAACTAAAAGACGAGAGTCGAAATCAAACATTCAAGCCGTCGGGTTTTTTTACACGTCACTAATATCAAATGCATGGAGAGATTAGTTCAAATATTTTAGTTCGTAGATCGTCACCTCTGTCCTAATATGTGTAAAACGCGCCAACGTGTGTTTGCCGTGATAAGTACTACGTATATAACTGTAGTAGAGAACCCGATATTTTACTGTTTGGATAGGAACAGACCTACCCTCACAACCATACACAAAGTATGACGGCGGCTTTGACTGTCACGTCATGTGTCGCAAAGTTTGACTGTGTACATCACGAGGGTGAAACAAAATGAACTGGCGTTTTTCCGGTGCCGTGCCACTCCAAATCACCCTCACGCCATAGCACCGCGTTTTTCCATATTCAAAACGCGACAGCACCAGGAAAACGCTTTGGATTTTGAGTTGTAGGTTAGAAAGTTTGAAATGCGCCGTTTACCGACTAGAAACCGACTTGTTCGTTACTACAATCTGAAGACGTGTATGTGTATGTTCGGGGAGCCGGGGTGGCCGAATGTTAGAGCGCTGGACTTCTAATGCTCGGGTCGTGAGTTCGATCCCGGCTGGGGCCAAATATTTGTGCGCTGGCTTTTTCATCGTTGCCCCGTCTTTGATATCACCCTATGTGGTGGAAAATGACGTTAAACCCCCAAACACCCACCCACCCACCCGTATATGTATGTTCACGTTTTAAAATAACGGCTTTAAATGGGAGCAATGGTCTTCGAAACTTTTGAAGCGGCATAGCAACGGGAAACGGTCGTCCATTTTGATACCATCACCCCACCCCAACCCCGCCCCGCCCCGTGTACACTGAGCGTGTGATCGTTGTATGGTGATTTCAGCATAGACAACTTGACGTTGACAGTTGACTTTACCGAAGCAACGTTTACATACACGGAGACGGGGACGGTGGTGAGGGGAAACAGGAGAGGGGAAGGGAAGAGGAGGCAGGTGGGGTGGAGCGTGGGGGGGGGGGGGGGGGTATCTGAACAGAATGGCTAAGGGTAGGGTGGGGGATTAGGGCTATCATATTTGAATAAGACATGATCGCCAGAGTTTCATGGACTGTAAGCGCTGTACGCAGTGTTATTTATACTGTTTTCTTCCATTCCCCTCCTGAATTCTAAAGCCGCTGAAGGCCATTGTGGGCTGCAAACATGAAAATCACCAATGACTCCAGGCAATGAGCAGTGTCATTGCTACGACCAGCAGTGTGTCATACACTCAAGGTGATTAAAACACACCACTAAACTGAGTTTATGCAAATAAAAGCGACATAAAAGGGACAGAATCCACTTAACTTTCACCAAGGACGGCACCGCGTTTGCCTTCCTCAGGACACAAACAAATCTTTTTCAGTTTATGCAGTTTCTAAGGGATTTCTAAGAAAGCTGAGTTGTGAGGGTGGATGGCTGTTTGGGAGTTTAACGTCCTTTTCCACCATGTATGGATGAAATCAAAGACGGGGCAACGAGAAAAAAGGCCAGCACAAATATTTGCCCCCCTGCCGGGGTTCGAACTCACGACCCGAGTAGTGAACAGCTGAGCTGTGAAAATGCAGATCTCCCCCCTGACAACTGTCTTCACACAACAGCTGATTCCTTCAATAAGTGGCCAGCCATACTTCTAATAAGCTATGATTATCATAATTCACATTACATTAAAATTCACATCATACCCATCCCCAACCCAAGGGCGACAGTTAAATACCTCTTAAAACTGTGAGTCATAAATATGTAAATATGTGAATACATTTTCTTGTTTTGGTCTGAATATAATCTTGGAAAGAGTGATAAATTAAACCTGACTGTCTCTAGAGGCAATGCCAAGTTTTAACCTACTGCATATATTGATTGATATCTACCTGTAATATTAGGATAACAGTGATCTTGTTCTACAAACATACTAGTATTTTTAATCTGCTTTGGTCCGGCTAAAATAGGAAATCAATACTTTCATTTGTGATGCAGATTAAGCATCAACAAAACTTTAATCATACTCGAGAAATAATAATAATAATAATAATAATGAGTATTGTATAGGCGCTTTACCCAATTTCATGAATCGGCTCGAAGCGCCGCGAACTGAACCCAACACGCACGCTCACGTGAATCACACGCATTCTCTCACACACTGGACATAAACACATTACAATCACGTGGTGCGAAGGGTCAGCTCAGCTATTTAAATTTCGGAATTTAGAATTGCATTTATTTTTCAAATTTGGTGGGCTGAACATTTCCAAAGCAGAGAGGGAGGAAGCCGGAGTACCCGGAGAGAACCCCCGACGATCGGCCAGAATGAACGGTGCCACACACGAGACGGAAAAATTCTTTGCCCCGAGTGGGACTCGAACACTTGACCTCTCGCATTGGTGAAAAGCCTCTTAACCACTAGACCACCGACCGCCCCCATGAAATGAATTTTGACTCGATGCAAAACGCAAACGTAACAAAACGTCTGGCAGCTCCACCACACACGGTTTAAGATTTTTGCTATTTTCAAGAGCCACAGGTACGGCGTCACTTGTTGAGTTGGTCTACATAGTATTCAGCCAATTTTCGTCGTAATAGATCGAGATGAAATGACTGACACAGCCAGCCCAGTAAAAAAAACCAACAAAAACACACCTTACACCAGCCTCAAACAAGCTTCCTTCTCGTAACATAAACAAGTTAGGCCAACGAGGAAACCTTGTGAAGTGGGCTTTAAAGTTCTCAGTCTGTTGACACTATCTATGTTGGTCTGGTTATATAGTATCAGACATGCTTGAATGCATGCCGTTTCTCACGTTAATGCTCGGAATCCATTCGAGGTCTGGGTTTTTGCTGTCGTCTCGGCCGGCGTATAAACCATTTCCATTCTGGCATATCACTACACGTTAAACTCCCAAACACCCACCCACCCACCCGCATATCACTACACACATAGAGCATGTGATAATAGAACGTACACCAACTATGACAGCATGATCCAGCGTAGCATTCATGCACATTCTTACCTTCTACGGTCTGCTCTGAGATGAAAGTGGACAAGGTACAGTCCGGCACCACACACGGTTTCTGTCCTTCTCGTAGTGACCGGTCAGGTACCACTCCGATGTTTAGTACAACACTCGGGGCGACCGCACAGTGGAACCTGTCCCTTGGCACCGCCTGGTCTTTCTTCGATTATGCGACCAGGAACTAGAGAGGTTTGGGCCGAGCCGTCTCTTTCTCCGTCATTCCTTCAATGGCGTCTTTACGGGACGAGTGTTGTTTGCTGAAAGACGGTGCGCGGACAAAACACTGACTGCGATAGGTGTTTAAAATGGCTGGCTACCCGGCTTGTTGTCTGGGTTCAGTGAGTGTCGCAAGCCAGGCCGAGCTGGTCTGGGATTGTTCGATCAACGGCCAGAAACTAGTGATGCATGACGGTACTGGTACCACAGCGCAGACGGAATGTGTGCCAGTGCGCGTGTAGTGAGCCTATCCGTATTTGCTGTGTGCGTTTGGTAGCACACGGAATGGAGCCGGGTGGAACAGTTACTGGTCACGTTGTTCGTTTAATCAAATCTTTCTGAAATCGTTAGGAGTCAGTGAAGCGTAAACTTTACCTTTCAAGAAATCACCTAGCATGCGGCCAGAGTGACTAAGCGGGATTTGAATAGTGTGTGTTCCATTTAAAACGAGTGGTCATAAGATTACAGAATTCCGTGGTGGTTTCACGTTTTACATGCAATGTTCGCATTGTAATTGTCTGAAGAAAGAATTCTTCGTTCTCAGTGAACAAAATTTCTTCATCAGAGAAGGGTGGGTGGTTGGGTGTTAGGGGGTTTAACGTCCTTTTCCACCACATAGGGTGATATCAAAGACGGGGCAACGATGAAAAAGCCAGCACAAATATT
>JACVVK020000359.1:350000-365000 GCA_018292915.2 Batillaria attramentaria
TTTCTTCGGCTTGTCTACGGCGCAAGTTTTTATAGAGTACGTCTTGCTCGTGTTTCTTTCTTTCTTTCTTCCTTTCTTTCTTCTTTTTTTCTTTCTTTGTTGTTTGGTTTGTTGGTTTGCTTGTTTGTTTTCATATGTTGCATGGCGAGCCTAAGGACACTTTCTGACCTATTCGGAATATACAATAACATTGAATTAAATTTCGTCTAGACAGACATAGCGCTAGCATTTCTGACTTTGACAAGCTACAAAGGTGAAAAAAAAATTAAATGCCAGACATTTACTCCAGCAAAAGTAAATGGCACAGTTATTGGAGTTTTCTTTAAAACAAAAGTACTGAACTAGTTTGTTGGTTTGTCTGTAACACATGATGGACATGCAGAAAACTTCGTCATTATGACGTAAGAAATAGAGACAAAGAGGAGTTGAGGAACTGTCAAGCACAGGCAATAACAAAAAGGAAACTCTGGGTTTCTATTTGGTCGTTGTTTTTGGTTGTCGTTGTCGTTGTTGTTGTTGTCGTTGTCGTTGTTGTACTTGGGGGGGGGGGGGGGGGTTGTGTTTTCTTTTTCGTTTGTTTATGGTTCTTGCCACTTCTCATGTAAACACTTTCTTTTGCAGACTGAATTCTACAGAATGCGGTCAGTATTTTTTTTTTTTTATCACTCTCATGTAGGCATTATTTTCGTTCCATTCAGTGAATGACTAAATACTTGGGGGCGCTAGTACATAAACATTGATGGCCTCTATTATCGTAGAAATCAAGCGAGGAAATAGGGCTGCTTTTCTGGGCGTGCAGCAAATCAAGATTTCAAGATAGTAATGGCCTTTTTCCACAAAATGGCGTCATAGTAGTGTAGTGCCCCTGTAGTGTAGTGGTTAGCACTTCGGACCATGGACCGGGAGACCCAGGTTCGAATCCCAGCCGAGGCATGCGGGATTTTTCCTACCTAGGTCGGCTCCTACCCAGAGCGGGTGTGCTATGGGCCCAATGGGGAGGCTGTTGCCACACAGCCGAGTTTCACCCACTTCACGGGTGCGACTTTGGGGGTGCTTCCCTTGGTATGACACGTCTTATGATGTGAATGATTACACGGCCGGCACCTGCGGTTCCGTAGTTCCGGGGCCTGGTTAGTGCCGGGATATTTATGACAGGAAGCGTGGAATGCAGCCCTGCATCGCAGTCCCAAACCACATGGGCCTCCATAGCATCATCTTACCATTGTCCTCATCTCCATCATCATGCATAGTAAAAATTGCCCCAGCTTCGGAGTCCTCCGTGGATTCCACCCATGACCTGGGAGGAACACCACTGGAACCGGTAAAAAGAGTTGGGGACAGCCACAAAAAAAAATGACGTCATGGATGTACTATATGTTTCCATTACATCGCAGCTTTGTCAAGCGAATGGAGGGTTCCCTCCCAGCGGGACGCGATTGGCTGATTTTATTTTATTTTATTTTATTTTTTTATTTTATTTTTTTTGGGGGGGTGGGGGGGGGGGCTAGACCCTCTTGATTGACAGGAGTGGAGTACTCCATTGCAAGGAAGGAAAAAAATTTATTTAAAAAAAAAAAACCCTCTCGTTACAGGTGATGGTGAGGATACCATGTGGAATATGTGGGCCTCTTGGTCCTCCATAGGAGCCTGCAGCACCGCGTGTCTGGGGGAGTCCGGCGAAGCTACCCGAGCGCGCACGCGCATCTGCCCGGAAACGGTGGACGGATGCGACGCGGACCAGGTGGAGGTAGAGTACTACGCATGCGCGGGAACGAATGGGCCAGGTACGTAAATACCCCCCCCCCCCCCCAAAAAAAAAAAGAAAAAAAAAGAGAGAGAGTGGTTCTTATTTCTGGTTAATTGTTAATTGGTTAATAAAGTCCATCATGATTGCTGGGGTGATTTCAAAGACGGGGCACTGAGAAAATACTGTACGAATTCTGCCTCTGTTGGGATTCCAGTCCAGCTGTCGACCTTGAGTCCTGCGCTCTGCTGGTCAGATGGGTCACCAGGCTTCCTTAGAACAAGAAGAAGAAGAAGAAGAAGAAAATATGCAGTAGTAAAAGTGGATATGTATTTCAGTTTGTGCAAATGCTTGCTTTGTGTCCGTAATACCGGTACATGATGTTACCGAGAAGTCACGTTTCTTTCAACGCGGATAGAGCAGCCGGTCTGTGTTATATGAAAGACATAAGTGGTGACGGATGCTCAAAACAAAATAGATGAAATAATGATAAAACGACGACGACGACGACGATGACGACGATGATGATGATGATGATGACGACGACGACGACGATGATGACGACGACGACGATGATGACGACGACGACGACGATGATGATGATGATGATGACTGACGACGACGACGACGACGACGATGACGACGACGACGATGATGATGATGATGATGATGATTCGTCCAGAGGATGGCATGTACGGCGAATGGTCGGAGTGGGCTGACGGTTCCTGTTCAGCGCTGTGTGGAAACGGTGTTCAGAATCAGGTAGGTAACGCCGTTGATTTATTCTAGATCTGTGTCGTAATGCCCCTATGGGGTTTATTGTACACATAACGCAGGGACATAATTATGTCGGGTAAATGTTGCGGTCTGGACTGCAGTCACCGCGGAACTTGTAAAAATGTGAGCAGTGGGATGGGTACGCTACTGCTGCAAATTCGATGTCACAGGGGCCGCTATCTTGGAATGCTGAATTATGTACTGTTACTGTTAGTGAAGAGAGTTGCCTCCCATAGTCTCTATAACGCCAAACGTCTTGTTTTACAATGCACTGTTGCGTAATACTGCTGCTCCATTTCTTGTTTGTTTGGTTTTCGTTTGGTTTTGTTTTCTTAGTTATTGGTTTGTTTTTTTGATAAGTCAGTTGACGGCACAGATGATGATGATAACGTTGATGATGGTGGTGGTGGTAATGATGATGATGGGGGCGAAGAATTTTTCTTTCTCGTATGTGGCACCGATCATTCGGGCCGATCGTCGGGGGTTCTCTCCGGGTACTCAGGCTTCCTCCCCCTCTGCTTTTGAAATGTTCAGCCCACAAAAATAAAAAATAAATACAATTCTAAACTTTCGAAACTTACATTGCTAAGCTGGCCCTTCGCACCACGTGATTGTAATGTGTTCAGTCCAGTGTGTGGGAGTATGCGTGTGATTCACGTGAGCGTGCGTACTGGGTTTAGCTCGCGGCGCTTTGAGCCGGATATCTGGGATAAAGCGCCTATATAAATGCGCTCATTAATATTTATTTGATGATGATGATGATGATGATGATGATGATGATGATGATGATGATGATGATGATGATGATGATGATTTAGGTACGAACCCGTGAGTGCGACAGCCCTCCCCCGTCCTGTGGCGGCTTCAACTGTTTTGGGAGAGACAGCCAGACACGACGCGTCGGGTGCAGCGCTGGGGGATGTGGCCGTGAGTCTCTCTCTCTCTCTCTCTCTCTCTCTCTCTCTCTCTCTGCGAGCGTCACATCCAAGTCACAAGTCACATAAGTCACGCAGTAACTGTGCTACTCTGTTCTGCTCTGGGCCCGTATGTAATAGTCGAGGTTAGGGCTTTTAGCCCCGGGTTAGAGTCTAACCTCGAACTAAACTAGCTCTAGGGTTAAATTCTGTTGTGTTTTGTTTGAAATCAGGAAGCGGGCCCATTCCAGCAAGGTGCCTAAGCCGTTATAGAAAGATTTTTTTCTTCTTCCTTTCTTTGCTTCCTTTTTTGTTTGATTTTGCTTTTGGGTTTCTTTTGTCCTAGTTTGGGTTAGGCCAGTAGCCGTGGGTTAATTTAACCTCGACTTTTGCATACGGGCCCTGGTCAGTCTTTTCTTTGCTGTCTCGTCAGTCTGATCTTGGTCTCAATCTGTGGTCCGTTCTGTTCTGTCGTCTGTCCTCTTGTCCTGTTTTGCCGGGTCCTTTCATGAAACGTACATCCCTTGTTCTTACTGTTGGGTCGTCCCGTTATGATCTTGGCTTTTACACCACCTGAACCAAAGAGCAGAAGGAGGCAGTCGTCACTTTCTCGTTTCACTGCCAAATGTGAATGTCAACTGTGAATGTTATTTTGTGAACCATAATTATTCATGCGGGGCGCCCCCAAGCGGGATACAAGGAAACGTTGTATAAATATAGTTCCGAGGGATAGGGAAAACCGATACAGTGAGAGTAAGACAACGACGTCGAATGTTTTGTAGCCGGTAGTATTAACGCCCTCCTCCAGTGGAAGAGGTCGGGGGTTCGAATCTCGCGTGTTGAATCGAGTTATTATTATAACATGTATTATTATTATTATTATTATTATTTATTTTTATTTATTTATTTATTTATTTATTTATTTATTTCATGTTTCGCACGAAGTCAAATTACGCCAAGAACTGGCGCAGATGCCATTCATAGTGACTTTTGGTTCCCTCTCAACTGAAGACAGGATATGAGTTTCCCTGTATTCCGCGTTACGTCAGTCTCACGTGATTCACTGTGAAGTGTGCCCGGCAGTCAATGCTCCTTCTGAAAATTCTGGTACTGTACTCAACGTACTCCGAGTCCCTCATGTCAAAACAAAGACCTTTGGTCAGCGTAGTTATTCATACCAGGGTCCGACTTGTTGGAAGGATCTCCCAGTATCGATCAGATATGCAGACACAAAACTATCTTTCCAAACAAATCTGAAAACCCACCTTTTCACAACCCTCAACCAATAACTGTTGCCAAATCATCATCTTGCTCTGTGTGTGTGTGTGTGTGTGTGTGTGTGTGTGTGTGTGTGTGTGTGTGTGTGTGTGTGTGTGTGTGTGTGTGTGTGTGTGTATAGAAGTCATGTGTTTGAAGTTAAATGTTTGTGTGGAGGCATGTTGTGTGCGCTTCTGGCTGAGTGTGTGTTCATTGTAAGGCGCCCTGAGCTCCCGCGAGAGGGAGGGCGTCCCTAAGTACCCATATTATTATTATTATCGTTATTATTATTGTTGTTGTTGTTATTATACCTTAAGTCCTTAACTGTCAACAGGACTTTGCCGAATAAACCAGGGGCCCACTGTTCTGCTGTCGCGTGCTGTGCCGGGATCGTTTCAGCTGTGCCAGGGAGGATCCGTGATCGCCATTCCTTGTCCAAGCGGCTTCGGTGGAAACTTCCGTTATGGCTTCCAGAATGCTGTCAGAATTTTCAGAGTTTGTTTCGCGTAATCAGTTCCTGCAGTAAGTTTGGGAATGTTATCCATGATCTACATAGAATTAAAATGATTTTTTTTTCTCAGAAATATCAGTCGCGTCACAAAACCGCGGAGGCCTTTCTTAGTACAGATTCATAAATTATGTAGGTGTACCAAGTGTCACTGAGTGATATGATCAGCTCTTGTTATGCCAATAAGAACCTTCAGAAGTTTGTTCAGGTGTTCGGCGTCTTTGTGGAATGTGGGTCAGTGTAACTGCATTTTATGCAGGACTGAGACGTGCGCAATGCGTGTCACTGTCATCATCTCAGTCTATTCGCCACCGATTCAGTCTCAGTTCAGCCCGACTGAAAGGGAGGAACGTCGCGTTGTCTGGTGCACAGCATGGAATAGGGACACGCAGCCTACCTCAGGTTTGAGGTGATTTTTTTCGGGCTGAATAATGAACTGAAATGAAACACACAGCTTGAACTGAAATGAAACTCACAGCTTGTATAGGTGCGCCAAAATTCCACAAAGTCGATTTGCTGTTACTGATCTGACTGTATTCCGGTCGCAAGCACTGGCAGCCGAACATTATTTCATCTGAAATAAAGTTAAGGATGGGGACTGCCGTTGAATGAAGTCAGTGAAGTAATGAGGACAGGCTCTTGAAATTAGGTTCTATATAAACACTGACAAACACCGTGATCGCAAATGCTCACTAGCTGAACAGAAACACGTGTTGATGGTCATATATGCATTATGTACGTGGCTGACGAACCCACCGGCCAACAGAATCAAGGGGCAACTTCTAGGTCAAGCGAGGATAGTACTTCAGTTCAGGTTGCTTGCACATGACTGAAAGTAGTCAGTTTAACTGACTTGTAAAAAATGCAAGGGGCCATCCACATACTCAGTTTGCTGTTTTGAGTACGTGTACGTTATGCACGTTTGTTTAAACCTAATTTCAAGAGCTCCTCATCGCTTCCTTTGAAGGGCAGTCCCCGTCCTCAGTGAAGGATAACTATCGACTCTCAGTGTTATGATTGACCTGTGCCGGTATTCCGCACTGATGCTTATCGAGTCGGTTGCGACACTGTCAGCCGTGTGTTCTGCTGGACTCAGAGAGTCCGATTACTTAGCACTCCGGCCACCAGCACGCGTCAGTTAATAGCTGTACTATTTCAGATTTCAATTACGAGGAAGCAGCATCTTGCGAAGTTTTCTATGAACGTTTACTTCAAGCAAGAGTCATAATTTATGTTTACATTGTGTACTTTTGAAAATGGGACGTTACTGCGTCAGTCAAAGTCCACACTAAATTCAGTTGCCTCCCTTGACGACCCGTCGGCGTCTTTAAAATTTTTGTCATGTACTGCCGTTATGGACGACTGGTGTTTCTTCTTCGATGCATTTTCTCTGTCTTTTGTTCTTGGTTATATAGGTGTTGTTCTGTATGTTCATGTAATACTGGAGGTGCATATATAAAAAGAACAAAACAACGACGCGCGCGCGCGCGCGCGCGCACACGCACACACACACACACACACACACACACACACACACACACCGACTGACACAGCACAAGAGAGAGTAAAAAATATGAGAGAGAGAGAGAGACTCACACACACACACGCACACACACACACACACACACACGCGCGCGCGCGCGCACACGCGCACGCACGCGCGGACCCACACACACACACACACAGACGGGGGGAGGGGGGGCAGGCAGACTGACGGACAGGCTCATAATTATACTCCGGTGGATATTTCACCATTGGAACCACATGCACAACACCACTGACTACACAACAAAAATGAATGACGCAACATGGACAAATTCATACACAATCATGTGTAACGATAAATCATCACTCGGACAAGTCAGATCAGTCCTGCAATTTTTGAATTTATTTCTGACCAACTGCAGCGTTGTTGTATTTTTCTCCAGACAGCAAGAAATGTTTTGTGCGCACAATAATTTTCCTACAAGCTTCCAGTGCACTGTTAAATCGCTCACGCCTCAAGAATGAACATCGTCACGCAATCATTTGTGAGTAGTCAAAACGTTGGTGAAAACAATAAAAGAAACTTATAACAAAGGAACAGAACATATACTACGTTACTCTAAATTGCGTTTGTTTTTTTCAAAACACTAATACAATATTACTGATATAATATTCAACTCAAACGTAATACAACTATAAAATTTTAACAAAGACAGTGTCAAAGAATAAAAGAAACAAAAATTAATTTAATGCCGAATTCTTCGTCATCACTGTCTTGTCGACTTCATCTCCACTTAAAACCACAACCACGCATTTCGGAGACGTTGTTCGGCATAGCTGATAAAATACACGTTATAAACAATATCAGTTCTCAAGAAAATTGGGGAGAGACTGAAAGAACCGATTTAGCTCACAAAAATAATCTGTGTCACTTTCTCGGTCAAGCGTCATATTTGGGTGCGTCACACGTTTGTGAGGTGACGTCATCAGCGCATTGATCATGAAATCATACCTGATCAACCGAAGAGGGACCAGAGAAGATGGCAAACACATATGACGTCACCAGTTTACAAGTCCTGGTTATTAAATTTGATCAACCTGATGGGATCAGAAAAGCCAACCTGACAGAGAAACTGACACGTTCCTGTCACGTGGTCATTGCCTTTTGGTTTGTTCAAGACTTTCTGCAACATAATTACAGTGCTGAAGCCAGGTTTGTCGTTTGTGGGTCATATCTTCCAGTCATACTGGATACAAGCAAAAGAATACCGTTTTTGCTGTGTACAAAATAATCTCCTGCGTGACAAACCAAACAGACATAACCAGCGCCCCATCATTGTTCAGTTCTTTCATAACTTGACTACGCTCTTTATAACCAAAAGGAGTTTGAAGAAAACAAATCTATCTTTTGTTAAAAATGAAATGCATACTAGGTTTGCATATGCGACTCGTTTTTGCAAGATCAAATTACTTCTATATATAACTTATGCTGCAGAGAGAGAGAGGATAATTCGATTCTTTTAAATCTCCGACACACATACAGTCAGATATTATAGGCTGTGAAACATTGAACAACCAAGAAGTCAAATTTCTTCTTTCGCAAAACGAACGTACGCACCCCTAATTTTAAACTGAGCACTTAAACCAGAACATGCTTTCTCTCTCTCTCTCTCTCTCTCTCTCTCTCTCTCTCTCTCTCTCACGGCACACACACACACACACACACACACACACACACACACACACACACACACACACACACGATGCACACCACCACTATCCCCTCACAGCCTATATCAGGCGAACCATCTTCCTTGGCACATATCGCTCAGACATGTCTGGCGCGTTGCCATGGATACACTTACACAGGTAATGGGCTTAGGGAAGGCCAAAGGTCAAGACAGGCTCGTAAAGCTCAGAGCAGGCTTGGAGAGAAGAGCAGTGGGGGGGGGGGGGGGGAGGTAAGGGGGGGGAGTGCAAGCGTCAGCAAACTAATGCCAAACAGAAGACATCTCGAGACTTGGCGTACTAAAACTTCACTCCGTCCGTGGAAAGAGTTTGCGGAGAGAAAAATACCAGTGCAAGAGCAGCCAAATGTTTAAACAAGTTCACTTTTTGTCAAGTGGTTCTTCCCTGTACACTGACGGAAAGACTTCAGGGAAGAAAAACGGCCAGGGGTTTGAGCGCAGTAACTTGAAAGAAAAACGTACGTGTGCGTGTTTTAAGAAAAGGAAAAAGACACAGACAAAAACAGCAAACTTGCACATTCTAGAATTTCTGCTGTTAGGTAAAATGTTAGTGTAACTATGAACTTTTAACACGGCCCTATCAATCGCTATTGTTTTAGTAACTTACAAAACGTTTTGTATGAAGTAGGCAGTAGTCACAGGTGAACGTCACGACTTAGAAAACATGCAACCCAAATTTCAAATCCTTCATGTGAACTGATCTTCAGTTAAAACCTCTATTTATGATAAGCAGTATGAATTTAAGACATACTCGGGTTGGATATCAGGGTAAAAACCTTTTCTTTTTTTTTCAAGAAAATAACTAAGCTTTAGAGTATATGCATAAAACTAATCTAACACACATTATGTTTTGTTATTTATATATTTTTTATTGTGCATTTTTCACTTTTCTTTTTGTTTAGTGATTTTTTTTTAATTACATGACCTTACTAAATCGTCCTATCAGACGACTACTGATTGGCTACTCATGTACCTACAATAGCTATTCTACAACCTCCAATAGCCAACCAGAGTATGCCGTAAGCCATCTGCTTCTACCTATCAAATTCACAATCAGACGTCGGACCTGGCAACCTTGCTAGTGTTACTCCAAACTTCGTAGGAATGATGGAAAACTCAGCGCACTTTGTCGAGGATGTATTATCAATTATTAGCTATTTTTGGGTTTTTGGACGTCGTATCTCACTTCAGTGTTTTCGAAATAATCTGAGAACAGTATAATAATTATATGTTCGAGTGCGTACTTCTCTCTCTCCCTTCTGTATCTTACATTTACAACAATGTCATACTATTGCCAGTAGAGGTTTTCATATTTTTTTTGCATACCGCCGAAAGAAAAGTGCAAACTGCGTAGATAGACGCACCTTTTGGATAATTATACAAGTCACTGGCAACGGTTAGATAAAAAGAAGGTAAAAGCTCTTTTGGCTTATATGCGCTGAGTTTTCCAGCAAACGCGGAAGTTTGCCAAAACGGTCGGCCAACACACTATGTGTCAGACACTGATTAGTCAGATTTTGCACCGGGGTGTTCCCTGGTAGCCTACCACTGTGCATGAGCTGTGACCTACGCACTGCATGTATCATCTGGAACTAGTTCTGTCACGGAGATTTGGTCACAGGACTCGATACGGTAATCAGGTTTGAGTGACAGTGACTGACGTAGACGTGACGTCATCCCGGACAGTACTATATCACAGGACTGAGCTTTCACTAGGCGCAAGTGTCAGTGACGTAGGCATGACGTCATTCTGTCACAGGACGTGGCTCGCAAGATTCTAGAGAGTAATCAGGCGTGAGAGTCAGTGACGTAGACGTGATGTCATCCTGCAGCAGCTCCATCTGGCGGCGAAGGTCCTGCAGGTGTTGGTGGATGTCGTGCATCTGTATTCGAGCGTTCTGGAAGGCAGAGCCAGCCTCGTCAGCCGCAGTTTCGAGCTTTTTGTAATTCTCCTCAGCGGCCGAACTTTCTGCCCAGAAATCGTCACTGTCAGCCCCATCATCGTGAGCAGCAGAATTGTAGATCGTACATGACAGAAGCACCTCGCCGCCATGTTCCTCCGAGTAGGACCGCTGAAAAACAACTTCATTCCCTTCGTCTTCGTCATCAGCGTACATACTGTCCGTGCTTGCGTCATCACGCTGTTCGGAAATGTCAAGGTCAGATTCTGTACGGTCCGTTTTTGCAGGAGACATCCGTGAACGTCTGAGATGACTAGCGGACCAGTCTTTGGCCCGCACGTCGTCGGACGCTACGAACACAGGGACAGAGTCTGCGGTAGGCGTCCTGTCTTCGAGATCGTCTAGGAAGGTTTTCACGTTCATGAGTTCACTGAAAGTTTCTTCGATTTCTGGTATTCTAAGTGAGGAGTCTACACTAGATGAACTGAGTCTCCTGCGGGCCGCCATGTCGCCTTCTTCTGAAGACCCGCTAGACCTGTCAGCCGGAGGTTTGGGTTTTCTCACGAACACCTGCTGTCCTAAGTACTCTTGTCGATGTACAGGCTCACACTCCACACGACTGACGTCACTCTTACGTATCACGTCCCTTCCACACGCTCCGTCATTGCTGCTGGACAGATCGCTACTGTCTTCACTCTCTTCATCGCAATACGCATCGATGACGTCACGAATCTGCTTAGAGCCTCGTTTGGGCTCAGGCTCGTTGAGATCGCCTCTCGTAACGTTGTCGTATGAGCTAGCTGGCTGCCGTCGTCGTTTCTTTCGTAGTTTCTGGGGCCGTTCATCGGACGATCCACCCGATTTCGTGAGTTCTTTGGGTATGGACGGACGCCTGACGATGTTTCCAGACTCGATGACAGCGTCATCCACCCTGTGGTCGTCCTCCTCATCGACGCTTCGGACAAAGACGAGACTCTCAGGCAGCATGAAGTGAGCCTCGTCAAACTCTGCAGAATCTGTTGTCGACCTGGTCTTGAATGACGTCAAGGTCTCGTCAGTGGCTGTAGATGCCGTGCTCGCTCTGTTGGAGCTGGCCGTCGTCTCATGCTCGGCGGTCTCGGAGAAGTTTTCTGTCGTGTCCGACTCTGTGAGAAAGGACTCTGCAGACGGGAAAGAGGGTTTAAGTTTGGGCTGGGTGTCTTCAGGAAAACCTGCAGTGTCTTGCTGGTGAACGTTCTGTTCCTCCTGCTCCTGTAGCGCTGACGTGTCTACAGAACTTCTAAGGACACCGTCCACACGTTTCACGAGTGGTTTACCTACGGGCATTTTCCCACCAGGACGGTGTGACTGAGTCAACGTGTCTACAGAATCACCATTATCCTGCTCAGGTTCGAACACGATGTTGTCTTCATCTTGGAGATCTTCTTTCGAAAGTAGTGGCCCTGGCCGTGCGCCATTTCTGTCTCTGCGAGAACGTCCATCACGACCGTCTTCCAGACAGCTGTCTGACTCAGATGCCTGACTCTCCAAAAGGCTGGACAATCGCTTGACAACCGTCTCCCCGAACTGCTGCATTTCTTTGGAGATCATGAACGAAATGTCAGAGTCTTTGTGAGCGTTGAACATGTCTTCATCTTCTTCATCCTCCTCCTCCTCCTCCTCTTCCATGAGAAGATCCATGGCAGTGGGACTTGGCGGGGGAACATGTTCAGGTAACACACCTTCGCCATTTTCGTCGCCGACAGGTTTGGGACTGCCATTGTCGTAAGTCTCAGTTATCCCGTTATTGTCAAACTGCTCCGCTACCTCTTTTTGCTTGGCTGCTGTTACGACAGCAGCAGCCACACTCCCATCACCAAGATTACCGTCTCCCTGTGAGGTAAGAGAAGCGTTTTTAGAATCTCTGTCAGCGGTGTGTTCAGGCGTAGAGAGTTTAGCGCCACTGGATGGCTTACCGCTTGTTGTGCGAGGCTCGCATTCTGGGGTGGTTTTGCAGGCTGCTAGAGCACTCGATGCCTCTGGAGGAAAACTTGAATCTTTTTCACCTTCTTTTTCAGCCATTCTTTGCTGCCTGTCGGTATTTACATCCGCGCGAGGCGCGTGTGAGGGAACTGAAGATGCGGCTGGGGGGTGGGGGTGGGGTTGGGGGTGAGAGAGTGAAGGGGAGGGATTTGTGCTGGATTCCAAAACAGACGTCTGCTTATCTCCCCTTTCTCCAGAAGTTATATTTCTGTCGGCAGGAAAAAACATTTTGTACTTTTGCCTTCTGTTGCTTTTCTGCTCCGGTCGTTGTTTCGGCTTGCACTGTTTCTTTGTGCACAGGCTTTTCCCCTGGTAATAAATGAGGTTTTGTTTGTGTACCCAATCCGTCCTTATCCTGTTGCTGTGCTTGTTGTGTACCTGGAGTCTCTGCCAATTTTCTGGAGTCCTTTGACGCGCTGCATGGGGCGGAGGTATGCCCGTCGTCCGGGTCCACAGAGCTATCCATCATCCCTGGCAGATACCCAGTCGCAGGCTGGTACCCTTTAGCGCTGTGGCAGGTGGAAGCACTACTTGCACCTACTGCAGGAAACGCCGGAGTAATAATTGTCTGCCCCTTCTGATATTGGCAGGGTAACGTAACATTTGCGTCAACGTCTATACGACGGATGGTGATGGATTCGGGAAGGTAACTCACGTTTTCTTGTACGACGACATTGGAGAGTGGTGTGTCCTTGTTGTCTTTGCTCACTGGTGGCCGGGTTATGCCCGCAGCCCTTTTGACAGCACTAGCTCGACTCGCCGCTCGTTTGGACGCCGGAGACGCAGGAAAGTAGGGACTATCACTGTGGTATCTGTCTTCGTACGAGTCTACACTCGACCCGCTGTAACCACCACGAAACTGTCTCCGCCGAAAGTCGTGTGGCGAGGGGTAGTTGTCCCAGTCGGCGTCGTCGATGTGAGCTATGTGATCCGGGTCATCGCTCAAGCACGTGGGTGACAGCTCCGCAGTGAATACCTCCCGATAGGACGATTCGTGGATAACGTCCCTGATCCTCTGACCGAGGTTCCTGCTTATCTGGCCGCTAGTACTACTACTACCAGTTTCAGACAATGATCGGCTAGATGGCACAAGTTTGGCACGCGCTCCTCTCTCCGACCCGCACGCGCGCGCGTTCTCATCAAAGCGACTGGCGTCTTGGAAACAACTCGCCCCCTCCGCTGCCTCTGTATTTCTGGATGCATTCCATTGTACCGTACTGCCTGGAGAAAACGCGCGGTTCTGTTGTGTATTACCACGTTGACTACCTGCAGCTTCAAACTCGCCTGCCCCAGCCGGTACTGGTACCGTATTAGATCTAATTAGCGCAGCTCTGTCAGCGTCACCCCTCTGAATGCTAACTGTTGTTCCTTCGTCAATACTTCTCGTTGTGTTATAAACGGGTCTCTTGGCTATGACTGGTGGTTCTACTTTCTCTGTATGATTTTTCTGAATGCGTGAATATACAGGTTCGTTCGTAGCTCCATATTCTGCGTGCGCCATCGCGGAAACTGGGCTACGACTACTGCTACTGTCTGTCGGTTCTCTCCCTTGAATTTTCTGTGTTTGCGTTGGTGACATATGTTTCTGTGCCTCAGTCGTTTCTTCCCGATTTCCATTGCCGCCAACACTCTCCACCGACAACTGAGAGTGGAAAGTGATTCTGCCAGCGATGTCTGAGGCAATAAAATTCTGATCTTCGCCGTTCTGACTGCCTTCTTTCGAAACTGTTTTAGCGCCAGTTGGACTCCGCTGTGTTTCAGGAGTAGGTGGGTATTTCAGAGTGGATATACACATGGCAGGGGCGGCAGATTTTTTGTATTCGATCACGTTAACACTATGCGTGCTGACTACGTTAGACGGAGAATGTACAGGGGGACTAGTACTGGTTTTGTAACGTTGGTGAGGTGGCGAGCAGGGAGGCGACCGCGATGAGCTGTCTAAAGATTCAGTCCTCTGTCTCTCAAGAGATGATGTGCTCTGATCTGCCCCTACAATTCTCCTCTGGCGTTTGAGTTTGGGCGAAACTGAGCCGAACACGGCCGACTCAGAGCTTTCCTTGATAGTTTCTTCAGAAACTGCCGGTGTTCTAGAACTTTCGGGTTTTCCTGAAGGACTTTTACTTGCAGTAACCGGCGTTCCAGAAACTTCGAAAGGTTGATTCACTTGACTCTTGGTGCCCACAGAATTGTCGGCACCGTTTTGTTTGTCCACACTTTCCTGGCTCACACTCATCGACGACAGAACCACTGCTGTGGACGGCTGAGTAGAGACTATGCAGCATTTCACAGGCGTTCCTTTGTTCAGTTCACAGAATTTGATCTGCGTCACCGGACTAGTAGAACCCACAGCAGGCTTTTTCTCCTCTGTCGTTATTCTTTTTCTTCCGAGACTTCTTGGCGAGGGTGAAGAGCTCGGAGTCTTTGTCCCTTGCTTCTTCCTGACTTCCGGTGACCTGTTGGGGCTCTTCTGAGACGTCTGGTTGCTTTGGAAACCGGGCTGCCGGGCTCTGCCTCTCAAGCCATCCTTAGGGATGTAGGGAGGTTCCTGATCAGTGCTGCTGGAGTCTTCCGAAAGAGGGACGCCTTTTCTTCGTAACAGGGGGCTCTCTGGGGCTCGACGACGTCCTGACCTGGGGCTCCCAAC
>JACVVK020000359.1:370000-432500 GCA_018292915.2 Batillaria attramentaria
GCCGACGGAAGACGGTGAAGATATCAAACTACAGACGTGTTCGCTGACTCGGCTAAAAGGAATCACGACTGAACTTGCCTGCGAAGTCAGTTGGTTGGCTGGATTGCTTGCTAACTGGGTAGCTTATCTATCAGGCAGATCGGTTAGAGTGTGCATGAATGAAGAATGGAGGCCGGGTGACATCGGGATTGATTGATTGATTGATGGATTGATTGATGGATTGGTTGACTGAATGGCTGACTATCCGTTTTATTGAGAAACTGTAACTTGTGGCAAGCATTAGTTGTCCAAAGAAAAACGTATTATGACACGACAACAACTTCAACTATCTGAGAAAATGTCCATGAAAAACAGTTAACTCTCTCTCTCTCTCTCTCTCTCTCTCTCTCTCTCTCTCTCTCTCTCTCTCCGCTCTCTCTCTCTCTCTCCTTTTCCACAACGTACGGGTGATATAAAAGACAGGGCAAAGAGGAAAAGGCCAGCACAAACATTTGGCCCCAGCCGGGATTCGAACTCACGACCCGAGCACTCAGTGACTGGAAGTCCCACGCTCTACCATTCGGCTATCCCAGTTCCCCGGACGGGCTGGCTAGCTAATTGAGACTGACTGACTCAGTGACTGGGACTGAGGGAGATGAGTTGTTGACTGAATTGTCCACATCACCCATGCCTGTACGCCGGATAAAAACCACAATTTTCACAAATATGTGACGAGTACCTCCGTTGCCAAGCATCTAGCTATAGACTTGTGCATATAAACCACCTCAAGATGTGAGAAATTTACTACCTGCAGATATATTCATTGCAGTCAACAACAAAACCCGCTGTTTGTCAAGTGTGATAGTCTCCGAGCCAATCAGATGTGAACCGGAAAATGTAAAACCATGGCCAAGACATGAGATTGGCTCTTACGCAACTGACTACAAACACGAGCCGCTACACAGATTCTATTCCGCTGGAAGTTGCAGCCGACATGACGGCAACTGCCGGAGTCCGGTACATGCATCACGGACAATTATTTCGGCGTCGTTCCTGCGTACGCAATTAGTGAATGCCGGTGATTCACTGCAGGGCAATGTAGCGGGCACAGTCAGGTCTTGTCAGTGTGAGGAACATTGCCAAACATTAAATTCTGGCCGGCCTACCCTTGGAAGCTGCACTCGACTAAGGTTCGTTTCAGAGTCTTACAGGGGCTCAACTGTTAGCTAAGTTGTAATCATGATTTCATATACAGCACTGAGAGGCCGAGATACTTCAAAATGTTCTGTGCTCTGAGTTCTATCATCAAATTCTCGAGCAATGAAAAGGCGAGTCGTGAAAAGATACTAGTACACTGTTGAGCCAGTATTACACAGCTGCAAAAGACAGGAAGAGAAAGAGCGCCGGCGGGTCACTCGAAACTTGGTAATATTGACTAAGTTTTGGACATTTCAGTTGTTTTGTGGGTTTATAAAATGATTGATTTTGTCAATAGCTAGAATGGCTGGCACATATATGCAAACTTTATAACAGTTTTCCAAATGTTCCAGAGGAAAATATCACACACACACACACACACACACGCACACACACACACACACACACACACACACACACACTGGCATACACTGGCATACTGACAGGCACACACGACTGACACACAGCCTCTGTCTCTCTCTCTCTCTCTGTCTCCCTCCCCCCCCCCCTCAGTCTCTCTCAGTCTCCCACCCCCACTCCCACCACTGATTTCAAAGTTTGCTTTACATTTTCTGTGAAGTCTTAATAACGGCAAGGTCAGCTGAAAATTGGTCTGACCACCAACACCTTTTTTACCGCTGTACTGAAAAAAAGATTTGTCCGTCCGTTCGTTTTCTCTCTCTCTCTCTCTCTCTCTCTCTCTCTCTCTCCCCAGTACACACCACTGATCAGTCACTGAGGGTGTAAAGAAGAGTGTATATCAGGTAGTTAACACTGAACTTGAACAGACGCAACATGAGGTTAGGCGTGGGATGTGCCCCAAACTATTACACACAATGTCTGCATCGCATTTTCACGCTCATAATAGCTTTCACTCGCGCCCGAAGTACTTGCTTATGAGACGAATGTCATGTTTACTGCCTATACTCCTCTCGGCTCTGTAGCAAGCTTGGCAAATACCATCACCACTGTGTGGCGTGAACTATATTTAGCAAGTACCGGTACTGTGTCTGACGAATTTACCCTGTCTGAAAACTCTCGACTGAAATCACTCCTACACTACAAACCGAGATCTGACGGTTTCACTAACCTTTTCAATACCCCACATCTTTCACCTGCTGCGCGGCAAAGCTCGGGACTTCAAAGCTGTTACAGAAAAGTGTTTTAAAAGTGTAAAAGTTTCAAATTTTAACTCACCGAAGCTTTGTTGCAGATCGTTGAAGAATTTGGCCCCGCTCTCTCTGTGTGTCAGAGACGCGTCATGGTGGTAGTTTTGTGGTAGTCGGGCGCGCGGGCGCCTCTCTCACAGAACACAGCCTTGTTCTAGGGAGGTAGCTAGCTAGCGGCGAGCGAGAGGCAGACTATAGTGATGGCTCAGAGAGCGATAATACAGATTGGGTGTCCCAAAGCGGTATGGGATGTATACCATTTTCAAGCCGAACGAGCGTAAAGCGAACTACACCAGGTTTTCGTGTTGTTGTTGTTTTTAATATGTTTGTTTGTTTTGTTTTGTTTGTTTTTGTTTAGTTTTGTTTAGTTTATTTTGTCCTGGTTTGGGTGTATCGATTAAGGTTTGGTTTGATTTGGTCTGGCGTAGTTGAAAATAATTTTGTCTTTTCTTTTTTTGTTTTGGGTGTTCAGTGTTGGTGTTGTCAGTTGTGGTTTATTTTTGTTGTTCTTGTTCTTGTTGTTGTTGCTCATGCGATTGCTGTTTACAACTGCAAATGTATCAAAAGCGACATTTCCATCAGTTTTATCAAAGTCGTCTGCCAGTGTGCCCAGATGTAGTCAGTTTCGTTCTGTGGAAGTGCGTGTTATCATTTTACTTCCGTCTGGATGTGGAAAAATACAAGATCAAGGTCATTTGCTGCTGGCTGGCTGGCTAAACGGCTTGCCTTCCCTCTACAAAATAATAGCTTAAATGTACAAAAAAGAAAAAAGAAAAGACACAATCTTTACCGATACGAAGCATGTATCCATTCTGGATTGTATACACAAGCGCAGGTAGACACGGAAGAAAGGCAACCCAGGGCTGATACTGCTAAATTTAGCTGCACCTCTTGGCACAGGAGGGGCTGGCCGGATTCAAACGCTCTTTTAGTCATAACCAGGGGGTGTAGACAACAAAGCGGGCAGTTGTCCAGTTGCTATTACGATGATACAAACGTTTCCGCGACAATTCGGTGATCCGCTCAGGAAAAGTTACATGTACGCACAAGTGTACACACGCACGCACAAATATCAAGTGTGCACTGTGACACTACGAAATCCCACGTTCCGGTATCTTTTGAAGAAGAGTAGGCTGTGGCCGGTGGAGTGGAAAACAGAAATACTGTCGCACGCCGCACCAGTGTGAATAGCAGGGTGAAGGTTTGCACATAAGTAGAGCTTAGCGGCAGCAGGCTTTCACTGCTTCGTCCTTCAGCCCCGGCTGAGGCGCCATTAGCATTTCAGAAGAGATGGATACTTTAGTGCGATCTACCATACCATACCATACCATACCATACCATACCATACCATACCATACCATACCATACCATACGCATTCATACGTGTTTACGTCATTTGTGTCGCGTCAGTTTTTAGCCTTTTCGATTACTTCTGATTGATCATCATTGATGCGTGACTGATGCTGCCCCTTTCATTTCACACGGATCACCAAATCCAGAAGACAGAAGCAACGACTGAGGGTTTCCATTTCCAAATAGTCAGTAGCACCCGAAAAACGAATCCTTGGATTTGCCGGGGTTGGTTTGCGTGAAAGAAAGGATACGTTTATTACCAATGCCGGACTGAAGATGATGATCAGCTTTTTGAAGCAGGAAAAAAACAAACGATTTTTAGTAGAAAAACTGAAGAAAAAAAAAAAAAGATTTTTCTGCAGAAAACCCGCGCTTTTTCTCTAGAAAAATCGGGCTGTATATTTCTGTAGAAAAGGTTTCAGTGTTTTGCAGAAAAAGTTTTTCGGCAGAAAAATAGTTTGTGTGAAGGAAAAAGGTAGGGTTTTGTTTTTGTTTTTTCTCTTTTTTTAAGGGTTTTTTTTTAAACTACAGAAAAGCTGTGTTTCTGTGTTTCTGTTTTTTCTGCAGGATAAACTGTTTTTTTCTGCAGAAACACTGACATTTTGTCATCTTCCGCCAGTGATAGTTTATCACTGAACCAGAAAATGACTTTAACAGAATATTACCGGGTACAATGCAAAGACGACGGTGGGCATGCTCGTATAATTATTTCAGTAACGATACGGTTTTACCTGGTCAGTCTCCAAAATTTTGAATCGGAGTAGCACAGGATACCCCCCGGCCGTTCTGACTTGCGCCCGTGATAACCGACAGGACTTTGCAAGTCAGTGATGGGGTAAAGGTGCGGAAAGACGAGCAGTTTGGTTGGGGATGTGGCATGATAGATTCAGTACAGACACTTTTGGCTCCTCGATACTAGTACTAGTTGGTATAAGGAGGGGTAGAACGGTATGTGGTCCTTTTGGCTGGGAGGTTGTTTTTGTTTTCGTGTCAGTTCAGTCTGTGTATGGGCAGGCAGTGTTAGTGCATGGTTTGAGTCAGCAGGCGTACATACGGTAGTAGTTGATCGGGAAGGAGCAGTCAGTCAGTTTTGGCATCTGCTCAACTCACACGTGATCTCTATAAGTTCTGTCTGATTTATTCAATCATTCTTGCCTAGAATGTTTGGGGAGTAACATAGCCTGAGCGTCAGTCGAGAAGTGATTTCCTCAAGATTCTCCGTCAGATTTTGCTGCGTGATGATACTTAGCTATAAATAAAATACAATAATCATTGGTGCGGTGCCCATGAACGAAAGTCAGTACTGACGACTACCTGATGAATCTAAGATGTAACTATAATAATATATATTATAATAAACCACTGTTCGAGTAGTGTCTCTGACAACGGCGAACACCTGGCAGTCACTCGGAACTGACTGGCTCAGAACTCTCTAGAACTGACTCGGAAATAATAGCACCACGTGCAAGAATAATGATAATAATAATAATAATAATAATAATAATAATAATAATAATAATATAGTGCTTATTTTCAGGGAGTTCTAGACGCTTACATAGCCGGTTAAAAAGAACTAAAAGAGCTAAACTGAGAAAGCAATACAGGAACTGTGAACACACACACACACACACACACACACACACACACACACACACACACACACACACACACAGATCGAGGCACACACACACACAGATCGAGGCGCGCGCACACACACACACACACACACACACACACACACACACACACACACACCGGCCGGGGCACACACACACACACACAGAGTTCTGTCGCGCTGTGCATGCAACTGCAGTATAATGTATATTCCGGCTAGACCCCGATTTGACTGACAGTTCTAACTCTGTAGATCAGCCAGCGACACTGAGAGACCGCCCACGTACAAAATTAATCAGGCCCACAACTGAAAAAAAACCTGAAAAACAAACAAACTTCTCTCGCTCAGAGTGCGGAGGAACACACTGACGCACACTGACAATTCCAAAAACAATACTCTCTTAACTCGGCTTCTGATGCCGCGCACGCAAAATGCAGCAGTACAGCTAGGTCTGGCAGGAATAGGAGAGGACAGATAACGGTTCTAGATATCAAGCGCAATGATGCACAGTAGCGCCTGACCTCTAACCTTTTGCCTTCCCTGATTTCTGCGCGGCCGTGCGGAGGCGGTGTCAGTTAACGTCAGAACTCACAGAAAGATAATCGCGATTGTGAATGTACAGCAATGTCATTAGCGCTTTTCTGACAAGGACCAGCACCTGCTGGGCTTGGCAACACTCCAATCTATCGCGTTAGTACGTACTAATGAGTTTCCATCGCGCTGTTATACTGTTTGGCGACTGTGCCAGGTTGTCTTTTCTTGGTTACGCTTTACTTGTCTCCCCTGAGCTTACGTGAGGGTGCTGCAAGCGAGATACATGTACAATACTTACAGCTGGAGCAAATAGAAACAAAAATGAGTGCAGACTTTATTTCAGGCATTTTGATGATTTTATTTTGAGGATTTAAACAAAATAGTACAGCTCAAGCTGACACAACGTACAAGTGACTGCTATCCGGCAATGACTGAGGAAAATATGCGCAACGACGATCGAAGGGTGTTCAGTTCCCAGTCAGTCGGTCCCACTCCACTGGCATACTAGTACAGGATCTTACCCACCACCCACCCGTGTGTGTGTGTGTGTGTGTGTGTGTGTGTGTGTGTGTGTGTGTGTGTGCGTGTGTGCTCGCTGTTATTTCAGTGGTTACGCCGGTATACTTTCACTGCAAGCCGGCCGACCGATCGCGTCAGTGCCGAGGAGCCGTGCGGTAACCAGATTATGTCCACACATCAAAGCGTTCCGGCTCTTTTGCACGGTATTGTGTTTACAATAAGAGAATGAAGTCCTGTTGATGCAGTGTGTGTTTAGGTCAGTGAGAAATGTTATCAGCCATCATCGATTGATTTGGTGCGTTCGTCAAGACTGTTAAAGAGTTAAACTGATATCACACATATCATCGAGTCAGTAACGGATACGTCAATAAGTCAGTGTATCTTTGAGGTTCCTAACCCTAATACCGACACGCCACCGAGAGATGGCCGTGCAACTGACTGGCCAATCAGTCGCCGATTTCACTGAAAGTACACCATCGTCAGAACTGAGATGATCCCGTACACTTCTGAGAAGACTTTATTTGGTTGAAATAAATAAAACGCTTTTATGCTGCACTGAGTCCATGGCTGAGACTGACTAGCCTAAATACAATATAAAACGATTTCACAACAACAAGTGCTTGGTGGGTGGGGTGGGAGTTTAACGTCCTTCAGCACCAAGTACGGATGATATCAAAGATGGGGCTACGAGAAAAAGGCCAGCACAATATTCTGCCCCAGCCGGGGCAAGTCATATGTTTGGTCAAAAGCTCAGTCAGTACTGAGTAGTCTGGTTGAACATAATTATCAGTCATTCACAGATTTGGATTTTACTTTCCGATAATTGAACAAAGGTGAAAGCTTAGGCAAAACTGCCTCAGTGTACCAATAAGTTTACTCAGTCTACTCAGCTAGACTTATCACCAACACTACTCACTCACCTGCAAAGTCAACCAGGTGTACAGAAAGCTGTGATCATGATGTCACAGTCACACTTAGGCACTGGCCTGTCAGCCAACCCGGCAGTCACTGTTTCTCAGAATCTGCTGGTGATCACTCACTGACGATTTCCGTCAATGGACACTGAAGAATATTCAACCCACATTCCCAAATGCTCGATCTCCGTAAGTTCAGTTCAGTGTTCAACTAGTGTAGGTCGTCTACTGCACGAAAGTAGTTACTCCCCTTGAAGGTGACATCACGACAGGTTTCAATTTCGAAAAATTCTGATGCAAATCGAAAATCTTCGTCACTCACAGCCGACCCCGGATTCACTGACTTAGCTGACGCTAAGCTGGCGAGTTTGCTGCTTACAGGGTATCACTGAGTCTTGGGGTGTGTCCAACTTAAGTCTGAACTGAACTGACGCCCAGCTCGGGACAAGCACATCTTTCAGGCTTGATCAGGTGATCTTCATCCGCCGCAGGAGGGGGACTGAGACGGCAGACACTACAGGGAGCTGCAGTAAAAATTCCGCCGTTCAGCTAATCGTAAGTGCAGGCATGCTGAGTGTTGCGTAGCCACGGCTTTAATCTGTCGAGTTCAGGCATTCCACCACTATCTGTCCGCGGCTCAGTGTGTGAAGCCGGCAGGACTCAGCAACATTGTAACAGACACTTCTCGTCTTCAAATTTCAAGTATCTGCATCATACAGGGGCTCCGGTGTGCTAGTTGCCTAGAAAGTGGTTTTTACCTGGCATACTGGCGTTTGCAACTGAGAGGACAAAAAAAAAGTCGTTCCGGAGTGTCACAATCTTTGGTGAATGAAGTATCAGGGAAGTTTTATTAACCCGGTAACTGAAGGTGCGCACCGAATCGATTTCTGTCAAATTCCCATCAGTAAGTTATATCAACCACTGCCAGTCAGTGCACTCAGTGACTGTTAGACTGCTCAATCACCATGTCCGGCTATTCTCTCTGTGGCATTTCTCAGTGTCACTATAAAACCATTGTCACTCCATGTGTTCAACGGCAATCAGGGATGTTGTTGCAGAAACGTCAGTTGTTCAGTCAAGTTGCACAGAGTTCCGCAACAATAACTTGACTGTTTACTTGATTTTCATATTAAATTCAGTGCATTCCGGAATTAAAATGACAGCTATTGTCATCAGATTTGTAAAACCAGTACGTTCCAGCATGGCGTATAGATGATATTCAATGTTCAGATGATGGGGTAAACTGACTGAAAATCCGTCACTGACTGACGCGATTCACCAAAATCCTGGTTTTATGCGACCCCGAAGTTGCATACCAAAGAATCTAAGAACATGAAGCAGCCTGCAGTACATCTAGAAGATTTGGACATCCTCCTGCACAATCCAGACGTAACACTTATGTACTTCCGTCGTAAAATCACGCAAACAAATAAATCCAAGCACGACTGACTGCCTGATGTCTCCCCCCGCAGCACACGCACGCTACCCTCCCCCTAATACCACTGCGAGTTCAAGCTGCTATCTTGCCTGTCATGCGGAGAGAAGGCAGAGCCAAGAGAAGGGGTTGCTGCGGCGAAACGTTGAGCAGATAAATGTTGAGAAGTAATGGGGTGGGGGTGGAAGTGAATGTGCGCCCAAGCTTGCAAGTCAGTCCGTCAGTGGTTGTGCATCCGTACGTATGTTTGTGCCAGCGGGAGGGAATAGGAGGCGTGGGTGGGTGGGTGGTGAGGGGTTGGGGGGGGGGAGCAGGGAGAATGAGGGGGGAGGGGCTTACGTCGGGGTGTATAACCATTGACTGGAATGTTTACAGGTGACAGGTATTTCCAATTAGCTAGTACTGTACTGTCCCCTCTCTCTCTCTCTCTCTCTCTCTCGTGCAAGCGTAAGTGCGCCCGCGCGTGTGCGGGTGTCAGTTGTGTGTGCCCACGGTGTGCCGGTGTGTGTGTGTGTGTGTGCGCGCGCCGTGTGCACTATGACCAGTGTCTGTGTGCGTGCGTGTCCGTCTGCAGTATGTCAGTGTGTGTGTGTCTATCAGTCCGAGTCCTGGCACTTCAAGTTGTGTGCCAGCTTTGCAATCGCCGCTGACAGTGGCATTCTCTGACTGCACAAATCTTTGTCAGTCTGCCCATGACACTACGTAATCGTGCTCCTCAGCAGTACACACTTACCACTCGCTCGTCGATCATGAAATGACAGGCCGCCACATGTGCACGTTATTTCGGCTTGCCAGTTTCCGTAAAATCATCTTTGACAGATCATGCAGAGAGGACTCGCCCCTTAGCTAAGATCATACTTACACTGAGTCTATTTCCGTGGAAGCGAATGCTCTTCAGTGCCAAACCAATACGCCACTGATTTACGTCAGTTAAGATAAGGCATCGCCGCGGCAGTTGGTTTTATTCTGCCACGTCTCGATGCGTCTGGCGATAGGCTGCATGCATGCTCGCGGCAAAACTTGAGTTTGAAAGTTTGTTTTTTTTTGTGTGTGTTTTTTTTTTACGAAATAAATAAATAAGTGTGTATTGTGTAGGCGCTTTGCCCATTTTCTTGAACTCGAGTCGGCTCAAACCGCCGCCAACTGAACCCAACACGCACAATCACATGAATCACACGCATTCTCTCACACACTGGACATTACAGGCGGTCACGTCAGTGGTGCGAAGGGTCAGCTCATCTTGGTAGTGCACATCATAAACATTTTTAATGTATAATTATAGCATATATTGAAAGGGATGAAATGGTGAGATTCAATGACATTGATGGATGAAATGATCATTGCGGTAAACTCAGAGTCAGTCACTGGCACCGCCCTTGTTTCGAAGGTAGAAATAATTAACACACTTATTACCTACCTCAGTCAGTCGAACTGAAGTTGTTGCCTCCCCTTTTCTGCGTTAAGTCTGCCAGAGTAATGGCTGTAAGGTCACAAGTCATCAGTGTTAGCACGTTCCAGAAACTGAAGATCATTTCTCAGGAGAATGACACGCACACACTGACAAACAATTCACACGCTTATCTCCCACTCCTCTTCAATGGCAGGATAAGAATATAATGGTTGTCTCCCGTCTGTCTGTGTCCCGCGCTGTTCAGTCTTCGGCCGCCACTCAGTTGCCGCGTCTGTCAATGTGAATTTTTCATCCACTCAAAGTTCAGTTCCATCCGAAGCCCGCATACACCGCCTTATATTAATCCCCGTAAAACAATGTTTTTTCTTCTGCGGTTTATCAGGAAAGGATTTACAGATCAGTTAGAATCAGTACCAGTTCACTGACGTTACTATATTGAAGATACACTGATCAGCCGCAACTGTACTGACTGTACCGCCCTACAGGTGGTCAACTTGTGTTAGCCACATGGGTAGTAACTATTCTTGTAGGTGGAAGTGGGGATACTTAAGCTTGTACTGTGCCGCATACCTTCCAGTTCATCGAACACCAGAATCTAGACAGGAATGCTACAGCTTCGCCACATTTTCTTAGACATCGTCGACTTGATAAGTGGCCTATGTGATGGCGTAATTTGGGGGGCAACAGATTGTTTGAGACAAAAAGAAATCAGAAATTAACATTGCATTTTAAATTTTGTCCCCTTCTCCGAATGGCAGAGCGTTGAACTCTCAATGCTCGGGTCGTGAGTTCAAATTCCGGATGGGGTCAAATATTTGTGCTTACCTTTTTTTTCGTCGCCCCGTCTTCGATATCACCCTTACGCGATGGAAACGGACGTTAAACTCCCAAATACCCACAAACCCACCCACCCCCGGATGATTTTAAGAGCTTGGTGGGTCTTTGAAACGGCGAGGACGGGGAGGGGGGCGGCCGGGGGAGGGGCCGGGGCATCCTCCAAACTATGCCCGGCAGAATGACTGACCACACAAGCACATCATCAGTGTGTATTTATGAGTACCACGAATGTTAAAACTTTAAAAAAGCGAATGTAGATATATGCCGGGTATATGTATTTCGAAATAGACTTAGAAGAAGTATCTCCATCAATTGATCAATCCTTGCTTGGTCCTTCAGTTTCTTGTTCCAAACGACCCGGCACGCCGCCGCGCCCCACACCCTCTCAACCACCCCTATCCCAGCATCAGGCTGATCAATCCACCCAGGTAGTCGGGCTTTACTGACTCCAAAACGCGCGACTGGAAAACATCTCAAAATATCCTCTTTCCTAGAACACTTTGCCAAGCTGTTCGTGGAGTGTTGTAGGCGGGTGATGATGTTGCTGTTTCATTTACTACTGGCAGTGCAGTACGTAACCTTAAGTCAAATGTCACTGTGGTTTTTATGGTACTTGTGAGTGGCAGGCGCTGTAACCAAGCCATCAATAGAAATTCGCTTTGTGGTACCGTTGGATCTGTCGCTTTGGGTACCTTTCTTTCTGTCCTCTTCTTTCTTTGTTTCTTTCTGTTCCTTTCGCCCTTAAAAAAAAAATGATTTGTTAACGTTTTTCCTTTCCTTTTCCATTTAATCTTCTTTTGGATTGGACAGTCATTTTGTCCAATCGGGATTGTCCCGTATTGCTTCTGGGTGTCTGGATCATTGTTGATGACATCAAGACGAAACAAATGATCATTATTTGTTTGGTTCGTTGGTTGGTTAGCGGGTTGATTGATTGATTGATTGATTGATTGATTGATTGATTGATTGATTGATTGATTGATTGATTGATTGATTGATTGATTGATTGAGCAATACGCAACACTGGTTGGAATATTGTAAGTCCGTATAGTTAAATTGGTGACTGAGTGAGTAAATCAGGTTAAAAAAAAAACATCGATCGATTTGACAAACATCGATCGATTTGACCTGGTCGATCAGCTCATTCAATCAGAAGCCCAATTTGTGGGTAAAATTTGCTTTTCAGCAGATTTGAGTCATGCCAGTATAAATTTCAAGTCAGTCAGTGCATAGTGTGCATTTCAGTGGAGGTGCAGTTATCCTTTCATGACCCCGGCAGCAGTTGTAATTAAAGGTGTTTCCTCCTCAGTGGCTCAGTCATCACCGATTTCTGACTGATTGTACTCGGTGTTGTGTACACCATCCGCCCAAATCCGGCAAAACAACCAGCACAACATAAACACCCACCCAGTACCTGAATGTGATAGCGCGTGGAACTATTTCATCCTGGGATTCCAGAAAACACCCAAGACCTGACCAACCCAAGGCGAGCAATGGATCCTCAATCGTTCAGTCCACATGCAGCCCGCGTGGGTGAGGAGTGTTTAGGCCATTACTTTCGTCATGCAAGACTTCAGAGCGAGGGGTCGGCAACTGAACCAAAGCGCGGTGCGTACATTTACCTGAACGCAGCAACTCGGAAGCGAAAGATAACACACTAGCACTGACACATCACCGCAGACTCATCCTTCTTCCAGAGACGCCCTTCAAGAATAGCGCGGATGTACTACTTTCAAAAGCGTTACCGCGCTCAACTTCTCCGACAGTAGCAGACGAAACTTGCATCGGATTACTTCCCCATGACCTCAGCGGGAGTAGGCGTCCAATCAGGTACAAGAACGAGCGATGCGCGAGCATCGTGGCAAAGTTCAGCAGACGTGAGACGTGTAGAAGCAGACGATACCGTGTTATACGTTCGTGTACGCCGAAAAGTATTTTCTGTCTTCACGTGTGCATCAAGAAAGCAAGGCCGTTTTGCGGTGCCGGTGGAAAATCCATCAGATCTTCGCAAACTTACCAGGTATGTCCTTGGACGTATTTCAGGAATAATAATTAATATGGACAGCCCGGCGGCGGTAAAACTAAAAACACCATCCACAAGCCGGGTGATCAAACTGTTTTAGCTCATATGTTCCATCACAGTAGTCATTTATAACTGCTTAGAACGGTTACATGTTTGGCTTTTAGCCGGCAGAAGTGGATTTTCATGCCTAATTCTGAGTTACCGTTTTCGTGGGGTTTGGTGGGCGGTTTTAAGGGCCAAAAGTGAAACTGGCTATATTTCTCAAGTCTGTGCTGTTATAATCAAATTGATTGTGTGTTAAAAAAATTAATTGAATACTACTATAATTTCAAATAATGGCATTTTTAAAAAGAACACCTCTCGCTCAGTGTTACTTTGTTTTACGGGGGGGGGGGGGGGGGGATTAGACATTAGTTTGAAACAACGATACGAGCTACTAATATGTATGAGGCTAGACTGGAGGGAAAATAACCATGCACTAACACACTCGAATGACCGGTCATATTCAATTTGCACTACTTCCGACAATACTGATGAAGACTATGAACTATAAGTACTGAAGTAGTTTTGTTGTGGATCCCTGGCTTGTGTTCAACTGCCGGGGTATCAGTGTCTCTTTGGATTATTTCCTGTTACAGGATCGTCCGGCTGCTTTCGAATCATCACCTTATTTCGCGTTTGACTATCGACTGTTCCTTTTTTTTTTTTTTTCTTTTTTTTTTGCATAGTTCCAGCTGAGTCAAATGTTGACGTTAGAACTCTAGTGTGGTGTTGTTATTGATAGTGTTCTTATTTGAATGACTGATAAGTGAAAATAGATACGTCATGTTCAGCTGCATTGTATAACTGTCCGGAGGAACTGATCCGGCCTCGCGACTCAGCAAACGTTCGAACTTCAAAAGCCGTCTTCCGGCTTTGTGTCCGCCAAGTTACTGGCCAGTCAGCTGACAATGGGCGTAACCAGAGAGCTTCCAGTGCTCTTTGGCGATACGATCATCATAAATAGCAATTGAGAAGTAACAGTAATACCAGCCGGTAACAATGATGACATTGTTTCATATACGTGCTCTGGCCGGCAGTAGCCTCGGACGTGTAATATGAACTGACTTGAGTTTGCTAAAACAAGGATGACTCACAAAATGAGTCACATTTCCATCGGACCAACAATTTTTGACATCAGTGCAACGTGTAAAGATCCGGCTCTTGTTTCATTGATGTGTTTTTGGAAAGCCTTGAGGGAGATACTTCTAAGACTCGGCGTGGCACTAAGCCTGATGGGGGTAGAGAAACAAGTGCCTATGTCAGAACTCTGTTCCAAGGTAAACAGTAATTGGTGTCAGGGTGGTTTTTCGCTGTCAGGGGGAGTGATAAAAAGTGATTACTGGTGCCTGCAAGAACTGCATTCTCCAGGCTGTTGTTACCAGAATTACCTGTCAGTCTCTATACATCTCAATCTGCGGGGTTCTTTCTGTCAGGTCTGGCTACTGCTGGCAGCAAGGTTCTCTACTTCTGAGAGCATGCATGACTGCTCTGAAATGGTCCGTCTTCAGTCCGTCCTCAGTACAGAGAAAACAATTGTAGGCGGGTTGTTCATAGTCCGTGAAAATAAGGCCATCTGCACACTGATGTGTTGTTATGTCATGGTATTCTTGTATAGTCTGGATTCCTTGTCAGTCGGATTTTGAAGCTCAGTCAGTGGCACTATGATGTGGACCTAGCAAATGCCACCAGAGAACAAATGCAGGAAGGATTGATTATGTGGTGCGGTGCTGGTCCCATACTCCGTGACTGTTCCACCACTGAGTGATGGAAACTTAGTCTCAGTTTGAAGACTTAGAATTAGTATTTGTATTAGTCTTTAGAATGTGTACAAACCCAGCCGTTAGCAGTCCCTGTGTCTGTATAATTAATTATGAACTCAGTTGGCTTCGCTCTGGACAGAAAATATGAACTTAGTAAGTTGCTCATTTGAAAACTGAACTTGAACCCGCAGTAACGCCACATCAGTCGGTGTACAGATCACAGATCCCTATAGCTGTTTGTTTCTCTGATGTCACTTCAGATTTGAGTGGCCTTCTATTATCATGGTATTCTACTTCAGTTTTTAATCAGGTAAAATGCAGTTTTCATTTTCGATTAGTGGTGTCAGTTTATCTCTTCAGTGTCTGGGTGGTAGTTACGCCGATGCTGTTTCTAGTTGTTTCTAGTTCTTAGCAGATCTTACGCAGTGGAACATTCGTCTTCATATATTATCTGGCAGTGGTTCAAGTATTTCAGACAAAGGAACGCAGCTCATTCGAACAGTTCATAGCAACCTGCAACTGAGGACGCAACATGTGTTTCTCCAAGCCACTGGAATATACATCCTTAGTTGCTTCCTTTTCGTCACATTTTAATCAGTCCAGTCCAGTTGCATCAGTCGTTTTACCCACCCCTTACCAACAACCGGCCCCCTTTTCGTTTAGTGAAGCAAGAAATATTGCTAGTCTCATCCGGGAAAGAGACTTTTCTGTGTAGTCGATCTCACAAAGAAAAACAATGTGTGTGTTCAAGTTATTATCTCACAACACGGTCCGTATTACTGTACTAGTGCAACGGCAAGTCGTGGCGGTATTCAAGTTGTTTCCTCTTCAGGTGCTGAGGAAAATACTGCTTTTCGCAGACTGCTTTCGGCACAGTTATATATTACGGTTTTTGTCCCGTTTCCACGTTATACAACACACTGGGGTAATAACACTCCTTGGCAGCAACGGACTGCACTCAGACGCAATCATTGCAGAGCAGCTCAGTCATAATCAAGACACTTAGTGTTTGTTCACTGATGAAAAATGCTGAGATTTATCATCAAAGAGATACTGAAACGAATTTCTTCAGAAACCATTACTTCTTTAAAGGAATTTGATAGGAGAGGTTCAGGTTTGTGCTTTCGGTGTCAGTGTGTCCAGAAACGTCCAGAACAGTCTTTAATTCCGTTCCTAACGGACGCAAGGTGCTTAGACTGAAATATATTTAATACCGACTGACGGTGCTCTCTCTCTCTCTCTCTCTCTCTCTCTCTCTCTCTCTGTGCGCAAGTACCTGTATCAAACACCTGGTGTGGGTTTTAACGCCATGTATCTAGATTCACTAGAACACCTGAGATTTCACGGTGACTCATTACTGAGAGCACCTGCGGTTCTAGACTGAATCAGTTCAGCCGGTTCAGCGGTGTGTTTCAGTAATCCTTACAAAGGACACACACACACACACACACACACACACACACACACACACACACACACACACACACACACACTGACACACACACACACACACCTCTGATATATTACACATCCCGGGCCGTTAGAAATGATCATCGCATGTACATAGATCCTGTTGGAACATTAAACTAAGGGAGATAAGCAGGCGTCTGGAGGCAGCACTCGTCCCTCTCGCGTTGCGATTAAAGGAAGATAACTGCCTGAAACCGGGGCATCAAACAACGAAGGCCGTAAAGAAGAAGAGTTATTTTTGGCTCCTTCCTTTGCTTATTTTTCTCCGGCAGGTTTGATACCGTACAGTGCATGATTTATTCAGAAAACGTGAAACTCTTTTCCCAGGACTAAATATCAGGTCGGCCGTCTGATGAGTGAAATGTCCTAGTAAATCATAGTGTCTAGACAGAGGTGATCTATATCTCTCTTACACAAAACTAGTTATACTGATTTTCAAGTTACCACTGCCCGCCATCGGCGAACACGACTCTGACTGACATCTGCCGAAACTCCATGGGTTTGTTGATGCTTGTTTCTTTCTTTGTGTGTCGGTAAAACTGAGTATGTCAGCCGGTTCAGTTTGGGGTTAGTCAGTGTTGGTACAGTTCATCGGTTCAGTTCAGTCGTGTCAGGCGGCGGGGTTTTTGTTGTTGTTGTTGTTTTTTGTTGTTGTTGTTTTTTCGCCGGTGCGGCCTCAGTCGGGTCAATGTAGAGAAACTGTAAATCGTCTAGGCGGGTCGCCTTATGTGGTGGAAAAGGACGTTAAGCTCCCAAACACCCACCCACCCACCCTCTAGGCGGGTCGCTTTCGTTTTTTGATGCTCAACTGCACAAAAGTCTGCACTGAGGTGGAAACTTGGCAGAGCTGAAACATGGAGACTAGAAATGAGAAACCTCCCAAGTTAGCTTGGTCTTGGAACGTGGCTCTCTGGCTCAGTCTTTCAGCACGCCAGTGAAGCCGGCAAGGCGTACTCGTCACTCCGTGGTGTGTGTGTATGTCTGTCAGTCTTCATGGTGCAGCTTGTACAGGGTTTCGTGTCAGCACGTTACGTTCGCGGTATGTCGGTGCTGGCAACTTCATAGATAAGGATGCGCAGTCTTTGGGTTCTTAAGCATTACATCCAAAATTCCGTAACCTAGAGTTACACCGATGTGCAGCTTGCTCCAAGGAAGAGCTGTATAGGAAAGCGGCGTTTTGAAAGGATCCGGCAGTCGCGGCTTCCCGGCCACCGTGACCGCCGATTCATCTGCTGGTCAGCCTGAACAGATACCAAACGCTTGACTGACTTGAAACTATGATATCCCGAACCGGCTTGTTCAGTGAAGGCTATGATTTTCTTGGAAGCTCAAGTTACCTCCTTAACTGTCGTGTTGTTGTTGTTGTTGTTGTTGTTGTTGTTGTGTGTGTGTGTGTGTGTGTGTGTGTGTGTGTGTGTGTGTGTGTGTGTGCACGGTGTGTGTGCCACGGTGCCGGTGTGTGTGTGTGTGTGTGTGTGTGTGTGTGTGTGTGTGTGTGTGTGTGTGTGTGTGTGTGTGTGTGTGTGTGTGTGTGTGTGTGTGTGTGTGTTCGTTTGTAGACCCGGACCTTCTAACCAGTAGAAACTGATTGAACATGATATGAAAAACAAACAATTTGAAAACGACCCTCTACATCTCTAACGTTCCCCGCGGCCCTCCCCTCTTCCGTACGTCATACACACTGACTAACAGTGTACAGCACTTTAAGACAGGCGCTTAGCTGAGAGAGAGACAGCCGGAGAGAGAGAGAGTGAGAGAGAGAGAGAGAGATTCTTTGGTGATCTCGACTCACAAGAACTATAACCTCTTCATACTGACGCGTTTGTGTTTTGATTCAAAACTTCCTCTTCGCTGGCTGGAAACTTGAGTCATCAAAAGAAAAGATCACAAAATGTGCTGCTGCCATTTTTTCCGCTGCACTCACCTATACCTTCCGTGCGGGTGTGAACCCTCGCTAGTCCAAGCCTTTCATGCCAAAGGTGCGGGCGCTAGAGCGGATGGATGAGCGAGAGAGCTGTCAGAAATCACTTCCAGACACTGAATCCTGCACGTGCTTACAGTGGCCCTACCGTACTTCCCATTGTAAACGGCCTCGACTCTGGAGACTGAGTTTGCGGCGGGACGACCGAGAGTTGCTATAAACAAGACTTCTTTTTTATCGTTTCAGTGTGTCTGGGTTTTACGTCCTTCAAGTTCCCACCACTTAAGCGTGATATAATAATAATAATGAGTATTGTAAAGGCGCTTTACCCAATTCCATGAATCGGCTCAAAGCGCCGCGAACTGAACCCAACACGCACGCTCACGTGAATCACACGCATTCTCTCACACACTGGACATAAACACATTACAATCACGTGGTGCGAAGGATCAGCTCAGCTATTTAAATTTCAGTTCGGAATTTAGAATTGCATTTATAAGTTTTTCAAATTTTGTGGGCTGAACATTTCCAAAGCAGAGGGGGAGGAAGCCGGAGTACCCGGAGAGAACCCCCGACGATCGGCCCGAATGAACGGTGCCACATATCAGTCAAAGCCGGACGGGCCAACTGACGAGGAAAAACGAATTTATGCGTTTCACTTCAATGGGGCTTCTTGAAATCACTGCCGTACTGAACTGAATCGCTCCAGTCAATGTGCCGCTGTTACTGAACTGAAAGTGCCAGTACAGTGCCTCCCATCAGCCAAATAACAAGTTAGACTGAACGATGATCGCCGGGACGACGCGATCGCCATACCCTACTGGCTGTTCTTTAATTGTGTGACGTAAATACATCATAGTATAATGTGGTTATGGACGGCCAAACTAAGACTGAACAGATATACCTCTAAATACATACCGATGCTGTACTCGATTAACTGATTCAGTTTCTATTTTATCACAGCCACTGACACCGGCCGTGCCATGATTATGTGATGGCAGTTTGTCGGTAATTCCCCGGAAATGTCAAATTGTATGGGCCTATAGGTCACATCTGAAACACCAGAGGTGGCGTCAGCCCCATCAGATCCCAGTTTTAGCCATGGCCGGCGGCGCGGCATTTTTCAGTCTCACCGCTACGCGATCGCATTACATGAATCCTCACTGACACAACGCTGATTCTTTTCTTCCTTATGCATAGTGTAGTTCATTTGTTCAGAATATTTCCACGCATTTAAGTTGCTGTCGATTCTAGTTCAAGTTTGTTATACTGAGTTGAGTCTGTTTCGATGTTCACACTCAGCAGTGATGATATTCAGTATTCCCAACAGTTGCTGTCGATTCTAGTTCTCTTCTAGTCAGTCTTGTGTTTCAGTTTTACTTTCAAGTTCCAGGCTCATTTCCTTGTGTTCCTGTCCAGCTCCAAAATTGTAGAGCTGACTGCCGGGGCACGTGGCAACATTGCCCTCACAGTGATTACTCTCAGTTTGTTAACTCTTTCCGGACGAACGGCCACATATGCGGCCCTACAGCGCACATCGCCCGTTTCAGACAAACATCCGCATATGCGGATCGTGATTTTTTTTTTTTTTTTTGGTTCCACATGACTAACAACAAAGATATTTAAGTTTAAAAGTTGAAATATCAGTAATAGCTGCATAAATATGTTAGCCGGTCAACTACCCTGAAAATTTCCAGTCTGTATCTTGTTTTGTTATTGTGTGTGTGTGTGTGTGTGTGTGTGTGTGTGTGTGTGTGTGTGTGTGTGTGTGTGTGTGTGATTTTTTTTTCTGAACCTCACAAATCGGCCCGTCTGCAGGGGATGGCAGAGGAGAAATCGGCCCGTCTACTCTTAATACATTTTATTAATATTATTATTTTCACAGAGACAGATCTGGGACACTAAAATTCATGGTTATATATTTCCTTTTTCTCATTTTTTTTTCAGGATACGCTTCTGCTTGCTGCATCCCAAACAACGCAATGGCTGCCTTGAACCGTAAGAAAATCCCGTAAGTAGTCTTTGTTTCTTTTGCACTTGACCAATATCAGTTTCATATCGCATGTGCTCAAAGTGTGCAATGTTGCCTTCTTATTCTCTCTACGTATAGACCGTCACTACACTCCCGCACTGTGAAACGTGGATGTCTAAGGGCGGTAGTGGCGTACGTGCATCGGCACAAAAAATGGTCTAACCGGATATCCTTGCAATACTTGCCATGCATGTGAGACTTCGTGGTTGCTCCGTAGTGTGAGAAATCCACTAGGCCATCGGGGCTAACTCAGTTGAAGTTCACAAAATGAAAATTGTGTGGGTCTTCTCCCTACGCACTGGCTATATTTAGTACAGTCTGGTCACCCGTCTTCTCTGTGTCTTCAGGAAACAAGTGATCGAGCTGTTCGACAGGTACGTGGAGAACAATGTGCGTCACCTCAACAAGAAGGACGCTGTTCACATGCTGATGGCGGAGTTCGGACTGGAAGAGGAACAGGCTGGGGTGATGTTCGAGTCGTTTGACAAAGACAAGAATGGTCAGATGAGTATCTGGGAGTTCGAGCAGTTCTACGCCTGCATGGGCACCCAGTGAGTACAAATTTATATCGGCCGATTCTTTCCGGAAGCTTCCATTGAAAGAGTCCAGCTTGTCGTGATTAGTACCTCAGTCTTAAAGGGGCTTAATGTTCTGTTTGTGTTGTCAAAACCTCTGTCGTCAAAAACTTTCAGCTGTTGCTCCGAAATGAAGATTCGGAATTTTACACTTTGGCACTGGTTAATTGGAGTACCACATTGTCATTAAAGTTCTCAATTTCTCACCTCAGTTCCTGAAGTATTGTATTCTCATTTTTGACGGATATAGCAGATTTCTCACACACTATGTAAATATTGTTCATTTCATATTATCTCGGACGTGCCCCATCATGAAACGCAGCACTTTTGCACAGCTTCCTCACAGAAGGTCGAACAGACTGTGTCCTTTAAAATCAATTCAGCAGTTCTGTTGGGGATGACCAAAACGATGTTGTAGTGCTTTTATAATTTTAAAACGTTTCTTTCTCCCCGACAGTGCCCAGGACATTGTCTCCAAGTTCAAAGCGCTGGACAAAGACGGTAGCGGAAAATTGGAAGTGGAAGAGGCGACAGCAGGGTTGAAGGAAATAAAAACAGCAACGGGGAGAGGTCTTGTCGACAAAGAGATTGAGTTCTTCATCAAGACGACGGCTGGCGATGATGGAGTGATAGACCTTGGACAGTTTACCAACCTTTTGCATCGCCTCAAACTCTACAACGCACCAGCTCCTAAATAAACATTAACATGTTTTCTTATGCAGTTATGGTGGCATTGTCATCATTCAAGCTTCGTAACATCTACACTCACTGGGGCTGTATGAGACAAAGAAACTCATAATTTCACTCAACTGCCTGAGCGTTCATCGGCTGCTTTCCAAGGGGAACAATCGGAGTTCCCTGGGGCAGTGTTGCACCCCTTGCTATTCTGTGTGGGTGTTATGATTAAAACGCACAGAAGACTCAATGTCACTGAGGTATGCACTGAAGAGTTCCTTTGCAGTTCAGAGGCCTTTAAAAAAAATGTGTCACTTCAACAATACAATTATTTTCATGTACATATGCGTCCATGATCAAATAAGATTTTTTTCTCATTGTGTATGTAGTCCCATATAGTTATTGTTTTACCCTTTGAATACTTAGCGAAGATTATGGTACTCCTACGGAAAGAGTGTAATGACACCATAGTCTTTGTACATAGCTTGTTTACAAAGTATTCCAATGCTGGCTGCTTTTAGCACTTCTGGATCGGACAACACACACACCGGCACACACACACACACACACACACACACACACACACACACACACACACACACACACACACACACACACACACACACACACACACACACACACACACACACACACACAGGGAATTACTGATTTAGACTGATTTTGGTAAGCTTCTAGAGACTAAGCGTCAGTGTAAATATTGTTCATTTCATATCTCGGGCGTGCCCCATCATGAAACGCAGCACTTTTGCACAGCTTCCTCACAGAAGGTCGAACAGACTGTGTCCTACGCATTTTTCATCCCTTAATTTCGCCATTACATTTACCGTGCTTTGCGTGTTGGTGTCTGTTAGACTAATTAGCATGTAGGCCTAGAGAATTAGAGATGTGTTCTGTGCTTCACTCGCGATGGCAGAAAAATATCGGACTGAATTGTCATTCCACAAGCACTTTTCTTTCGTCTTAACTATTTGACGAAGCAAAAACTGTGATGAATTTTGATTTCATTCTATCAGGTTGCAAGATATTTGTTTCTTTTGTGCTCGCTTTGCTAACAGTCTGTGGACTTCTTATACACGTTTTGTCAATGTGGTACAGATAAAATCGTGGCTAAATTGGTGGCGTTTGAAAACAAATACAGCAGATGTGCTTGCTTGAAGTTGGCAACAAAATGATGACGACTGCAGCATACAGCGACGCACGCAATTTGTGGTTCTGGAAGGGAAAAAATACAAAAATCAGTTACCATAAATAAGAAAACATGAGACTGACAAACACATCAGTGAACAACCAAAGAAAAGTAGAGGAAATTGTCTGTAACGCTGCCTTTGCCATACTTATAGATTCAAGAAATACTAATCTCTACATTTCTGCAGCCTCAGTAACACAAAAAGCATCACAATTATAAAGGCAATAAGAAGATCTCGCAGCAAAACTGGTGCATTTTTGTATAATGTGTTGTGGACTGAATCGGACAGTGCACATGTTAATATTATCTACTTTGCTTATTGTGCATCACTTGTACACGCTGTGCTTTTTTTTTCTTTTTCTTTTTTTTACATATTTATCTTGTGATTGTTTTACACTTTGTGCTCTTGCTCAGGTTCTGTCACGGCTCACTTGCTTTTGTCTTGGCTCACTTGCTTTTGTCATGGCTGGTTGTTTTTTTAATGGCTTATGTTACTTGCTTTCGGTGTTTCTTTGGTCTATTTTAAACGCACACAGTATACACGTATTTTTACTTTTTATGTACATGTACATTCATATACTCTCTGATCATTGCATGTTTTCTTTGACCCTTTTCCATCCATACATGTAACAATATTTTTCATTATTGTGTTTGCCTCGGGGGTCACTAGAACAACTACCTTTGGCATTTTTTTATTTTTTTTTTATTTATTTTTTTTTTTTTTGGGGGGGGGGGAGTTATCATTTTCAAACGTCTTTCACTCTGGTGTTTTTTGGGGGGTTTTTTTGTCTTCTTGTACATGGTGTTTCCATAACTGGCACGGATTTGTTTTTTCATTGCAGCACTGACACGTTGATAACTGTTTATTCCCCAGTGGTTTTACATATCTCTCAATTAAGTCCATCAATAAAATCAAGAGGATTGTCTTTCGGTGTGTGTATGTGTGTGTGTGTGTGTGTGTGTGTGTGTGTGTGTGTGTGTGTGTGTGTGTGTGTGTGTGTGTGTATGTGTGTGTGTGTTGTTGTTGTTGTTGTTGTTGTTGTTGTTGTTGGTTGTTTGTTTGTTTGTTTGTTTGTTTGGGGTTTTTTGTTTATTTTGGGTTTGTTTGTTTGTTTGTTTGTTTGTTTGTTTGTTTGTTGGTGTTTTTCTGGATTGTTGTCGTTGTTGTTGTTTTTGTTATTTTCGCTTATGTGTCGCTTTTTCAACGCAAAATCATACAAGGTTTCCTAGGAGGAGCTGTTGTACTTGCTGAAAAATTCGACAACACTGACATGCTACCTATGTATACAAGAACGGCTTTTATGCATAACAGCGACACTGAACATGAAATCACTGATATGAGTCTCAAGGGCTTTGCGACATCTAAAATCGTGTCCGCGGTGTCCCCACAATTACAGTATAAATGTAGTGTTGGTGGTGTCTTGGTTAAACTTCCTCAGTGGTGCGCGCGAATTTTTTTATTTTTTTTTTTTTAATTTCGGAAAAACGCAAAAGCACATGTAAGATGGCTATATTCAGTACTGATTTGGTCAGTGTGAAAACACACTATCTACACAGATCATAATGCTTATGCAAACTTTCTAGACGCGGCAGAAACAAAACATTTACACTGGTGATACAGTCGGTGTGTCGTTTGACTAAAATGGGGGCTACAACAATCCCCCCCCCCTCCCCCGGGATCAGTATGAAAAATTATGCATGTTTGAAGGTCGCTGATCATGGGCACAGCGCTTTTTGTTTGGGAGGGGAGACCATACCCTTGTTTCTGGTGCACTTATTTCAATTTGCAACTGTTGCCTCCCTTAGACTGTCAAGCTATCTTCTCCACTAGGTACCCCAGCTATCTGACTAGTTTTGGTTCTGAATGTGTCAGTTACCATATCATATTGATATTGCGTAAGACAGTACGTACAAACACACACAACTACTCTAAAATAATATGCAATATTTTCCATCACAATATGTCTATTATATTCTGTTTGGAATGAAAGGAATGCTGATGAATCATGTTTTGCCTTGCCTTTACATTACCAGTCGAAAATCCCTTTTATCCAAAAATAATGAATGCAATAAATACAGACAATATAAAGACTATATAAGTATCATAAAAGGAAGAATGTTTTAAAATGTATATATGTTTCTGTGTGTGTTTTAGTTTCTTTGTTTCCTTCCATTTCTGAAAGCGGCCGAGCTGCAGTTATCGGTTAGTACAGACTAACACATCCTCTCCGGAAGTGCCGACGGTATACAGGCTACGCGATACAGATGCAAATCTGGAGGAAAACGCTATATATTCCTCTTACACATAACGCTGCAGATGACACCCTAGAAATGCTTTAAAATTCACCAAAAAATTCACAAAAATCAGGCAGCCATAGACTCATGCGTAGAGGAAATTTAAACAAATTCCAATATTCCGTTTTTTGGCAATGTTGGCAGCGACCACATACCCCCTCATTCCACGGTCGTCTGCTGGCTCCTGTGCCAGCCGCGCATGAATACAAATAGTCCACAAGCCAACCTCATTTTTCCCTAATTTTACTATTACCTGGCATGAAACTTGTTTACAAAGCCAACAAAAAGCACCAGATTGCCATTGTTTACTATGCACACACATTTTAAAAGGGGCAAAGATTTTATACTATATTTAGCCGAGTTGTTAATACATGCCCCGGAAGCTAATACTATCACGTAGCCGATCAAACTAGCAAGATGGTGAGTTTGACTTGTCTAACAAAATTACCGGTATTTTAGTACATTCTGTATACAACTTTATTCCACACAAGAGTCTCCCGAAATGTCTCAGTTATAATGTGTCATTTCTGTATTGTTTCAGGCGAAGGGATACACAGAAGACGATCTGAACGGTAGGTTAAACTTTCATTTGGCGGTCGTTCACATTCGAACTTGTTTTCCTGGTTTTTTGTCGTAGTCGACTAGACCTTTCTAACGCATTTGGTTTGCTTTTCCTAATGCCAGAATACTTTTGGGCGTCTTTTGTGCGACTTTATTTTAAAAAGTAGCTTTTCAGTCAGGTGCATTCAGTAGACAATAGGTCTTGGCCACACCCCTGCATGATCCTGACTCACCTGTCCGGTTATATGGAAAATGAACCGGAAAGTCACTATTATCCAATTATGGCTAGCCGCTATGCAGGTATGAAAAGTGTCACCATTTTGGACGACACAGATGCTGGCCAGGCCACATTATATAGTGGCATTTGACTGTAAAATTAACGTGCATCATAAAATGCAGGAATTTTCCAGTTACACAACTTACAGTGTTACCTATGTTGATGGGGGGTATGTTGAAGAAAGGTTGGGTTTTGTCCATTTTTAGTAGCCTTGTAAAGTAAAATATGTGTAATTACTACTAATTATAATGCAAGCAGAATCTGCGTGTACAGGCCTTTGGAATTCCCGAATTTTTTCCCTTCCGCGTGCAAGATTTTGCGACTACGCCCATCTTGGTACTAAATAGTCATATTCATGATGCATGCGCACTTGTAACACATTTCGTAATTCCAGAGGCCAATACTAATAAACACATACATGTATCAAAGTAGAACAACGGTTGAAGTTTGGAGGCTTCAGGGCCTTTGGCTTTGTAGGGACCTGAATATTTTTACTTTGCTATGGTTAAGGAAAATGCCACACAGTCACTTGTGCACCTGCTGCATAATTCTATTGGTATTGTTTGCCTGTTTCAGAGATCCAGGAAACCTTCAACCTGTTTGACACCAGGGGTGATAATAAGATCGCGGCCAGCCAGTTAGGGGATGTTCTCAGGTCACTAGGACAGAATCCTACAGAACAGGAAATCCGCAAGTGTGGCTATTCACAGAATCCAGGTTTGAGGAGTTTGTTGTTCAGTCTGTTGTATGATTTTTTTTTTTTTTTTTTAAAGAAGTTTATGTTTTTGATGTGTGTTATTGCTAAGGATTCATGAAGATTTTTGTGACTTGTGCAGTACTAAGATCTATACAAATTGAAACACTTAAGTTCCTCATTTTCAGTCTAAAGGAGGATGGAGGGTGACCCTATGGTTGTTTCATTAAAATGATGTTTGACTGTTAGTAAGCGATTCCATAGGGTAAATTAAAAATCAGAAATATTTCATCTCCACCTGACAAATTTCCCCCTATGCACCAAACCTTCTCTGCTACCCTACAGTCCCGTCCGTGTCCTAGTGATAGTAATGTGAATTGTTTGATGTTCTTTTCAGATGCCAGGATAACATTTGAGACATTCTTCCCTATCCTGCAAACTATCAGCAAGAACCGATGCATACCACCATACGAAGACTTTGTAGAGGGTTTCCGTGTCTTTGACAAGGAGCAGAACGGATACATTGCCAGCGCTGAGCTCAGACACATTCTCACTTCTCTCGGTTGGTATTAACAAGCTATGAATACAGTACAAGTAATATTCTCATTTCTTTTTGTTTTGTTTTGTCTTTTACTTTTTCCCTTCCTTTTTTTTTTTTAACTACTCTTTGATCAGTTATGGTCATTGTGCTGCCTTCATAAAATTCTCAGCAAAAATTTGATGATTCTCAGAAGTAGATAATAATAATAAACTATTGTAAGATCTAAATTTTACATTCAAATTTATGTAGTCTTGTTCTAACACTAGTGGCAGATTATGAGCTGAAGCATGGTATAACAGCATTAATATGCATACTCCCCTAAATGATTTAAAGCTGCATGCCTTGCGACTGCATCGTTTGTCTAGTATACTTTAGGTTTGCAAGCACTCCTTTACTGCCATTTAAATTTGTTTCTCTGTGCAGGTGAGAAGCTGACTGACGAGGAGGTGGATCAGCTGGTTCAGGGAGTGGAGGACGCTCAGGGGAACATCAACTATGAAGGTACGTCACAGTTTTGTTGTGGATAACGTGGCTATGGCCTTTGGGAGTATTTAGTAATAACAGTAAGTGCATTGATACAGGCACTTTGTCCCAGATGTTGAAATAATATAATGAAAAATATTATGTTTATAGATAGAAAAGTCAATTAGCTTAACCCAACACACATTCAGGTGACTCTCACGCATTCAGTCAGTGTCACACATCTGACATCAACACATTACAATTACATTGTGTGGAGGGTCAGCTCAGCTGTTAATTTACGTTTCGAAATTTAGAATAGCATTTTAAACTTTTGTGAGCTGGACAGGTGAGGAACTTGGAGTGCCAACTGTCAGAACCCAAATATCTCAGAGTAAAAAGAATAAAACACAAGAATGTTTTGTGCCAACATTTTCTGTGGAAGATGAAATTTGTTTGCTATTATTTTTCAGTTTCTGGTGCATTCTTTTTGTTGCAGACTTGATCAAGATGGTGCGCAATGGATAAAAGCATCGCACTCGGTGCAGTCACTCTCTTTGTGTGGACCAGTTTATGAGACTGCCAGCTTGTTCCATAGTTCCGTATTTATAGCTTAGTACTAATGGTCTCAGTAACATCATGTAACAGGTATTGGGTACATTGTATATCCTGCACAAACTTGAAAACTTACTTTCAACTGGGGAGGGTATGAATGAGGAATGTTGTCTGGTGAAATCTCATCAATTCAGGCATGTTCGTAAATTGTGCATCGTCAGAGTTGGACTTTGAAAAATGTGTTCATTTGGTCACTTGTTTTTGTACTGAAGCAAACGTTAAGTAACCGTCTTCATTCAGGTGTGTGTGCGCAACTGAGCTGTTAGAAATACTTGTGATGTTCACAAAAATGTTCGCAAAAGGATAAAATTGCTTTGCTTTCATAATTGTGCCCTGACATAGGTACATTTTCTTCGCTTTCTCTCTGGCTTTTAACTTTCAGCACACATCAGCTTCAGTCAAAAAAAGAGGCACTTTTTCATCCGCAGTGGTGCTTTTGTCATGCCAAATGGGCATTGTTTCTGCTATTGAAGAGTTACAGTTAAATGTAAAGGGTCATTTGCAATAGGTTTCGTACTATAGCACATGTATGTAAAACTTAAACGCAAAATTTCTCCGTATTTCTCAAGTTCTCTTGAAAAGTCACCCATTGGTGTAAAGTTTGTGTGTTAATGAAAGATGACTTCTGTTTGAAGCTTTTAAAAGGTTTTCTATGCTTGTTTGGGATTAGATCAAAAGGAAACATGCAAGTACTGCATTTTCATCATTCCTGGTGTAAACATTTCTGATTTTTGCTATGCATACAATAAAGTATATATCATTCACTTTTTATACTGCAGCGTTTTGTTGCTTTTCTGTTTAAAGCAAGTTGAGAAACACCTATCACTTAATACCTCGCAGTCGAAGCGATGTTGGCGATTTACAGAAGACACCTTTAGGCTATACTGCTACATGCAGTCACTTGTTACTTTTCCTTTCAGGCTGCAGCTCTTTGGAACCAACTTCCTAAATCACTTAGACACACGAGTCCAGTGACAGCCTCAAACGCTGCCTCAAAACCCACCTATTTTAAACTGATTACTGATTTACTCTGCCCTTCCACACCGTGTCAGCCTGCTTGTTGTGAGATATTGTTTAACTTTGTTCCCTGTGTGTATGAAAGTGGTGTATGTCGTTATGATGTACGGTGCGTATAAGTCATTATTATTTTTTCACCACAGTTGTTGGGGAAAACACCAATGGTTGCACTTCACAACTGATCACATAGGACAGGATTCTCAAAAACAATCTCCAAACAAATCAGATATAAAAATTATTTATTTACACATCTTAGGCCTGTGTACAGAGATTTCTTGTCATTTGTTGGAATGTACAAAGGGGTATAGAACAGTACCACAGAAAATCTCTATCAAAAAATAGAAAAAGCAAATGTTTTTAAGTTTCTGGAGTGATGCATCTCGACAGTAATGTTGAAACTAGCGTTAATCTGTCATTCATACAAACAGGTCTAAAAAATCTGCAGACTTTCTCTCTCACAATTAAAAGATCTTGGTTGCCATTTTTCATCTCAATTTTCTGACGATTTCTACGTCTACACACAATAATATTTGGATACGAAGAGGCTGAGGACAGGTTACACTGGGGCCAAATGGGAGTGAAAATTATGCAACTGGGGCAGACGTGATAAAAGTTCCGAGTTCCTAAAATCAGTGTGGGGTGAGGGAAAATGGCAACAAAGATCTGTAATCAGTGGCCGTTAGAAATACAGCAATACACAAGATTATTATGTTTTCTCAATCTCTCAATACTTTCACACTCACTTTCAATGCTCATGCACACGACAGCATTCATCACTAGTCGTATCTACACATAATTATATGTACTAAATTGTTCCAGCTTACACAGGTAAAACTCACATAGCTATGTAGAAAACTTTACATGTATACAATTGATGATGATGGGATGTACTATGTACAAGAAGGATGGCGTAAGGTAAACATGCACCAACAGATCAATGTTTCACCTGATGAACAATTTTCAAGCAAAACGACCAAACAGAAATGCTTTAGCGTAACACGTCAACCAATGACACCTTCACTTCACTTCATACATGATATATGTATTTGAAACTGGCAGCAGCAAACTGGAATGTGGTAGCAAACAACGTGAAACTGTCCTCCTGGCTTTATTTCTGTACAATGGCTTCAAACTGTTTTATTCTTCAAACTCTGGCGCAGAAGGCTCAGCTCTACGACACTGATCCACAGAAATATCCTGCTCCCACGCAGATAATTTCACAAGCCTTTTGATAACGTAATTCTGTGAAGGTAAGTTTTTGTTTGTTTTGTTTCACAACATTTTAATGGCGTAACTCACCTAATTCCAGGATGTCCATGGTATGGGCTTTATCTGGCAAGTATCAAAATGACGGACAACAGATTTGCATATATTTTATCCATTTTAACAAAAATGCAACACCTGAGCGTAACTTTTGCATGTATCACATGAAGAATTCAAATTTATTTGTCATATTGGGCAGACCAGTCTGATTGTACACCACTGCCTGGTCGGGGTCGTCCGCATATTCTGCTCCTGTTGCTTCTTCTGTTTCATAGTCGCCTCCCTCAAATCGCGCTCGGAACACGAAGATGAGGATGATCACGACAACAAGAAAGAAAACTGTGACAGCAACTGAAACAGAAAGTGAGAAATCACATTAAAAACGTCCGCAAGGGCGTTTTCAAGTACATATTACAACATGTGAGAATGTCCTGTTAAAGAAGGGAGACAACTGTCGTGAACTGAACAGTCCTCCAGGAAGAGTGTTTTCACAGTTGCAATACATTCAAGCCTGATGTCCACAGCAAGTCATTCTACAGCAGACTGCAAAATTTGCTACTGAGTAATTAGGCACATAATGGCTCAAATAGAGCAAATTTCCTTAAATTAACCCTCTTGCTGAACTGATCTGTATAGTGCTGAAAAAGCCATAAAAATAATCCAGAGTTATTCCAGGTTCAGCACTACCAGGGTTAAAGAGGTACATCCAGTATAGATGACTACCCCACCAAAAGGATACTGATCTCAAATACAGGGATGGCAATGTTCACCTACAGGGAACTGGTAAGCAGTACAGACAGCTCATAAACTGACTGATGTTTATGAACAGCATCACAAAACCCAGACAAGTATTCATTTTTCAGAGTGAAGAAATGTTGCACACACCTCAAGTGTGAACACATGGGGAACTCACCTCCAATAACAGCTCTCTCTTCAGGAGACAGTTCTTTGGGTTCGCTGTGTGGGTAAGTGACATTTTGCAGCTCTCCACGGTTCGGGCGCGTCTTGATTGGTTCAGGGGAGACCGTTACTTCCTCAAAACCGCACATATCTTCACGAACAGCTCCTATTTGGGAGAGAAGGCAAATGAAACAAATTTAACAGGATGCCAAACTTTGGTTATGTTTTGCAGAACAACATCAGTGTCAACTATTCAATGTTGTGAATCAGTACACAGAACACTTTTAAGAGGACAGATTTCATACATTTGACGAATAATTTTCTTCAATGTTGTATGTTGGACATGCACATGCATGTGTATAACCTCTTACTGTAAGATTTTTTAAACTTCATTATCCCTTTTAGGAGATGCAGGTTGCTTCCTCCAGGGGAAGCGCATCACTGCTGTGCTACACCACCTAACCCATCTATACTTTTTTTTTTCTTTTCTTTTTTTTTTTGACTTTGCTGGGAACGCTCGGTGACCCGGAGAGAAACCCTGATGAGCAGCCTGGTAGCCACGAAAAAATGGAATCACATATCACGGCTCGACTTGGGTTTAAACCCATGCTCTGCCATGACAGGGGTGACGGTCGTTAAGTAGTGCACCTGTTGAGTCAGGTACGCTACCTTTTAGACCACCGCTTGCCAAATGTGTTTGTCAGAGATGCCAAGTTTTAAGTTCGATGACACAATAATTCCATAAAAACTGTGGGCAAATCAAAACAAATGTAGGTATGCATATCTCACCTTCTGGAGTCATCTGGATGTAGTCAGGACGTGGGTCTTGGAACGCGCGTTTCAAGGGGAAGATGTTGTCCACCTGCATGCGGTAGATGCACCCCTCAAATCCAAAGTTGGTGTTGGTAGTGTCTGTAAAATATCAGCACGTTATAATTATGAAGATGTCATTAATTGTTGCCTTTTGTTATTTTTTAAACACAGCCGTTTTGCTCGACGTAACACTTGCCACTTTTCATGCAGAGTGAATTTGTCTGTAATGTGTGTTTTTCTTAGGGTTTGTGTTGTGGTGTGGTGTGTGGTGTGGTGTGGTGTGTGGTGTGGTGTGGTGTGGTGTGGTGTGGTGTGGTGTGGTGTGGTGTGGTGTGGTGTGGTGTGGTTTTTGTGTTGTGTTCTGTTTTGTTTTGTTTTGTTTTGTTCTTTGCAAATATAAAAATACACAAGTCAACTGTTTCCAATGACTAGAATATAGAAAAAACAAATTGCACTGGATGCGAGTCTTTGACAGTCCATGTATCATACATTTTATTTTTTATATGGACGACTACTGGAGGCAATATAACATCTGGTTATGTCAATATTCAGCTTTCATGCAAGTCTTTAAATACCACTGCTCAGATATATAAATCTTCGCAATGACAGAATAGTACATCAGTGTCTATTTCTTGTATTATTTACAAAAAGTTATATTCTATTTTGAAGAAAGGTTTCTTACCATTGTTGCCGACATACAAGTACTTGGGTTTATCTAGAATGGTGTCAGACGACTCGGACACTGGGAAAGTGTAATCCACAGGCGGGTAGTTGTCAACCTGCAAACAGTCAAGTGTTAAAGCCCTCAAATCCAACCATTTGTACGTTTAATCAGGGATGGATTTAACTGGTAATTACCGGTAAAATACTGGTTTGAAAAGGAAAATACTGGCTGGAAAATCAGTAGCCAGTAGAACCTACCAGTTCTTATTTTGTTTGACTGGTTTCAAAAATAAAGGAAAAGAGAGAGGGAAAAAGTCTCTGAGTCAGAGAGAGAGAGAGAGAGCCTGCCGAGATGTAGTAGTGAGTGTATGACGCCTGTCATTTAATTAATTGACAAACACCGTAACAGTTACAGTTAGCAATTAACTCATCACTGCATTCGTCGGCAGATTTTCGGTGGCAAAATTAGTTACTGGTTTCCGTGACTGGCCTACCAGTTTGCGTGCGAGTAGGTTTGTTTACTGTGACGTCATACCGGTTTGGAAAATGCCTAGCGCGATCACTGTTAATTACTTTGATTCGACTACACTTCAGAACATCACAAGACAAAATTTACACTTTTTAATTTTACAGAATAAAAAGAAGGGTAAAACTTTACAGGCCAAACTACATTAAAAGCAGAAAAGACAAATTCTCTGAATATGCATTCAGTATCCTATCCAATTTTATGTCAGAGATATTTCAGTTCAGCATCATCACACTTCACAGGAATTTAAAGCAATCCTTTTCTTATTTTTCCCCAACTTAATCAAGTGCAAATGTTTCGCAACATCTGGGATGCCAAACTCCCCCTGCCATAACCCTCCCCCTTTTCTGTCCAAACACATTCAGCTGGATCGCAACTCAACACAGCAAAAAACACACGATGACCCACCTGGACGACTACTCGGCGACCCCTGTCGCTGCGACGAACCGTGACCACGTGCACCTGAGTGTTGGCAAAGTCAATTCCTATGTTGGGCGTGTTCACCTCCTCACGCTGGAAGCCCACATCAAACACAACCTTCACTCCACCTGTTGGCAAAAAAAAAAAACCCACGAGACTTTTACTAAATGGCTGAGGTTTGTTTACAAAAACAAACAGTGGAAAAGGCTGTCTACAATTGTTTCTTACAATGGAAATAAAAAAGAAAGGTCAGGAAAACGGGTCTAAATTACCAGTGTTGTTTCATTAAATGCGAATAAAACTGCTCATCATCTTCGTAAAATTCTGGTATGTATGGTAGACTGCATGTATATTTGAATGTGTCTACGAGTACTACTGTTTCATATGTGCACGACTGTATGTGTGTAACGGTTTTGCTATTGTATGATGTCCAGATCTCCAGCAGGAGGTTGGGCGCCAGACAAATCCCCATTATTATCATCATTATTATTCGTAATACACATTTACACATTTTTTTAATGTTTTTTTTTTCCCAATTCTCACCATTGTTGTTCATCTCAACTGAGATATAGTCTGGAGTCTCCACACTCTTCAGCTGCATGAGGATGCCCTGTTTGACCTTGGTGGAGAATCCAATGGTGGCATACTGGAAGTCTGTGGCGGACAGACCCTGCGTTTCGTCAAATTCATACCGCACCATGTAGTTCTGCTTCAAGTTCACACCAACCTCTGCAAGCAGAAAATATGTAAGGAATAAGTCGTTATTTTCCATCTCAATAATTTAAATCGCAGATCCTCCTAAAGGTCAACATTCTTGCACAGCGAGACCACCATGTATAATCTTTGCTCAAGTCTGGTTGCCAACATACAAACAAGACTAAACATTATCACAATGTATGTAAAACGTTAGCACAAACTGCAAAGCTCAGATCGATTTCATCCTTCCAATGAAGTGGCTGCTAACCTGCAAGGGTTAAAACAATGTGCTGCTTTATTGTAGATTCTGAAGTGCCCGGCCCTTTCCATCAGATATTTCCTCTGTCAAGGAATTTTCACTGAATGACATTTATCCTGAAAATCTCCACCGGTCAATTTGTTTTCCATCCTCAAAGCAGGAGAAATTTATTTTTACAGTAAAATGTCTTTCTCCTAGGTGACGCGACAGGTGGGAAACTGGCAATTGGGGGTTGGGTCAGGTGACTTGGGAGTCACGTTCCAGGCTAACTCACTGGGGCAAAAGAGTCAATAGAGGGTTATCCCTCTTGCTGCCAAGTACGCTAAGGCTTCTGACTGAAGTCGAGGGGGTATAGGAGGAATCTCCTATAGTATCATGTCATCTGGTATATCCCTAGGAGAAATCACTCTGTCAAGTCCTCATAAAGATCATGGTCTCACTGTCAGCTCCACAGAGTAGTCCATTTGTAGAAACTGACAGCAGTGGGATCACTGCATAAACAACATACGAGACTCACCTCGCCCACAGTTCCAGCCTCTCCATGGTGTGTAGGAACAGTCACAGGTGTACCTGGAGTAGCCTTCTCGGCACGTGCCACCGTTGAAACAAGGATTACTTGCACACTTGCCAACGCAGCCTATGATGGAAAAAACAAAAACAAAAAAGACAAAACAAATGATTAAAACACATAAAACAATTTAACACAGTATGAGGCCCACTCTGACCCTCCCGTGACCTGATCACAAGACTCAGGTTTTTACGACACTCTAGTGATGGGGGGTACAGATTTTACACATTTGGCGAACTATTTTTTTCCTTCAAACAGGTTCCCTGATGGTGTTACTATAGAACCTTGCATTGCTATGCTAGGTAACACCATCAGGTTAGTATTCTAGGAAAAATTAATTTTACAAGTGAAAATACATTTATTCCTTCAAATACATTCCCCGACGGTGTTACTATAGAACCTACTGTAGCAATGCTAGGTTCTACAGTAATACCTTCAGGTAAGTATTCTAGGAAAAATGTATTTTCACTTATAAAATTAATTTTCCTACAATACTGGGTACTTACCCAATGGTGTTACTATAGAACCTAGCACTGCTACACTGTAACACCATCAGGAAACGTATTTGAAGGATAAATGTAGTTTTACTCGTAAATTTAATTTTCTTCAATGTTGTTGTATGCAACATGTGCATAGTGTTATTTTACGCAGCATTGAGAAGGATATACCTGATGAGAAATCTCATGGCACCGGCCCCCGTAGTGTAGTGGTTAGCACTTCGGACCATGGACCGGGAGACCCGGGTTCAAGTCCCAGCCAAGGCAAGCGGGATTTTTCCTACCTAGGTCGGCTCCTACCCAGAGCGGGTGTGCTATGGGCCCACTGGGGAGGCTGTTGTCACACAGCCGAGATTCACCCACTTCACGGCTGCGACTTTGGGGGTGCTTCCCTTAGTATGACACATCTTATGATGTGGATGATTACACAGCCAGCACCGCAAGTGCCATAGTTCCTGGGCTGCTTAATGTCGCGATATTTATGACAGGAAGCGTGAAATGCAGCCCTGTCACGCATTCCCAAACCACACGGACCTCCATAGCATCATCTTACCATCATCCGCATCTCCATCATCATGCATAATAAAAATTGCCCCAGCTTCCGAGCCCTCCATGGATTCCACACATGACCTGGGAGGAACACCACTGGAGCTGACAAAAAAGTTGCGGCAGCAAAAAAAAAAAAAAAAATAAAAAATAAAAAATCTCAAGGCCTACCTCTGACTACACCATACACCTCTCCTTGTCGTAGCTGTCCGGACATGTCCATCAGTTTTCCGTTGACCCGCAGACCTCGCATACATCCCACGTAACCATCGTTGTAATCCACAAGGGCACCTGAGGAAGAAACAAAGAAATAACACTGCAGGAAAACAAAATACAGGGTACCAACTGGACTGGAGTGGCAAGAATAGCCCAGAACAGAGTGCGATGGCGAAGGGTTGTCGATGGCCTATGCTCCACGTGGAGCCAGGGGCCTAAGTAGGCCTAAGTAAAACAAAATACACTGTATTTAGAACAACCACAGCATACCATACTTGTAAAAACCTAACACCTTCCATGAAAGAAAACGGAAAAGCAGCTCAGTTTGGACATTAATTTCCACCATTCTTGCAAGAAGTTACAACCTTGCAGCCTCAGGAACCCTCACTAGAGGCAACAGAAGCATTGAAATAAAAACACCAAGCTGGGGAATTGTGGAGGGCAGAAAAGACTGACACCTAGATCAGGATGCTGAGGTAATGCCCTCCTGGGAGACTACAGAGGTTAAGATTTTTTTTTTGGGGGGGTGCATTTTTAACAGCATTCACTAGCCTCTCCTAGCTGGCACCCAAAAGTAAAATACATTGTCCTGCCTTGGTAGTGACATGCAAGTCTTGAAAAATGAAGTTAGACTGTGCCATACTGCATTACAGGTATCCAAACATGACTGTGTGCAATCATTTTCCCATTCCTTTTCTTTGGCTAAAACTTCAATTTTTGGGCTGAAAGAACAGGAAACCTGGCTGAAAATTGCCAAATGACTGAAAATTCCCCAGCCAGAAACACACAATGCGCAAGACCAAAATCCTCTTGACACTAACCAATAAACAGTGGGGTCTTCAAATCCAGCAGTCGGATCAAATCTGCGTCCTCATTCAGCGTGACCTCGGTGAAGTCATCGATTCTCATCCATGCCTGCTGCCTGTTCTTCTCCACATGAACGGTGTGCCAACGGTCGTCGTTCAGTGGGGCAGGGGATCTGAATGACAGCACACTCACTCCGTTCCCAACATCATATCGGAACTGGATTGTATCAGATTCTGAAACAGACGCAGAGTGAGACTGTCATAATAAACGTCAACGTTAACACTTAAAATGATTAACTATCAAGCAGGAAAGCTAAACCCTAAATTATCCATTATAATCAACTTAAGTACTACAAAAGAGGTGTCTCATCTTTGTATCCCTTTGTATGCAAATTGGATGTCACATGACAGTATCTATTGCCTCAGACAGCTCGGTATCCCCAAGGTATGGTCCTTCAGCAGACTTACATTTTAGTTCGTATCTTTGCAACAACACACACAAGGCTCTAATTCTGCATGCCATTTTTCTTTTAATCATGCTTTTGCCAGTAAAAGCAGCCTGCAGTATTAAACTGTGAGCTCATATTACACCAAGCCCTCTTAAATTAGGTTCCCAAAACAGCACTCACGGAACAGACTAATCTCAATGAAGTCTGTGTCCCCTGTGCAGTGAACCATGACACCATCAGTAACTGTTGTCTTGAACTGGTACCAAATGTCTCCGGCATTGTTGGCTTCAAATGTTGGGAACTCAAGGGTAGCATCTGGCATGTTGAACGTTACGGTGTTGTCAAACAGATCTGAAACCAAACAGCAGCAACTTACGAGCACATGATGACACAAGAACCACATTTTTAACTATTGAAATAATCTGTTGCAAATAGACTATACTTACTATTTCCCTTCATATGTGACAGGCACACCAAGTCTGTCCGAGTTCACAGTTAAAAGAGTGAGGAACTGTGTTGTGTGTGTGTGTGTGTGTGTGTGTGTGTGTGTGTGTGTGTGTGTGTGTGTGTGTGTGTGTGTGTGAGTGTGCACGTGAGAAAACAAGGTACGGAAAGAAGAGGCAAGCTGCAAATCCTGAAACACTCTCCTTTCCCCACCCTTAAAACACTCATCAACTGTAAGAACAATCTGCTATTTGATTATTGCAATCTTTCAGAAAGACAGTTATATATACAGTTTACAGATAAACTCCATTGGAAAAGCACTCACGGCCAATGCAAATTCCAAGAATTCAACGTCAATTACTCGAAACTTAGAACCCTAACCTAGCCAAAAGTATGAAGATGCACTTTTCATACTTTTATTACCATTAGGTAACACACAAGCTGTTGACTCACCATCTCCAAAGCACTCCAGTGGGCCAAGCTTGTGTCGCCCCAGCTTGCTGTCTGTCACCGTACCAGTGTCACCAAAATGGAGCTCCATAACAGGCAAGTAATCCTTGTGCACCAAATATCCTGGAAACAACGCGGGATAAAATTATTACCACTACTGCTGTCGTAACACACATGCAAACACAGTGTACATACACCAAGAAATGAAGCAGAGTCCGATGACCTCATACTATGAAATAAATCCAGTTAATGAAGGTCCAAACTGACCAACGGGAAAAAAAGAAAAATTCTGTGCAAAGAAGGAACATGCGCCCCTTCGGGGAGGTTGGTGGGGTTCAGGACTCCCCCTCCCCCCACCCCTTACCTCCTCCTGCAGCTGACGCTTTATGTTTAAAGGGAAAGCATTTTACTTTCCTGAATCCCACAACTAAGGAACCCTTACTGTTGTAGAGATCGCGAAAAGTCACGGAATTTCAATGGAAATTTCTAGACCATCCCAGAACATGCGGGTGCAGTAACGTCAGTAGATTACGTAACCTTGGAAAGATCTCGAACATGCCAGCGAGTTGAGGAATGTTCTAGATCTGACCTGTTTAGTATATATAAGCAGCCCTGCACAGCGTTCTGGGTTCTTCTTCTTTCATGAGTTTGTTCTCCACGCATCTTCTGTTAATAAAGTATTGGAGTTATATCCTGTTGTATCCCGTGTCTTCTCTGTGAGTGCACCGAGAGAGCGACATAGCAGGAGAAAAATACAATCCTTACCTTTGTCTGAGTACTGTTCCGGAAGACCAGCGTCACAGTTGCACGTGGTGCTGCCGCCCACACAACCCTTCTCCTCCAACCCACAGGCACACTTGCCTGACCCTGGGGCTGCCCCGCCCCAGTAATACATGGGCTGGTATGTGCGCCCCACCCACCAGCTGTACGTGCGGATGTTCTGGTCCGTTGAATCTCCAGCTGAAAGGAATAAATCAGATGATTCGGTCAATTACTGCAAATGTTTTGTTAACACGAGATTGGCAGAAGTCCTGGAAGTCAAAAGCACATGAAGTATTCCTTTGAAGTGAGCAGTACTAGACACAGTTTCTGTCTCATTATGTCAGTTATTATTCTGTCAAGTGTCCCAACAAAATTCTGGCGTGAGCGAGTCTTTTAGAGAGCCTAAATGCCAAGAAAGCAACACAGACTATTTCACAGCTAACCAGAAAGGAAAGAAGGCTTGCTCAATTTTTGCTTGGAGTAGTAAGCACAGAGGAGAATCTGCGCAAGTGGTATGAAATGTGTTAATAATTCACGACAACTTACAGTAAGGGGCTAGCAGTTTGGAACTGTTGCACATGTAGTCTATGAACTGACGGCATCTGTCAGCCCGCTCGATGATGTCCTCCATGGCCAGCATATCATCAGCAGCGTACTTGATCATACGCACGTACGACCCAGGGTCCTGGTAGCCATTGACTGTGATCCAGTCCTGGCTGTCATGTCCAATGGATGTAATGATACTCCCGTCATTGTCTGGATGAACAGAACAAAGGTATCACATGAACAGAGGCATCACATGAACAGAGGCATCACGTGAACAAAGGCATTACTTGAACAAAGGCATCACATGAACAGAGGCATCACATGAACAGAGGCATCACATAAACAGAGGCGTCACATGAACAGAGGCGTCACATGAACAGAGGCATCACATGAACAGAGGCATTACTTGAACAAAGGCATCACATGAACAGAGGCATCACATGAACAGAGGCTTCACATGAACAGAGGCTTCACATGAACAGAGGCTTCACATGAACAGAGGCATCACATGAACAGAGGCATTACTTGAACAGAGGCATCACTTGAACAAAGGCATCACATGAACAGAGGCATCACATGAACAGAGGCATCACATGAACAGAGGCATTACTTGAACAGAGGCATCACATGAACAGAGGCATCACATGAACAGAGGCATCACATGTGGATATCAAGAAGTACATGTACTCAACACCTCCTTTGAGCAGACATTCAGACAATATCTGCCAAATTAAGGAATGCTAATTTTCACGTCTCAGTTCTTATTCCTCCAGGGTCCATCTATCCCAAATATGAAACCTGCTCTCCAGAACTGTTGCATGGAAAGAAAACAAAACAGATACTCTCTACTTAAGAGTGAAGGAAAAATTAAAAACCCAGAAAATAACCCAAATCCATATCTATTACTATAATTAAACCGATTTCATTTGTAATATTTCTTAAATATTTATCAAAACATTTGCAAGAAACATAAGAATGAAACATTCTGTTGTATACTTTCAAGGACAAACTCAGCTGATGGACACGGACGGTTTGCAAGTCCAACTGTAATTTGATCGGGGGCACATGCTGATCAGTTACTTGCATCTACTGCACATTAAACCGAGGTCCAGATCACTCACCTCTGTCACACTGCACATCAAAGGGAGGAAAAGGTCCTGAGCCATCAGGGTCGATAGTTGCCGGCTCCAGCCCTTCCACGTTGGAATACTGCTTGTGCATCTCACAGGAAACGTGGTAGGCAGCTGAAATTTTTTTTTAAAAAGGTATAATTATGGTAAGCACGTCAGTGTCTTCTAAATTTTAAAAGAACAGCAACAAAAATGCATGGGAATAGGAATAAGATAATATTCTGAGGTAGTGCTCAGCATGCAAGGGTTTGGGAGGAACTTATAGCAAGAACAAGCAGCATACAAGTCCTTGCTATTTGCTATTATTACCATTTTTGTTATGATGACAGCGACGATGACTGTATACACAAAGATGGGTACACAAAGTGAGAAACTACAATCCCCACGCTGTACTTACAAATGTGACACATCTCTCCCTTGTAACCTGATGATTGGCAGTCGCACTGGAATGTGTTCCATGACTGGGTACAGGATCCGCCATGCTCACAAGGGTTGGGTGTACACCTGGCAAATACACAAGTTACAATGTAGTTATTTAGGGCTTTACGCTGCGAAAGCAACAGAGACTATTTCGCGGCTAGCAAATACACAAGTTGTAATGTAGTTATTTAGGGCTTTACGCTGCGAAAGCAACAGAGACTATTTCGCGGCTAGCAAATACACAAGTTACAATGTAGTTATTTAGGGCAACAGAGACTGTTTCGCGGCTAGCAAATACACAAGTTACAATGTAGTTATTTAGGGCTTTACGCTGCGAAAGCAACAGAGACTATTTCGCGGCTAGCAAATACACAAGTTACAATGTAGTTATTTAGGGCTTTACGCTGCGAAAGCAACAGAGACTATTTCGCGGCTAGCAAATACACAAATTACAATGTAGTTATTTAGGGCTTTACGCTGCGAAAGCAACAGAGACTATTTCGCGGCTAGCAAATACACAAGTTACAATGTAGTTATTTAGGGCTTTACGCTGCGAAAGCAACAGAGACTATTTCGCGGCTAGCAAATACACAAGTTACAATGTAGTTATTTAGGGCTTTACGCTGCGAAAGCAACAGAGACTATTTCGCGGCTGGCAAATACACAAGTTACAATGTAGTTATTTAGGGCTTTACGCCGCGCAAGCAACAGAGACTATTTCGCGGCTAGCAAATACACAAGTTACAATGTAGTTATTTAGGGCTTTACGCTGCGAAAGCAACAGAGACTGTTTCGCGGCTAGCAAATACACAAGACTTTGCAATAAGAATATATGATTTGCAGCACAGAAAGGCAACTAAACAAGTCAAACATGGCAAGGCAAAAATTCACATATTAATATCCAAGAAATGCTCTCAAACCACTTGCTGTCAAGGGTTATGAATTTGTCTTGAATTGGTGAACAATCTCACAGGTTGATCACAAATTTCAACAACTGACTGTTATCAGTATATACATTATCATCAACAAATATAACTTCTGACTTTTCTAGTCAACCACATTTTTTATCAAAGTTACTGGTGGAGTTTCTAGTGTGTTATTCTCACGGAAAATACAACAGAAGACCGAAATTTTGAAACACCGACACCATGTGTGGCACCCTGCATCAGCACAAATTAAAAGTGTTGGCTTTCACCAATATAACTTTTGTAAAATGTATCCCACCTGTCTCTGATGGCACAAGTTCCAATTTCTGATCCAACATTCTCTCCCGACGTGGTAAACACATCCTCCAGGTCTACGATACGCCCAGCAACATAGATGTTCCGCATGCAGCCACGGAAACCGTTGAACAGTTCATTCCCACCTGCAATGCAAGGACAAACCTAAGCATGCTGCTAATAAACTCTTTCAGCTTCTTAGCCCCGACTGTCTGGAACTCCTTGCCAATCGAACTCCGCCTTCAGACCTCACTGCCTCTGTTTAAATCGCATCTGAAGACCTTTCTCTTCCACAAGGCCTTTGATAGTTGAACCCCTGTTAAATCTGTCTGTGTGCATCATGAGTTCGTTGAACTGTCAAATTGTATGTAAGCCGAGGGGGATGTAAATAGCGTGTATGTGTGTGTGTGTGTGTGTGTGTGTGTGTGTGTGTGTGTGTGTGTGTGTGTGTGTGTGTGCGCGCGCGCGCGCGTGCTTTAAGCGCAGCGAGTCCTTGAAAGTTGGAGAACAGCGCTCCATAAAAGCTATGTTTTATTAATAATGAACGCAGACCCAGCCTGCCCAGTTTAAAGTTACACATTACATAGATACACGAACACCATCTGGCTGGCTGTACGTCACTGCAGTAATGCCACACAACACAAATGAGGATTTCCATTTTTTCCTTCTCTGAAAACACTTCTACCACCAACTCAAAGTTCTAAAACCATATAGCAGTTCTGAGTTTTGACATTTCATAGTGACTAGTGTCTTTTCAAATTGTTCGGATCCAAAACTGCGGGAATTTTGTCCACACACAACTCTTGATCTTGTTTAGCTTACCCAGATAGTACGTGACAGCAGGAGTAACGTCCAGATCCCGATTCGAGACCTTGACATTGCGATCAACTGTACAGTTGACCTTCTTGTCTGTGACCTCAATAAACAGGGTGTGCCACAGGCCATCAGCAAAACTGTCTGACGCACGGGTTACATCATCTGCAAACCAGAAAAAGCACATATATTTAAGAGAGAAATGAATGAAATGAAACTCTGAAATGAAATGAAACTCTGAAATGAAACTTTTTTTGTCAACGGTAAAAGACATTGGTCCAGTGGTCCAGTTTTCATTCTTGCCGTTGCTATTGCCACACCCACACACACCCACACACTATCTATCTATCTACGTCCGCTCACACTGCACTCACGACATACAAAAGGATATCAAATGCAAAACACATGAGAGGTAAAAGGCACAGTATATAAGCAACACATACACGTAACAGTATATATATATAGGTATCAATACACACATACTATTCATGTAACAACATGAGTGGTAGGATGCATGGTGTTGTTTACGGAAGTGGCTGCGAACCCGCATACATTAGATGTTTGAACAGAGAGAGAGAGAGAGAGAGAGTGTGTGTGTGTGTGTGTGTGTGTGTGTGTTTCTTATTTCTGTGTATGTGAGCGCATGTGTGATACATCTCAATGCATGCCATATCAAAAGCTCAACTAATCAACATGGGTTAGAACATTACTGAAGCCATGATCATTCAATCCAGCAGTTCACTGCCATGCAATCTCTACAGTTCCACTTACTGTTTCTGACAACATCCTCCACCAGCTGTCCAGTATCTGACACAATCCTGTATGACACGAAACCGTCTTCGTCGATTATCACCTGCATGAACAGAAGAAAAATGTTCAATTACTTATCGGAATCAATAGGCTACCTGAAGTCCAAAAATAAAACCGAAAAGTCGCTCCAAGGACAAGTACAACACATGTTATACCACATTTTCGTTCTTCTTCTGAAAAACTACTGAACGTTGCCCGTTGAAACCTCAAAACAGTTGGCGAGCGCGTGTTTAGCTTTGCTGCCCCGTCACTCTGGAACGCACTACCTGATGGCCTGAGAGACCAGTCGGACATAGACCGTTTCAAGTCTGACTTGAAAACGCATCTGTTCCGGCTGGCTTTCGACTAAACCTACTTACCTCCTCATGATTCACCTGCTGTGTGTGTGTGTGTGTGTGTGTGTGTGTGTGTGTGTGTGTGTGCACGTGTGTGCGTGTGTGTGCACGTGTGTGTGTGTGTGTGCACGTGTGTGTGTGTGCACGCGCGTGTGTGTGTGTGTGTGTGTGTGTGTGTGTATTTGTTGGTATGAGTGCGGGAGTACGCGCATTGAGTCACTTTGTGAGAATTTAGCGCTATATAAGTACAATTCATTATTATTATTATTATTTTCGACACAGTGGCCTTCATCAGTGTAAACACAAAAAACATACGCAGAAATCAAACACTACTTATCTGCTGTGAAAGAAAATAAATAAGAAAAGAAGAAAATAATGATGTAAAGAAAGACCATGTACTGAGTTCTTGTCCTTGGAGCGTCTTTTCAGTATTTTTGGTTTTATATTTCTGTAGGCACCGACAGTCTTTCTTGTTCTGATACATGAAGTACCTTTTGCCCTAACCTTTACTCTGCAGGGATCGATTTTCTCGCGCGCCGTGCGACTATGTCTCATATTTTGATAAAATGTCGCATAGAAATTTCGCAAAATGCGTCATATGTCGCACGAACATTACATCACAAGCGCACTTGACAACGCGAAGCAGAGAGTCCGTGTCAGTCATAGAGTCTGTTACACTAATCTAATATTAGTGATGAGGCTTACTTATCCCGCTCGCCGCACGCGCTGCCAGGAACTCTCGCTCGAAAGAGTTGCAAAAAATATTGGCGCGTTAGTTTTCTCAGTTCTGCGATCGAGAGGTCCTTTTCCGTTCACCTGAACCTGAACGTCACTGCACTTAGCCTAGTAGAAACAGGCTCTCGGCACAGACATGTGACAGAGTGATGCGGGTGAACTTGATTGTCTCAAAGAAAATGAAAATGTCTCATAAAAATGACTGGTCAAGGAGACAATGTCTCATTGGCATTTTTTAGTAAATCCATCCCTGACTCTGTATACACTTTTTTCTTCATTTCACCTGATTTTGTTGATATTAAGATCAAACACAAAGAAAGTCTCAAAAGCCAGTCTGACACACATGGCATAATAGTTAAACCTCTGACTCTGAAAATTAAAGTGAAATACATTTAACAATATATGCATGGGACTTCAGAAAAGCAAACGACCTCCCACTATCATAACAGCAGTAATTTTAAGAGCTACTGCAGAAAAGTATTCTCACACACACACAAAATACACACGCACACAAACATGACAAAGCTAAATTCTGTCACAGACAGATATATATATCTAGACAAAGGAGAACTACAACATAAAAATAGTTTGAATTCAAAAATCAATCCATAAATACAAGCATCTTTCAGCCTGCAAATGAAAAATTTCTATACACACACACACATACACACACACACACAGCACAAGGAAAAGATGGGGGTGGGGGTGGGAGGGGCGGTCTGACAGAGAGAGAGATTTCATCATCATGCACAAAGCAACAAAAAATGATCACATCAAAACTGAAAAAGAAGCGCATATAGAAAGAATCATTAAAACAAAAACAACATGGGAAAATTAAACGTGAGTAAGAAAAACAGAATAAAGGGTGCTTCAAAACGTTGATGAAAAAAAAAAAAAGGAAAACGAACTGAAAAAGAAATAAATCACAGGCACACATTGAACTAGACATTCCGTGTAGGATTCTTACCGACAGGCCAGGTAATGGCTATGGTTTTTTTTTTAATAAAAAATAAAAAATAGATCATAAGTAACAGTGTAAAAAGGTCATTTATGTAAAATTATGTTAATATCAATTATAATGTACTTGACTCTTTGCTAATGGCACACACATCCATGAAAGATGTTCAGTTCTTAGTAATGGAAGAAGAACTTCGAGGCAGTGGCAGCAGTATTTAGTAGCAGTAGTTAGTTATAGTACTGTCTTTTTCTGTTATCTTGGTTTCTTTTTTTCTACAGCGCTGACAGAACTACGTGTGGAAATAGACTTTTTTGAAATCTAGAATCCCATCCTGATAAAATGAAAACAACACACAGCACATTAAACAAGACACAATACACTTACCGTAAGTCCAGAGTCTTCCTGAGCCATTGGATGGTAGACCAGCAGACCATCTTCGTCGTGAGTACGGAAGTCAAACTGCGCCATAATGCCGGTACTGGATGTGGCCTCCAGCTTGATGTGCGACTCCAGGGTGGGGAACGTCACCGGTGTCGCAGCTGACATCTGTAATACAGGCCAGTAAATCCTTACTAAACTAAGATGCTACTTTCAAAGATTCCACCATGATGAAGAATTTGTTGTAAAGAAAGGTGACAAAGACATTAGCTTGACACAAATACACTCCATCTGCTTTTGTGCCAACAGGAAAAACATACCGTAACACTATTATTATTGAATTGAAAGAAGTCCTTTCAATTCAGCCTATATTTTGAGACAAACAGCTTCAATATAAGTCCTTTTATCACCCCCCCCCCCCCCTCCCTGCTCTGAAGTTGGCTGTAGCTTCTTGTTTCATTTTGTCAGTTTGTTGCTGTCTTTTCTCTTTCTGTAGTTATTTTGTTTGTTGTTATTGTTTTGGGAAGCCAGAACAATTTGTAAAACAAGCACTTATGCTTTAGACTTCCATCCTCGTAAAATAAAGCAAATTCATTCATTTATTCATTCATGCATTTCTCTTGTCAATCCACAGCAGAATCTGTTCAGACCACAGGGTTTTACTAAAAATGAAAGAAACAAAAGTCCGAAGTTCATTTACATGCAGCCAAATTAAGCCCTCAATTTGAATAACCGGTTCTGGTGACAGCGTAAATCCTGAAATTTTCTGAAACCAGCAGTGAGACTGAGAGGGAGTAAAGTGAATCCAGAACTCACCCCGCAGAAGGAGCCAACACCCCCATGAATGGTGATCGACTGGATACGCGGCTGCGTTTGAGCGTCGGCGATTAGACGAGCACCATTCAAGTTGACGTTCTGAATACAGCCGTTGAAGTTGTACTTGACCTTGATGCCATCCTGCATGAAATGCTCCACCCCACCAATGTTGATCTGCAAAGGTTCAAAAAGAAATACGAAGTCACGGCACCGGAACCAAGCACTCACGAGTGACAACACGAATAAAGCATGACCTATGAGGTTATCAGTCCAAGCACAGCCATATGGTTGCCTTCAGCAGAATCGTGTCTATGCTGCACACCATTTTCGAGGAAGACTGGGTAATGCCCTCGTGCGGTATTTTGACAACCTGCTTATCAGGTCTGTCCAAAAAATTAGGTAGGATATTGCCACCGCCCACAACCCCAAAATAAGAAGAAACAAATATAATCTTAAGCTGAATCTGATTGGACAAGCATGTTTCAACACTCACAAATTTGTCCAGATCCAGCCGGTAGAACAGCCCATTAGTCTCCACCAGGTTGACCAGTCTGTCCACAACCACTTTCAGCTTCTTATTCTCACGTTGGATGATCACGTCATGCCACTGGTCGTCGTCCAAAAGACTTCCCGCTGTTACCTCTGTCACACCACGCTCTGTCTGCGTAGAGCCTAAAAAACACAAAAGAAAAATTCTTTGAAATTAGATGGGGAAATCAAATTACAATGTATTCATTAAAGCGGCAAGTGGCAGGATGAGCAACTCCCACTGTGTAAAAAACGTTTCCTGCAGATGCTGCCACTACTGAGCCATGGATCTCTCAAATTGTATTTTAGAGCTTTGTAAACTTGTGATGTTGCGAGCGGCCACACGCAAGCAGCACTGAGACAACCACTTGGCCGTAGCTACAGCGCTCCATACAGTTAGAAGTCGCCCTATCCCTGTCCTGTTGACTATCATCTAGCCGACCGGTGGAGGGCCCCTCGCCGTACATGTCGATATGTGAGCGATAGCCCTGTAGTACGCATTTACCATATATGGAAAGTCACGCGAGACTACTCTCCCTTGAAGACAAAATGGCAACTCCCATGGCGGACTACGATTAAGATAATTCAGATGAAGATTTGGAAGTGATTGCAGCCGCTGTTTTTGCCGAAGAAGACGAACCGTGTAGTTTGGTCCCTCATATCCCATATCATGATATGCATGGATTTTCTCTCACTAGCATAAACCTTGCTGTGGCACAGTCGTCCATCTTCTTGGCCATCTTGAATATGTCACGACTCACGTGACCACCCTACTGTTGATTGATCGCTGAATGCTAGACTAGCGACCAGTGGATAGAAATTTAGAAGTTCTATCGCGGATATACATAGCCAATAGGGGGCTGTCCACAGGGATGGATAGACTAGCGGATGACTATCAGAACAGATTAATGGCCGATAGTCGATAGGATAGTGCGAAAACTATCCACGTGTAAGGCAAGCTTATAGCCTGTTTGGTACAGACACGGGACTACACTTGCACGTGAAGCATGCACCAGGCGCATGTTTTGACTCACATCTACATGGCATCATGTTCTTGTCACTAAGCCTAGGTCAGTCAATGAGCTTAAGAGACCTGCACGATGTATCTTTAATCTGGAGGCAGTAACCACATGTAGTACACTCTACTGCTTTTCACTTTAAAGGCTGACCATCCAACAATCACAGAAGACAACTTTTCAGTTTTGCTTGTGTGGGTGCATCTGTACACCTGAAAGTGAAACAGTCTATTTCAAAGGACCTAATTCTTTTTTCTTTTCTTCTTTTTGTTTTGCTGCCACAACTCTTTGCCGGCTCCAGTGGTATTCCTCCCTGGTAATGGGTGAAATCCACGGAGGGTTCGAAAGCTGGGGCAATTTTTTATTACGCATGATGATGGAGATGAGGGTAAGATGATGCTATGGAGATCCATGTGGTTTGGGACTGCGGGACAGGGCCGCATTCCACGCTTTCTGTCATAAATATCCCGGCATTAACCAGGCCTGGGAACTACCTGTACACTGTACTGCATTTAGAGCTCTACTATTTATCAAGATAGAGTATTTTGAGCGTACAGGAACATTAACAGGTGAAACTGTTCGAAAACATAGGCTGGCTTAGCTAACAAGGAAAATAACTACAAAAACAGCTCCAAATGACCTGTGTGCCTAGCGAGGCAGTCAGTGGTCTACTGGTTAAGAGATTTGTCACCAATGCGAGAGGTCAGGGGTTCGAGTCCCACTCGGGGCAAAGAATTTTTCCTTCTCGTATGTGGCGCCGTTCATTCGGGACGATCGTTGGGGGTTCTCTCCGGGTACTCCGGCTTCCTCCCCCTCTGCTTTGGATATATTCAGCCCACCAAATTTGGAAAATAAATGCAATTCTAAATTCTGAAATTTAAATAGCTGAGCTGACCCTTCACACCACGTGACTGTAATGTGTTTATGTCCAGTGTGTGAGAGAATGCATGTGATTCACGTGAGCGTGCGTGTTGGGTTCAGTTAGCGGCGCTTTGAGCTGATTCATAAAACTGGGTAAAGCGCCTATACAATACTCATCATTATTATTATTGATCTCAGGTGATGGGCTTTTCAAAGACGAAGCTCATGAAAGAAACCTACCGAGGTCAATGGAGAAGTTGAGATATCCACGGTTCATCTGAAGCAGCATGAAGTCGCCCTGGTTTCCGCTGGCGTAAAACAATATCCCATGGGGACTGTTGGTTTTAAACCTCATCTCGAGCAGATCTGATGTGCTCTGAACTGCTTGCTGGCTCATGTCATACTCAATGTAGCTAGTTCCAGAGAACGATGCAGTTTTTTCAGCTACAATGAAACAAAGAGTAGCATTAGAATCAGGTAGTGACAAGGCCTGAAAAAAGTTTTTTTTTTTTTAAACGTGTTGCAGAAGAAGGTCGCAGAAAATGGATCAAAACACAGTAAATTTTGGGTCAGGTATTGCAACAACCCCATGAGCAACTACACTGTATGAGCAAACACAACTCACTCACAAGAGACTACAAATGTGTCAACAAACTCGTACTATAACACACTCACCCAATATCAGCGGAGACCGAAGAAATCCCAAAGGAATAAAAATAGTAAAATACATAAACAAACAAACAAACACACACACACAAATTCAGAGAGAAAAAAAAGTGACCAAACCCACAAAAAAGTACACCTACTGTATTCACAACCAGTGAGCTCTACTCTCATGGAAATGAGCATGTTCCACCGTTGTGGGTTGAAGCGCACATAGCGAGCAACAATGGGATACAGCAGAGTAATCTTCCTCTCAGAGCTGTCATCAATGTTGCCCACAAACATCTGTAAGGCAGGAAAAAAACAACAATCAATAATAAGAAATTCCCCCCTGCAACAAACGGTTTGGCTGCTGACACCTTTTAAGGTTGTAATTTTACAGTAAATTACACCACCTGATTTGACATCAGACAAAGATGTTTCACTTCATTTTTTTCCACTGTTACTGTCTAAAAGTGTGTGTGCTTGTTTTTTTGGGTTTGTTTTTTGGTTTGGGGTTGGGGGGGAATGGGGGAGGGGACAGTGGTGTTGTTGGCATGGAATGTCCTTGGCACATTAAATTTTAAGAACACTGCCTGTCATCAGTATCTGTGTTTAACAGTAGCAGGATAATGTGAGAATGATAAATGGAGCTGTGTATTTGTAGCATACATGTACAAGCCACTGCCTTATTCACCAAGACACAGGACAAAGATTACAAAACTCGAAAATGCCTAGTCACTACATGTCTTTCCAAATGACTGTTTACCTCAGCAATACCAAATCTGTTGGTGTACCGCCTCCACGTCCTGCCGTCATCGGAGAACTCCAGGAAAAATTCACTGACATACTCGTCACTGCCTCTCCGGCCCTGCGTGTGCAGTTTTGTAATGATGAACTGCTTGCCGAGATCAATCTGCAGCCACTCGTACGCGTTCTGTACTTTTGGCGTCCATGCACCTGTAAAATATGATTCTACGGTGACAGGTAAATCTCTTTTGAAACAAAACTCAAGCAATGTATTGTCAGTGCTGGTTTGATTTCTATGTGTTTAACTTAAAAATACTGCAAGCATGAAGCGAACATTAAATTCTTCATTTCATATACACACAGTCATCAGTCACAAACACTACGCAAATGTTTATTGCTGTTAAATTATTTATAATTTATTACATTATATAAATTTATTTATAATAATACTGTTACATCAGTTTCACTTTTATACTAAAAATTGGAAACATTCACACATATTTAGGTAACTGTTTTCAACATCAAACTCATGATTAAACTGTTTTGGATTACATCAGACACTACGTTCACAGTTTACTCAACGTACTGTGAAGAGCTACAGAACTTTGGCCATATTCCGGCCAGCATGACTCAAATGACAGCGAAACTGACAATAATAGCAATAACACAAACAAAAATCTTCATTACAATACAGTATGAAACACCAAACAAGAGCACAGTCTAAAAAATTCCATGACTTTTCCATGACTTTTCGAGGGCAACTGCTATTTTCCATGACAACTTCCTCACCCTCTTTCACACTGACACACACAAGGGTCGAAATTCTGAGCTTATCCGAGTTATTGCCGTCAGCAAGACCAATATTCAGAGTTATAGTCACTAACCTCATGGGAAGGCAGCTTGTTGGTATTTTTGATGGTCTGTCCAGTGAGTAATCAACAAGCTGACCGTTTCACTGTCTGGCTCAAGATGGCTTCCATAAACTTCCAAAATTCCATGACTTTTCATGACTCTTAAGATAATTTCATAACTTTCCAGGCCTGGAAAAGCTATTTTCAGATTTCATGACTTTTCCAGTATTTCATGACCTGTACGGACCCTGACCAAATCTGCGAAAAAAAAGTAACGTACCAGCAGTGTCATAAAGCCGGCCAGTCCACGGCTCTCTCTTCGTCTGGTAAGAACTTGCTGTCATGGCATTGTTAGAAATGCCACCTGACGAGATTCCCACAGGTTGTTGGTACAATCCTCTACAGTCTTCATATTCATGCACTGACTCTTCAAATACTGAAATTAAAACAGGAAAAAGAACTTCTGAAATCAACATAAGCAACAAACACATTCTACACCACATAATCATGATAACGACAACCATCTTCCACGTTTACAATCATTTTTCTAATCTCAAGCCTTACTTAGAATAACTCTTGACAGGAATCAAACTGACACAAAACGCCATGCCAAAACAACTGCAGATGACTGATGAATATATTCATTTTGTTATATTTTATATATATATAACATCCAGTTATTATACAAGACAACCTGACATTAATAAACTTTATGTATTATACCTGGTTAGGTATTATTCTGAACCAAAGTAACAACTGCAAAGATCACATTTCACAGCTATGCATGTCGTATAAAGTGGTGTACTGTGTAAAGTGGTGTACTGTTGTGGTGAATGTTTCAATTTGACAACTTGCAATATAAATGTCACATTATGCTGAACTGAAAAGTAAACCAGCTGTCTATCGAATATGTAACAAGGAGGAACGGCCCCGTCCTACAAAGTTGTTTCTCCAAATTTCATTTTATTTTGTCTGTTTTGTTGTTATTGTTGCCGGTTCTCCCCTCTCCAAGTTCTACCAATGACACTAGATCCTCTATGACCTCGACCGATTAGTCACGTGACTGGGGGTGGGGCTGGGTGGGGGGGGGAGAGAGAGACAGACAGAGAGAGAGAGAGAGTGGGTGGGTGGGTGTTTAGGCGTTTAACGTCCTTTTCCACCACGTAAGGGTGATATCTAAGACGGGGCAACGAGAGAAAGGCCAGCACAAACATTTGGCCCCAGCCGGGATTCGAACTCTCGACCCAAGCATTGAAAGTCCAATGCTCTACCATTCGGCCACCCTCACCCCAGAGAGAGAGAGAGAGAGAGAGAGACATCAGTTCCGTGAACTAAACATTTGACGTCAGCCTCAGGCAGGTCGTCATACACAGACAGAGAGATGACGTCAATTCCGCGAACTAAACATTTTCACGTCAGCCTCTAGCACTGCCATCGTCTGAGGAAGCTTGTTTATGTCTTGTGATTTCCCTGTTGGCTTTGTGGCTTCCCCGATTGAATTATTTTTCACATGAAATCTGGAAGATCTAGAGGGCTGGTGAAATGCCGGAGGCAGTGACGATACTTGCTTATTTTGTCTGTGAACTAAGCGTTTGACGTCAGCTTCACACTGGTGGTATGACAGATGATGCTTGTGCATGTCTTGTGATTTCCCTGTTGCTTTTGTGACTTCAGTCCCTGGCTGAACTAATTTTTACATAAAATCTGGAAGATCTAGAGGGCTGGTGAAACATGGACTAGAATACCTTGGATTGTACTTATGAAATCGAAAATTTGGAACTCTTTTGAGCGGTGCTTCTCGCAGAAACTTGAAAAAGTTATGTTTATCTAAAAGTTCAGTTATTCTAAATGCTAAAGATATAATAGTGCAGTAGTTCCTGTCATATGTGCAGTTGTCACACTAGACAAAAACGCCGGGATGATAAGTAATTTGCAGTAGTCTTTTCATAGATATTTGATCTTATGTGCAAACCACCCCTACCTCGGAAATTTTTTTTTTACACAAAACCAGTCAGAGCTACAGAGCTGTAGCACGAATACAGGCAGTGTGATTGGGTGAACTTCCAAAGTCTAGAAAATGAAGGAATTTGAACAACTTTTTCGAAAAAATTCGTAACATGACCAAATTTTTAAAATCGGCGATAACTTCTGAAAATGCGGCAGGCTAAAAATCGTGAAAGGTAGCTCTGGAGAAGGTGATTTCCCATTTTATCTCAAAGTAAAAAGGCCTCCATCAAGGTGGTTTAGGAGATAGCCATCATTACATCCGTCCACACACACACACACACACACACACACGTCATTCCCGCCAAAAAGAACGCAGCAGCATAGTGTGCACGTCAAGTGTCTATGACGCAGGTTTCGTTACGTCACTATGTGCGTGAAAGTATGTATTGTGTGGAGAAACGTCACAGTCTTGCTTTGTATCATTGAAACTTGCTGCTGCGCGCAGCAAAATCTGCCCTGTCTCATAAAGTTGTTTCTCTATAGAGAAACAACTTAAAAACTGATTAGAGCATTGCAAATTACATAAAAACAAACATTACCTTCTTCTATTGCTAAAAGTTTGTACTTAACATCAAGTTTTCCAAAAACACTTCCGGTATTCCCGTGTCAAAGTTCTACACAGCTAAAACCGCATCCATTCCTCGAAAAAAGCCCGCCCCAAAAGCCTGGTTTTATTTTGACAAATTCAAACTTTACTAAGCACGGATGATTTGACAAAACTTCCAAATAGATGCAATTATACGCAAAATAAGTCTTGCGTCAATACACGGAGATGTCCGCCATCTTAAATTAGGTCAACTCAGGTGTCCTCTCCGTCATGAGGCCTACCTGTCCAGGTGTGCCTCATACTGACAAATAAAATGGAAAGAAAGCACTTACTGTCCAACTGTCCCTCCGCCGGACACACGATCGCTGCTGCTACCAGCAGCGAACATAACGTTTTTATCAACATTTTCATCCCCCTATATCACTCCCTCATGTTTCGAATGTTTCACCCCGCTTCCGTACCACGTGATCAAAGTGTCCTGCGCACCTGTGGACACAAGGGAAACAATCGCTCCGTGTAAATCTATACCCGATGGCTTAGTGGGTTTGACGGTTCCCAGGCCGGCGACAGAACTGACATCACCCTGCAGTTCAGTTATAGTTACAACAAAGACCGTCATTACATTACCAAGATGGTAATGTAATGTCTTTGGTAACAACTGGAATGGCCATATCACTGACTGAGTTTGCGCGACTCAGCCGGTCAGTGCTCAGTCCGCAGTGCCGGTCAGCCGTCCGGCACTGACTCCGAGTCGGATCATGATGCCCGGCGGCCGCCGCCATAGGCCGGGTCCGCCGGACAGCGGTGACAGAGTCACTGAGTTCAACCAGAGAGACTACATTCAGTACAGTATTACAGTAACTGATACTCTCCGAGTCTCTGGTTCAACTCAGTCAGTCCGTCACTGAGTCAGTCAGTTCAGACCCGGCGGCGGGACACCGACTACGGTATCAGCCGGTCATGGCCGGTGTACTCCATTCAGTTGACTGCCGTGATGACCACAACTGACACTGAGGGGAGTAACTCAGTCAGTACAGGGTGGCCCGGCTGCACTCACAGTGTCGTGACTCAAATAGTTAAGTCTGCTAGTAGTACAAAATACCGTCATCTTCGGCCGAGTTAGTACTGAACTGAGTTTCTCCAGCCAGCAGCGGCGGGCCACTATGCCGGCACCCCCCCCCCCCCCCCCGCCTCCTCCCAACTGATCACACAAACACACACACTGACACACACCGGCACACACACACACACACACACACACACACACACACACACACACACACACACACACACACACACTGACACACACACACTGACACACACACACACACACACACGCTGGGGCAGCCGGGGTGGTCAAAGTCGAATGGTAGAGCGTTGGACTTCTAATGCTCGGCCGGGTCGTGAGTTCGATCCCGGCTGGGCCCAAATATTTGTGCTGGCTTTTTCATCGTTGCCCCGTCTTTAATATCACCCTACTGATGTGGTGGAAAAAGACGTTAAACCCCCAAACACCCACTGACCCACCCACCGCGCCTCACTGAGTTTTGCCGGGTCTCTTCACTGAGTTATCGTCGTCGGTCTGGACCCCGGCGGCCAGCTGAACTCAGTCGCTACTGACCTTCTTCTTCTCACTGAAGACTGTCTGACTGATTTCGGTTCTTCTTCTCAGTCACTGAGTATGGTGAAACCGGCTGTCACTGACTGACTCGACACTGACTCATCGTCAGTCACGTTCGGACGGACGGTTTCAGTCAGTTCAGTCTGCATTAAAACTTTATTTTGGTTGTGCGGACCTTCCGGCTGTGTGACTGAGTGCAGGATCGAACACCGTCTGACGAACCTGATAATTATTAATGGTGCGCCGCCGCCCACGCACTTACAAAATGAGCCGGAGTTTTCCATAAACACAAAATACATTTATCAATGAGAGGCACTGACATCGTCTCAGTGAGCTCAGTTGAAAAAGTCAGTGAAGCACCCCCTACAACACACACACACACACACACACACACACACACACACACACACACACACACACACACACACACACACACACACACACACACACACACACACCGCGCGCACACACACACACACACACAAACCGCGCGCGCGCGCGCACACACACACACACACACACTGACAAAGTCGGTCGTTTTATTACGGACATTATTTTTACTAGTCCCGTAGAACTGTGCTGCCATGCACACACGTCACAGACGACAAAAGCCACACGCCGCTCAGTGAGGGCTTAACAATTCAATTTTACTCAGTACTGACAAGAGAAATAATGACAAAACCGAGCCATACTGGCAACAGCCGGTGTCACAGACGCAGACACCCCCAGGCAAAATACTCAACATAGAACTTTCCACGAACACCAACATGATAACATTTGCACGCTCGCACCTGCGTTTGATATCATGAATGGACTCACCCACTGGTGCGGAGCGTTCGTTAAATCTCTATCACATAAAACGGCCACCTCGTTCAATGGCTCAAGACTAGCAGTTCTGCGGTGGAGATCGCAGGAACACACAAACGCTGGACTGATGCAGCTTGCAAGTGCCGCGCGCACCGACGTCTAAATGGTTTATCACAGCGCAACACCCACGGTCGATATACAAGATAACAGATACACCATTGTCGCGCACCGTGACTCTGTGTCTCCAAGCCACCTGGACTTTGTCTGGATTTACGCCCGAAACAGCATGAGTGTGTACAGTGACTGACTGCAAAAGACCAGCTGATTATTCATGATGTAGAAAGCTTGTTACCAGACCGAGAACCAGCCGGCGACACCAGCACACCTGACGATTACAGGTAAACGCGTCTCTATTCTCAGTGTTAGGAGGGTTTCCCGCGCCGGGAAAAAACACTCCCTCCCCCCACCCCACCTTCCTCCCCCTTTGATTCACCATGCTGGACATATTAATGCCTCACATACGCCCACCTGCATCCAAAATTTTCAGGAGAACCAGCTAGGCATTATCAATTTCAGTGGTGGAAATTACAGACATGGGCTGATCGTTTGCAGTGGTATCACCTGCGTTTCGCAAGTGACACCATTTCTTGTTTCTTCGGCAGGCCTTACTTTCAGTTTCGATCAATGTATGTATTCCACGATCCGCGCTCTTTCGATCCGGCGTGAGTCGACTGAGGCAGTCTTTAGTCTCTGACAGAAAATAAAAAGGAAGACTTTTTCAGGAGGAGTAAATGCTAGAGGCTAGACAATACTGAAACGCAGATAGTGTCACAGTTCGCAGTTACACAACGCAGTTTCATCCGAAACCAGCTGCCGTTGTATCAACATGTGTTGTCGGTTGTTCATTTCATCATTAATGCTGCAGTCAGTTAAATAATAAATGCTATTAACATGGGTTTCGTACCCAGGTGCTTCACCCAGTTTCTCGGTTTAAAGCATCACCAACAGGCACGCTCACTTGAATCACACGCATTCTCTCGCTTCGTCAAGCATCTATTCAGTCAGTTACGTTCTTCGGCGTGAGAAGGCAAGAGTGATCACGGCGTAAGCTAATCGCGTAGGTGTCCATGTTTAACTCGGTTTCGTGCCGTTGCCATGGAAACAGTGAAGATGCAGACTATTGACCCTCGCCACTTTGAAATAATCGTTCCGGCTGACGAGAAAAGGTGTGTGTGTGTGTGTGTGTGTGTGAGAGAGAGAGAGAGAGAGAGAGAGAGTGTGTGTGTGTGTGTGTGTATGTGTGTGTGTGTGTGCGCGCGCGCGCGAGTGAGGGAGAGAGAGAGAGAGATTAGGTGATCAGTCGGTGAGTCAGAGATTTCAGGAAATCAATGATACTTGAAAATTATCTATCCAAGCTACTGTCGGACCCCTTGCTGTTTCCTTGGGAGAGGAGAGATGTCACAAGAAACCGAGAGAGAGAGAGAGAGAGAGAGAGAGTACCGTGCATTTCCCAGCGGCAGTCAACCAAGACTTCACTGAAGTCATTGTCTCTTTGCTTCTTTTCACAAACTCATTATCGGAAGTCTATCATGTGTAACTGAAACAAAGAGAATACGGCGGTCTAGATCTCTCATTCAATCGACCGGCCGACCGTCCGTTGACGTACAACTCGAAGTCAGGTGAGTTTAGGAGCACTTCTCCACCACGTGTGGGTGATATCAAAGACGGGGCAACGATGAAAAAGCACAAATATTTGGCCCCAACCGGGATTCGAACTCACGACCCAAGCATTGGAAGTCCAACGCTCTACCATTCGGCCACCCATGTACGCTCTAAATACTCAGTCTCGATGATTACTATAGCTCTTAGTACGGTACACTGTTCTGTTGTTCATACTTCAGTTGCGCGAGCAGTCGAACGCTGATTCAAATTCTACGACTGTAATTCCACTGCTGGAGCGATCAGCGTGGTCGCCGCGCCATCTGTTGGCTCAGGGCCAACATTACAGACGCTGTCACTGTCCAGGTGTCTAAGTGGTGTGATGATAGATACTACGAAAACAGCTCAGAACGATCTGTGAGCATAAAAATGATTGCATTAACCTCTCTCTCTCTCTCTCTCTCTCTCTCTCTCTCTTTTAGGGAATCAGTGAGAGGGTCCAAAATGAACCGTGTAGGAAGATTTGCTCGGGTTTTTTTTTTTCCCTTTTGTTTTGTTTTGTTTTGTTTTGTTTTGTTTTGTTCCTTCCATCATCATCTTCCTATTGTTTCAATTTTTATTTCTTATTTATGTTTACACTTTTTTTAAAAACAAATATTATCAGATGTACTGATTCTATATAGAAAATACACAGCAACCGCGAGTTTAAAACAAGCCGCGTGTGTGTGTGTGTGTGTGTGTGTGTGTGTGTGTGTGTGTGTGTGTGTGTGTGAGAGAGAGAGAGAGAGAGAGAGAGAGAGAGAGAGAGAGAGACTTAACCCATTTAAGCGAGAACAAAACTTTAGAATCTCGTAGCACAGGAAAACCTGCGCAGTCTTGAATAACCCCAACTCGCCAACTTGTGTCACACAAAGAACTCAACACAGCTTGGCATATTGTTCACTTTCGTCCTCATTGCTAGCCACGTGAGTCGACGATCGATCGCTTTGCCGTACCTCGCCGGCCGCCGCGCCTACCACTTATTACCCAGGTAGGTGAAAGTTGCATGAACTGCTTGAATGCGTTGTACACAGCTCCGAGACTTAAAGCAGTCAGCTAACCGCTGCACTGACGGGATGGAAGTTCATTAGCGACCGAATGCTAGTTGACTTCTTGATTGACCTAAGTCTTCTTTGACACATGGTGAAGTCGCAATGCTTGGACTACATCATCACTGGTCGATGGTGAAGTTGGCGCACCGTTGTTTCACACAGTCATGCGATTCCTCAGAAGTTTTCGTCAATACGGGGCTCAAGCATCAGGCTCAAATGAGCATTTGCGAACAGCACCGGCCATGTTAGCGGAGTAGCCTTACTCCGACCTTACTCAAGTTACTGGCATGGCCGGACAGCACGTGCCGTTTTGACTTCAGTTTTGACCTCTAGCATGGTGCAATCAGTTTACTTGTACGAGTGGGGGGGGGGGGAGAGAGAGAGAGAGAGAGAGAGAACGAACGAACGAACGAACGAAACTTAATCATAGTTTTACAAGGTTAAAAGATTAGGTGCGCAGACCTTTTTTAGATCTCGTCCTGGTTAAACTACAAATACTAGGAAAACTGCAACTATTTCTTAAAACACACACACACACACACACACACACACACACACACACACACACACACACACACACACAATTAGCGTAGAGAGAGAGAGAGAGAGAGAGGATACAGTTCGTCCTGATATAACCTGTACATTTTTGTGAACATTTTTGACGAAATCAATGGCTGGTACCTGTCATGTGATACTCCCTAAATAAGGACAATTGGTGCTTTTTTCCAAGCCATCACTGCGTTTCCTTGCGTCGGTCACAGACAACTTCGCCCAGTATCCCTTTCGCCCACATACCTTTCGTCCGGTTGCCTGTCCCAAGGAAAGACCAAAGTAACCACACAGATCGTGACATTTTGAAATGCCCCCTCACCCCCGGCACCGCCTCTCGGGAAATAAAAATACTAAACAAAACAAAGCACAAAAAAATGCTTCTGAACTTTGCTGGAATTCAAAGGCCTTGGTCGAAAAATCGCGAACGTCTTTGGCGAAAGGGGAATTAGGTCCAAGTTTCCTGCTGCATTTTATTGAACTGCGCAGCGATATCAAGCGCGGAACACAAAACAAGCTGAACATTGAAGAACAACACACGTCGTCGTCAGTCGGGGCTAATACCTGCGTAATATCTGTATTGATGTTTGTGCACTTAGAGCGCGTTTTCCCTCTACACCAGTGCAGCTGGTGGCGCTTTGAAATTCTCTTCCAACCTGCACAACTTTATCTGCATGTATATCCGTTTATACCCTGCAACACCTGTGCAACTGCTGCCTCATAACTGACTGTAGAGAAATAAATACAACTTTCCTTTAAAATTCGGTCGCACGAAATCCTCACAGTATGTAAAGAAAATCAGTAAACAAAACACAAAAAAAGGAGAAGTGTACTGTTTTCAATTTTTAAAAACATGTAGCTCAATTGCAAGCTTGAAGCGAAAGAAACAGTCATCTGTTACCAAAATAGTTCTTGTCGAGTCTCTGATGACGTCAGATTCTGAAAACTCCTTTTGTCAGGTTTCGAAAACACCGTTTTTAAAAACTTCCAGCTGGTGAATGTGTGGTGAGGATGTTTATTTTGTTGGGCTCCTGGATACTGTCCTGATTAATGATTTCCTTGTGTGTTCATGTATTGATGGGTTTGATAACGGTAGCTTGCTGATCATCTGTCCTTGACGACGCAAATTCGCTCGTGTTTAACACTGCACGGTGGATCAGTTCACATCTGCTCCAAAGTTATCTCACATTCCCATCTCTCACCTGCCTATTCCAACCGCGTCGCACGTGCAACAGCCATTGTCCTCTAGGCAGTCTCCACAGCCTTGGGTTTAGCAGGGGGCCAGTTTGTCGGGGAACGGGAAGGGGTCGGAGGGGGGGGGGGGGGTAAACATGTCAGCAGCATACGTGTGCGGCAGATATAAACATAGAAGAGAAGTGCTTACCGTCAGAAACTGTTTGATGTACTGAGCCATAACATGACAAGCCTGTTTCTGGTCAAGTTTAAGGTGGGTCAAAGAGGAGGGATCAGGTTTTAATTTAGCAGTGGGTGGTTAATTATTTTGGATATGGAGGCATATCATCAAACGTCTTTATCAGAAATTCTTTGTATAAAACAGACGTCGGATATAAACACACCAGGTAGGGAAATGTCTTTGCGTCAGGTATTTCTGATTTAACGACATCTGCTACGCGAAGTTTCGTTATATCCGAAGTCATCTTACAACGAATTTCTGATAACTTGAAACGAAGTAATTTTGCCGCCTCCCGGTGCAATACTCCCGATGTAATCCGCAGGCTCGTTTGACTTCCGGGCAGTTCTAGTCTCAAGCTGCTTCAACCCGGGACACTTCTAGCCTCAAGCTGCAAAGACGCGTGTTACACCGGTTGTGTCGTCTTGTCCGGAGTCGACTGTGCTGGTGTTTACCAGAAGCCCAGAGTTGTCATTCATGACGATGAGGAATCAGAGGGCGTTTTCCCTTTCCACCATTGCAAGTGGTGGCTCTTTCAAATTCGCTTCCAAGCTGGATGTATATCCGTTTATACCGTGCAACACGTGTGCAATT